>CM039121.1:23560392-24128613 GCA_022036555.1 Microstegium vimineum | reverse complement strand
GTTTCATTTTGTGATCTGAAGCATATGCCAAAAGGATACGTATGGCTTCTAGTCTTGCAACCGGGGTAAAGGTCTCCCCAAAATCCAAGCCTTCAACTTGGGAGAACCCCTTTGACACCAATCTTGCCCTGTTCCTCACAACCACGCCTTTGATTATCTTGCTTGTTCCGAAACACCCACTTGGTGCCAATGATTCTTTCTCCTTTGGGCTTTTCTACAAGTGTCCACACTTCATTCCAGGTGAAGTTGTTGAGCTCTTTATGCATGGCATTCACTCAATCTGGATCCGCAAGTGCATCTTCCACACTAGTAGGCTCAACAAAGGAAACAAAAGAGTGATGCTCAACATAAGAGGCAAGTCTAGATCGAGTTGTTACCCCCTTTGATGGACTCCCTATGATCAGTTCTTGTGGGTGAGCTTGAAGTATGGGTATTGATCTTCTAGTAATCTCTTGAGGAGGGGGATGTGGTGCTTCAACATTTTGAGTTTCCGCATCGGCTTGATCTTGAGGGATGAAGGTATCTTCATGTGCTTCCCTCACTTGTTCTTCATCAACTTGAGGCGTGCGAGGTGGTGAAGGCTCTTGATTTGCGCCATCTTCTCCTTCTTCCATCTCTTGTGGGTTGATAGCACCAACGGGCATATTCTTCATAGCCTCCCTCAAGGGTTCATCACCTACATCATCAAGATTCTCAAGCGCTCCTTGAGATCCATTAATTTCATCAAACTCCAATTCATAAGTTTCTTCAACTAAGCCGGTGGCTTTGTTAAATACATGGTATGCCATGGATTTAAATGAATACCCACAAGGAAACCAATGTCACAACGCCTTTGCAACTTGCCCAAGTGTTGACACTTCTTGTAGATGTAGACTTTGCATCCAAACACCTGGAAGAATGAGATATCCGGTTTCTTCCCATTCACAAGCTCATAGGGGGTCTTCTTGAGAAGCCTTTGGACAAATAGTCGATTGGCCGCATAGCATGCGGTGTTGATTGCTTCGGCCCAATACTTCTCGGGGGTGTTGTACTCATCAAGCATGGATCTAGCAAGTGTGATTAGAGTCTGGTTCTTCCTCTCAACTACACCATTTTGTTGTGGAGTTGTTAACACTGGATTTTGGTATGCGCAGAAAGATGACAGGTGGGCCAGTACAGAACTCAGAGCATTCGGCAGGCGTCTGTGTGGTTGGCCAGTTTTCAGAGAAGTCGGCAAATGTTCGTGCAGTCGGCTAATCGCCAAAGGTTCGGCTAAATGATCATGCGGTCGGTTGTTCTAAGGAGGAGCGGTTTTCCGTTAAAGAAGCGACGAAAACGGCAAGCAAAGGGCCGATCAGGCAACGAAGACCGCGACGATTTAGGCAATGAAGACTCCGGAGGAAATTAAAGTCAAAGATATCATGTTTTTCCTTTAATATTTTGTAACCGTGTCCTTTTAGGACTCATGTCACGACCAGGGTATAAATATGAACCCTTAGCCATTGTAAAAACTGTTCACAACCAATACAATACAACTAGTCCCGTGCCAATTTCGAGTCCTTTGTCCTGTCGTCGAGTTCTTCGAGAGGAACCATCGATCCGTCGACCTCCGTAAGTCCCGGCAACCTTGTTATCATGTCTAGTATCATGCGGTGGATTTAGATGTTGATGCAAGTAGTCTTGTTTGTTTTCAATGATCGTGCGGCGGATCCTTGCTTGACAATCAAGAAATCTTCGCTTATGTTTTGTGTATGAGTAGATACCGTGCGGCAGGTGCTTGCTCAATATGCCTAGCAAAAGCAAGATAGTTACTGGCTCTATTAGATTCGGCAAGATCTAGTAGATTCATTAAGTTACTACATGTTGCATGTTTTATATATTTTATATATTTGTAACATTCTTTTGCCCAATCTAAACTGATACGGTTCGACTTCCTCTTTATCATAGAATTATCTATGTTTCTTGTAATTGTTTATATCCATAAGTAGATTTTATATTCATGATAGCCGAATTAGTTTCATCTAGATTGTTACATGTTGCGGGTTCGTGCATGTCAACTATGTTTGAGCTTTTATAAAGTTAGGTGTCGTGCGGCGGATACAAGCTTTAGATTAGTTAGATCGTGTTTGCTTACGTGTTCCTTCATCATGGGCCCTAATTCGGTTGGATAGCCGAATTGGTTATGCTTTAATTCATAATTAATGATGATCCATTCATACGTACTTTCTCATGCGTGCATGTTCGGCAATCAACTCTTAACGTACTCATTGTTTGTTTTAGCCGAATGATCTATAAAACTTGTTGGCAGATAGCTTCTATAGCTATATGTCATCGTAAGTGGCTTCAAGGCCATATATATGGAACTGTCTGGTCTCACCCGGCATGTTCCAGTGTTATTTCTAATAATTTTCATCCCTTGTTAGTTTCAGGTCAAACTGACTGGCACGTTTCCGGACTCCGAAACACCCGGGCACCTAATTGAAGCTACGCTTTCTGGCTTGCTTTGTGTTACGCACAGTGCGTCACATTTTGTGTGAACACACTTTTTGGCACGCCCAGTGGGACCCTACATCTCAAGATGGTTGAAATTGATAATAGCCAGGTTCTGGACGTGACTAGGATGAGTTGCCGGAAGACCTGAGGAATATTGTCTAGCAAGCATGTGATGAGTTTCAACGTAAATGCTTGATGTCTTTTTCAAAGAACAAAAGCAACAAGGTTTTTCAGAAACAGTCACTCCCAAGAACTCTCCTTCATCATCAAACTGATTACACTAAAGAAGAAGAAGAAGATGATGATCGGAAGATGACTGAGATGGTTTACAAAGCAATAGGCGATACTATGAGGAATCACCATACAACTTTCCTGAATACCTTTCGCTCGATCATGGTCAGTACCTTCGGTCCATCCGCTGATAAATGCTTTGAGGAAACCACTGGTCCGATGCAAGGGCCAACATTGTTCAATATGCCGAAACGCCAAGAAAAAATTGTTGAAGATGGTGAGATGTCCGGCATGAACCAAGGTGGTATGGCTCCTCACCAGAAACAACAACACCCCATGACTTATGGCTAGCTCATGTTCGGTGCAACGGGGAACGTCCCACAATCGGCTTTCAAGGTGTCTCCAGTTGCGAACAGGTTGCAGAAAAATATGTATGGAGACGGATATCAAGAATTTGCTGATTACAATGCTATTGACTCTTTCCCGAATCCAGGGTATAAGAACTCTACATGTTTGGCTTTTGAAGGGCAGACACATGGAGCTCCAAACTCAAATATTGACCTTATCATGAACAGGATGGCGGATATGATGCAAAATCAGTTTGTCCTAAAGCCAAAGAGCCAGTCCTATGCATACAAGTCCTCTTATCCAGAGTGGTATAACCGAGTTGCACTCCCTCCGAGAGTAAAACCTCCCACAGACCTGACCAAGTTTTCTGGTCAGGATGATACTAGCACCATAGAACACATCAGCCGATACTTAATGTAGCTTGGAGAGGCATCCGCTGATGAAGCTTGGAGGATTCGGTATTTCCCGTTGTCTCTGACATGGCCGGCTTTCACGTGGTTCACGTCTCTGCCGGCTAATTCCATTGGTACTTGGGCAGAACTAGAGCAGAAGTTTCATTCATATTTCTTTACAGGCACTAATGAGAAGAAACTAGTTGACCTTATGAGCTTGAAGTAGAGAGCCAATGAAAGACCCCAGGATTATCTCCGCAGGTTCAGGGAGACTAAAAACCTCTGCTATTCCTTAAACCTGCCAGATGACCAGTTGCCAGGGATGGCAATAGCGGGCATGCAACCGAATGTCAGGGAGAAGCTGTTCAGCATGGACTTTGATGACCTTGGTCAACTGTCACAGCGATTAGCCATGATGAGCAATCAGGCTCAAGGGTTCAGAAGAGACAACCGTTTCCAGAAGGGTGATGTGGCTAATAAGATGTATCAAAGTTTCCTGGAGGAAGCAGCAGAGTACGATGATGAAGATGAAATAACCATAGCCGAATTGGTCTGGGGGAAAGAACCAACTCAGGTCAGTCAACGCTGGTTGAGGCAGCAGAAGGGTACGTACGACTTTGAGGTCTCCAAGTCAGACAAGCTGTTTGAGATGTTGCTCAAAGAAGGGCGTATCAAGTTGTTGGAAGGACACCCCATGCTGCGCCCTGAAGGGGTGAGAGATAAAATTTTTTGCGGTTACTACAATACCAATTCTCATTCCATCAATGATTGCCGAGTATTCACAATGCGGATTCAGAAAGCTATTCAAGAAGGGCATTTGAAATTTGATGGTAAGATGAAAATTGATGCTAATCCTTTTGCACATAAAACAGTGTCCTTCTGCATGAACATGGTTGCTATAGAAAGCTCTAAAGACAAGGGCAAGGTGAAAGTGTTAACCTCAGACAGAGCTAAGAAAACTGGTGCTGTTGACCCTGATCGGCAAATTACAAATGATGAATTTCGGCAACAGACTCGGTTCCAGAATGGCCGAACCGGGAGAGGGGAACCTTCTAAGCCCAGAGTCACGACATGAATTCTTTTGAACAAATGGCGACGGGAGCAAGAATGGTATCGGAAGCGAAGGTATTACGAGGAACAAGAGTTAATGGAGGAACATCAGAGGTATGAGGAAGAGATGTACCAGAGGGAGCAAGAGTACATGAGAGAGCAGGAACAGTCTCATTGGGGATGCTCATTCTTTAAACATTGTTGGAATGAAGGCTTGAAGCTGCCTACTAAAGATAATTGCCCTAAATACAGTGACCAATATTTAGAGTACAGGCAGTCTTGGGCCAACCACCGTCCAGTCCATGAAAGGCTTAGAGCATGTTTTACTGAGGACGATCGGCGTATAAAAATGGATAGCTCTGGAAATCGGCGAAGCAAGAGATTTGCCGATCAAGGGTGGATCCATTATGAAGAAGGCGCCGAGGAAGAAGAGATCCATAAGTACGTGTGGCAAAAAGGACAATGGTGTCCACCAGGGCTGAGAAAGAGCCAGAAAAAAAGGGTACAACGCTTGAGGAACAAAGAGTTGGCACAGACAGTTGCTGAAAAGAAACAAGTGTGGCGTCCTAAGGAAAAGCCTGACAAGCAAGACCAGTCGGCTGATGCGTATATGGCTTTCTTTATTCCATCAGAGTTCTTAGCTCCAGAAGACCAGGATATCCAAGAAGAAGTGTACTCATATTTCGATGAGAGTGAGTATCATGATCAGATGGCCCAACTTGTCCTAACCGAACGGGCGGTTTTTGATAAGCCGGCCAAACATCGACATTTGAAGCCACTTTATGTGAAGGGGTACGTCAATGGAAAACCTCTGACAAAGATGTTTGTTGATGGAGGAGCTGCCATCAATATCATGCCTTATACCACCTTTAGGAAGCTCGGGATGACCGATGAGGAACTGCTAAAAACTGACATGGTACTCAGGGATTTTGCTGGCAATCCTTCTAACACCCGAGGAGCTGTGCATGTTGAGTTTATGATTGGATCAAAAACCTTGATTACTACTTTCTTTGTCATCGATGGCAAGGGGGCATACAGTCTGCTCTTAGGGAGAGATTGGATCCATGCTAACTGCTGCATACCTTCAACCATGCATCAGGTTCTTATTCAGTGGATTGGAGATGATGTTGAAGTTGTTCATGCTGATGATTCGGTAAGTGTTGCTGCTGCAGAGCCTACTTACTGGGAATATGATGGCGTCGATTGTTTCTCTGGAAGAGTATGGGAAGAAGGTCCTGTGAATGTCTTCAACAAGGATCAACAGCCGATCCAAGCAGTCGGCTCTTAAAGCAATTTTTAATGGAGAACCCGATCGATGGCAACAAAGGAAAGTTGGGACGTGGCTTTATGTCGGCCGATAAGCTAGAGGAAATAAATGTTGGTGATGATATCAAACCAAGGCCAATGTATATCAGTGCAAATTTAGACCAAGAGTATAGATTGAAATTGATAAACCTTCTAAAAGGGTTCAAGGATTGTTTTGCTTGGGATTACACAGAGATGCCTGGACTGGATCGTTCTATTGTTGAGCATCGATTGCCGATCAAGCCTGGGTATCGTCCTTATAAACAACCTCCTTGGAATTTTTTCAAAGAGGAGGTGCTGGCCGATGTGAAAAAGGAAGTTAAAAGATTATTAGAAACAAATTTCATTCGGCCATGTAGATATGCAGAGTGGATTTCGAGCATAGTTCCGGTATACAAAAAGAATGGAAAAATGAGGGTTCGCATTGACTTTAGGGATCTCAATAAAGCTACGCCAATGGACGGTTACCCAATGTCGGTTGCTGATTTGCTTGTCGATGCAGCAGCTGGTTATGAAGTCATCAGCTTTATGAATGGTAATGCTGGCTATAACCAAATATTTATGGCAATAGAAGATATTTCAAAAATGGCTTTCAGATGTCCTGGTCATATTGGATTATTTGAGTGGGTCGTCATGACTTTTGGTTTAAAGAATGCTGGTGCAACTTATCAGAGAGCCATGAACTATATTTTTCACGAGTTGATCGGCAAAATTGTGGAGATCTATATTGATGATGTGGTGGTTAAGTTTGGAAATCACGGTGGACACTTAGCCGATTTAAAGTGGACTTTGGAGTGCACTAGGAAGCATGGTTTGAAGATGAACCCGAACAAGTGTGCCTAAGTCTCGGCTGGTGAATTTTTGGGATTTCTAGTCCATAAACGAGGGATCGAAGTCGGTAAGAAAAGCATGGAAGCAATAGACAAGGTTGTGCCTCCAACTAATCTCAAAGAGTTGCAGTCATTGCTCGGCAAGATTAATTTTGTGAGAAGATTCATATCTAATTTATCAGAAAAAGTTTTGCCTTTTTCTCCACTGTTAAAGCTTAGAAAGGATCAAGAATTTGTATGGGGTGACGTACAACAAAAGGCTTTTGATGAGATCAAAGAATACATGAAGGCACCACTTGTGTTGGTACCTCCACAACTTGACAAGCCTTTTAGGTTGTACGTGGCGGCTGACAGCCTGACAATAGGGTTGGCCCTCATGGAAGAGTTTGAAGGAAAGGAAAGGGTGATAGCTTACCTTAGCCGAAAGCTGTTAGATCCAGAGACAAGGTATTCAGCTATGGAGAAACTCTGCCTGTGTGTGTATTACTCATGCACCAAACTTTGGCACTACTTGTTGAATGGCGAATGCGTGGTAGTTTCTGAATTTGATGTAATAAAACATATGTTATCAATGCCAATTTTAAACGGAAGAATTGGCAAATGGATTTTGGCTTTATCAGAATTTGAGTTAAAGTATGAATCGGCAAAAGTAGTAAAGGGTCAAATTATTGTTGATTTTGTTACCTAACATGATAGATATTGCACCTTGGACTTTGTTTTTTGATGGTTCATCTTGTAGCAAAGGTGGTGGTGCTGGTATTCTCTTGATTTCTCCACGAGGAGTGATTTTTAAGTATGCTATCCCTATTGAATTTCGTGTTACTAACAATCAAGCAGAGTATGAAGCACTACTTAGAGGACTTCGGCTTCTTGCTGAAATAAAGGTCGTTGCTGTTGAGATCTTCGGGGATTCTGAGTTGGTAATTAACCAACTGATCGGCCAATATGAGTGCAAGAATGACGTGTTAAGGGAATATTATGAAGAATGCCGAGAGCTTTTGAAGAATTTCCAGGTGGCAACCTTGCATCATATCCCTAGGGGGCATAATGAAGAAGCAAATAGGCTAGCTCAGGCTACCTCTGGATACCGAGAGGATCAAGAGATTAGCGCTTTGGATGAGAATTGAGTAATTGATGACTGGAGAAACAAAGTTACCGATTACTTAAAGAATCCATCGCAAAAAGTTTCCCGAAAGCTCAGATACAAAGCCCTCAAGTTTGTGCTCCTTGATGATCAGTTGTACTATAAATCTATAGATGGGGTACTCCTCAATTGTTTGAGTAAAGGAGAGATCAGAGAGCTGATGTATGAAGTACATGAGGGTGTGTGTGGTGCACATCAATCGGCTTACCGAATGAAGTGAATAATTAGAAGGACTGGTTACTTTTGGCCGACCATGCTTGAAGATTGCTTTGAATACTACAAGGGGTGTCAAGATTGTCAGAGATTTGGCAACATTCAGAGAGCTCCAGCATCGTCTTTGAACCCAATTATCAAGTCTTGGCCATTTAGAGGATTGGGCATGGATTTAATTGGTTAGATTAATCCTCCTTCTAGCAAAGGACATAAGTTTGTGCTATTAGCTATTGATTATTTTACAAATTAGGTTAAAGCTATTCCTTTGAAGAAGGTTACATCAGAAAACATGATCAATTTTTTTAAGGAGCATATAATTCACAGGTTTGGAATTCCTTAGACTATAACGATAGATCAGGGAACTCAATTCACTTCATCTGAGTTTTGTGATTTTGCCGAAGACATGGGAATCAAATTATATAATTCTTCTCCTTATTATGCACAAGCTAATGGCCAAGTTGAGGCATCAAATAAAATCATGATTAAAATTATTCAGAAGAAAATTGATGAAAAACCGAAGAAGTGGCATTCGGTTCTTAATGAGGCTTTATGGGCTTATCGAATGGCTTGTCATGGGTCTACTCGGGCGTCTCCCTACGAGTTGGTTTATAAGCATCATGTTGTGTTACCATGGGAGCTGCAATCGGGTTCAAGGCGAGTTACATTGCAAAATGATTTGAGGAAAGAAGATTATAAGGACCTGATGATGGATGAATTGGAAGATTTAGATTTGGTTCGTCTCAAAGCATTAGATAGTATTGAGAAAAACAAATTGCATGTTGCCAAATATTATAACAGAAAAGTCAGAGAGAAGAAATTTGCAGAGGGAGATTTAGTTTGGAATACTGTACTGTCGATTGGAACAAAAGATAAAGCCTTCGGCAAGTGGTCTCCAAATTGGGAAGGACCTTTTTGGATAGTAAAGTGTGCACCTGGTAATGCGTATATTTTGAAAACTTTGCTGGGAGAAGAGTTTACTAGAGCTATTAATGGAAGATTTCTTAAGAAATTTTATCCCAGTTTTGAGGTTGGTGCATAAGTAAATTTAGGGAGTTCTGTGTGCGAAATAGCCGATGTATGAGCGTCGCCTTTAGCCGAAAAAATACTCTAAGAATTTAGAGGATAGCCGACACGGTATTTGTCGCCTTTAGAGAAAAAAAAATTTAAACACAGTCAAAGCAGTGTCATACAAATTTAGGTGAGATTCCTCAGATTCATCGTTCTCAGGAAAAATTCATGAAAGAAGAGACAAGTGGGAGTCATAGATAATATTTCACAAGGCAGGTTTTTACATGATTCCTATGTACAAACTACTCATCAAACAGTCTGTTGAGGACAGACTGAGCATTGGTGGCTTGGGCGAGGGCAGTTGCATGATCCTCATAGCTCTCCAGGAGGTCGTCAATGTCCTCAACATCTTCCGCGGGCCTGCCACCACGGAAGCCAACTGGCATGACGGAGAAGTCTTCGTTACTCTGGGTGGACATTGCCGCCAACCCCAAGGCTACGCCGTGGTGCACACCTTGGATGACAGCCTGATCTATATGACCATCCACATCATCAAGGCATGCCTCGGCAGTCTCTCCCCGGGCGTTCACCTTGTCAGCGATCTTGTTCGCCGCAATCTTCAGGCGTTCGACCTCTGCAGAAAACGCTGAAAAGATGGAACACCAATTAGATGAATAGATGAATCAGAAGAAAGGGAAGAAATGAAGTGGAATTGTTTGCACTGACCGGTGATAGCGTCGCGGAACTGCTTCCGCTGGTTCTTCCACTCGAGTTGGTCGATGTCGTATTGCTTGGAGATCTTCTCCAACTCTCCTCGAGCATCATCCCTTTCGCCCCTGAAGGTAACCACCTCCGTGTGGGTGTAGGGAGCATCCATGGCATCCGACTCCAAATCCCAAGGGTTGGAGTGGTAGGAGCTTGAATCAGAGGAGCCGGATGATGGTGTCCCCGGCTCGGCTACTATCGCCGAAGGGAAAGGGATGCTGTGGATGGAAGAGATAACCCTTATCCTGATGAGTAAGAACAAGGATCAGGACTAGAGGGATGAACAATGAACAAGAATACAAGGGGGCAAGGAGCCAAATCTTACCCGCGCTGTCGGTTACGCCATGCTCGGCTTCCTTCGGCTTCCCCTTCAGCAGGGCGCTTGCCACGATTGACACCTCCTGCCATTGCTACTGTGCAGGCTAGGGTTTCCTTCTGGATTGGTTTTGAGCGAGAGAAGAAGAGGAGACGGAGATGAGAATGCTTGACTGGAATTGTTGACAGGGGTAGAAGAAAGAAGGTTTATTTATAAGCTGAATGAGAATACCAAATGACGAGTTAGGGGTTTTCCCTTCTCGAATGGGCCGTTGCTGGACTGGGCCAGGCTCAGATAAATCGAAGGTCACTCGGCTAATTCCTGAATCGGCAAGATGGGAACAGTCAGCTATATCTCTGATCGGGAAGCTAAATGTGATTGGCTATATTCTAATCGGGAGAATAAAAGAGCTGATTACATTTTCATACAAACAGAAGTGTATAGAGGTAAAGACAGAAATATCCGATTGTCTAAAAAAACAAAGTATATCATAGTTAAACTATTACAGACCCATGTTTTTACTAGCTCAGAAGCTGGTTGATGGCATGTAAAGCATCAGCTCTGATTCGGCTGACATTATTCACCACCTTATGTTCTTCATCCTTAGAACTTAGAATGTTAGACAGCCTTGACTTGAGCTATTTATCTTCTTTGAGGACAGATGATATTTTTGATGAGGTTGCTTCTATGGAGGTTGGCAAATCTACTATCTTAGCCTTGTGAGACTGAATTCTGACATTCAGCTCGGCTAATTGAGCCTCCAACTTGATCTTTTCATCCTCCATGACTTTTAGCTCAGGCTCCAAAGTTGCCAATGATATCTTAGCAGTCTGAATTTGGGAGTGCAAGGCTTTAACTTCTTGCTTCTTCAGAAACCTGTTGTTCTGCAAGTCGTTCCGAGAAGTTATGTTTTTATTTGCCCTCTTCACAACAGCAAAATAATCATCATGGTGGGCTGCGGATTCCAAGGAAGCTTTGAGGGCAAGTGGAAGATCTTGGTTGATGAGCTCAAGGAGATCTTTTATCTGATCTGAATCTTGAACCAGAATGTTGATGTCCTTGTTTAACAAACTGGCTATGTCTTTCAACCGAGCTTGATTTTCCACTGATAGAGTCTGCTGAGAGGTGGCTTCTTCACCTTTTTCATTGATGTAGTCATCAACAGTGAAAGAATAACTGACAGTCGGCTTGGTAGTCTTCTTAAGAAAAAGGAAGTGTTAGCCGACCAGCTAGATGTACTAAAAGAGTAGCTTGAGGCAAAAATATTACTTGTTGTGTTGGTTGGTCATCGGGATGGGTGATGTCTTGCTCTGATTGAAGGCTTGATTGAATACCCGGGGATGATGGACCTGGAGCTGGACCAGAAGAGTGCTCTTCTGCTAAATCGTCTAAGATTTTATCTATTTCCAATAATGCAGATGATAAGAGTATAAGAACAAGGAAAAGATGTCATACGAAGGAAAATAAGTGATTAGCCGAATGAATACCAATGAGTTGGAAGGTTTCATGAACATCTGTGCTTTCAGCTTCATGAGCTTCTCTATCTTCGGTTTCATGGGTCCCTGCAACCTTAATAGAAGCTTGGGGAGGGATTTCCACTATTGTTGAGACATTGCTTGAGCCTAGAATATCAACATGTGGCTGCAGTAGAAATGATTGAGATAAAAGCTGGTCAGAATTGTTGATGAATAAGATTTATTGCTAAATAAGAGGTTTGTACCTTGGGAGACCGCTTGACTGTTTTGGATCTCACCCTTCTGAACACATGGACATTCTCAAGTGTTTTCCTTTTGCCTTCTCCTCCTGAAGGTGCAATGGTCATAGCTGCAGGGATCTTCATGAAGCTTGCCAGATTTGGGGCAGTAAAACCCAAAGCAGGGTTAGGCCCAGCTAAGAAATATTGGACTACTTTGGTGATAGGAGTGGGCTCAAAATCCTGAGAATGACTAAATGTTAAAGTAAGAAGTGGATTCAAAGCAGAAGGTAGTAAATACAATAAGGTTACCTCACTATCAGAAGCGAATTGGGGTTGCAAATCATGGCATAGAGAGTGTACTGGTGTATTGAAGATGTGATTGTGCCATTCTTGCCACCAGAAAGCAAAGGAGGGGTGAGCAGCATCCACTATCCCAAATGGAGAAGGTTCATATGTTGGCAGGTCCCATCCAAGCTCAAAAACTTTCTTAGCCTCTATTTCGCTTGTGATCAGCTCCCTGTACTTTATGATTGTGGCGAAGAAAGGTCTTGGGGGCAACTGTCCACATCCTAGTTGTCTGGATGCCATATTTGGATAGTAGAATTCATAGGAATATTTTACTAACCTTCCATGATGAAATTCGGCTGGCAAAATGCAAGGTTTGATAAAAGAGTTGAAAATCTCTATAGCTACCTTGTCAGAACAGCCAGACTCAAAGCTGGATTTGCAAGGCAGGGTCAGATTGTCATTTTCTCTATAAGGAAGCCAAAGCACATTTCTAAAACCTTTGAAGAATAGCTTGAAAATATGACCAATATCCATGTCAATGCTGATAGAAAAGCTGCTTCTCCATAAGTTTGGCAGTTCTTGACCTTTGCTGCACTGCCTTCAGCATAGTTAACTGAAGGGAAACTTAAATTTTGGAGGGGCACAGGCATTATCTCGTGCATATAGAGCTGTAACCACATCTGGATGAACCACCAAGGACCACTCACACAAGAAATCTCTTTACCTTGGTGCATCTGAGCAGTGACCTGATGCATCATATGATAGACAGATCCTAGGAGGTATTTGCCCAAAGGGATTAATGTACCTGCAGCTAGATCATCAGCCATCATCATGTGATTTAAGGTTGGTTCATTGGATTTTCCACAGAAAATGAACCTGCATAGCCACATGTTCATGAAGGCATTGCATTCCTTGTTAGAAATGGCGCTAGACGCTTCCATATAAGTATGAATGTATCCAACCCATCCACCTCTAGATCTGACAGCCTTTTGGTTGCTTTTGCTCTTATACTTGTAAGGGTATACTGGTTGTGATACATTCAAGCCGGTCATCATGAAGACATCAGCCAAGGTAGGGGTCATCATACCATGGCCAAAGACGAAGGCGTTGACGACATCAGACCAGAAATGAGCAGCTGCTATCAGGAGGGGTTCATTTCTAGGCGTCTCTAACAGGGATAATTCCATGCAATGGTTGATGTCCTGAGCATCCCAATGGCTGCTGCTTTTTTCCAGCATCCTTCTGTACCAGTTCCGCCATCCAGCAATTGGGGGAAACGGCCAAGTCTTGAAAGTGTTTGGCCATTGGTTTGGCGGGGTGACTCCAGGCTTGAAGGGGATTCTTGAAGTTTCCTTCTTGATAATCTCTGTTGGGTCGGGATTTCCCATTGGACCGAGGAGGTAGGAATCGGGGTGTGCATCATAAGGGATCAGAATATGGTTCTTGTATTCCTTCAAAGAATAACGGAATCAGGAAAAACGAATGAATCAGGGGAATGGTAAGAGATCAATTGAGAATTGCCGAATGCGTGGAGGCGAATGAAACTTACCTCTGGGATTTCATCTTGGGTCGCCATTGGAGAGTTGGAGTAGACCCAATAACCAGTTAGGACTTAGATTTTCTGGGCGGCTGCTGCGATGCTGAACAGTGTTGACCTAGAAGAAAAAGGGGAAGCTTGTAGTCAATTTCAGGATAAAATGACTTATCCCAAAATTGAGGGGGCATGCGTTAACAATTCGGCAAGCGTCTGTGCGGTTGGCCAGTTTTCAGAGAAGTCGGCAAATGTCCATGTGGTCGGCTAATCGCCAAAGGTTCGGCTAAATGATCATGCGGTTGGTTATTCTAAGGAGGAGCAGTTTTCCGTTAAAGAAGCGACGAAAACGGCAAGCAAAGGGCCGATCAGGCAACGAAGACCGCGACGATTTAGGCAATGAAGACTCCGGAGGAAATTAAAGTCAAAGATATCATGTTTTCCTTTAATATTTTGTAACCGTGTCCTTTTAGGACTCATGTCACGACCAGGGTATAAATATGAACTCTTAGCCATTGTAAAAACGGTTCACAACCAAAACAATACAACCAGCCCCGTGCCACTTTCGAGTCCTTTGTCGTGTCGTCGAGTTCTTCGAGAGGAACCATCGATCCGTCGACCTCCGTAAGTGCCGGCAACCTGTTATCATGTCTAGTATCATGCGGTGGATTTAGATGTTGATGCAAGTAGTCTTGTTTGTTTTCAATGATCGTGCGGCGGATCATTGCTTGACAATCAAGAAATCTTCGCTTATGTTTTGTGTATGAGTAGATACCGTGCGGAAGGTTCTTGCTCAATATGCCTAGCAAAAGCAAGATAGTTACTGGCTCTATTAGATTCGGCAAGATCTAGTAGATTCATTAAGTTACTACATGTTGCAATTTTATATATATTTTATATATTTGTAACATTCTTTTGCCCAATCTAAACTGATACGGTTCGGCTTCCTCTTTATCATAGAATTATCTATGTTTCTTGTAATTGTTTATATCCATAAGTAGATTTTATATTCATGATAGCCGAATTAGTTTCATCTAGATTGTTACGTGTTGCGGGTTCGTGCATGTCAACTACGTTTGAGCTTTTATAAAGTTAGGTGTCATGCGGCGGATACAAGCTTTAGATTAGTTCGATCGTGTTTGCTTACGTGTTCCTTCATCATGGACCCTAATTCGGTTGGATAGCCGAATTGGTTATGCTTTAATTCATAATTAATGATGATCCCTTCATACGTACTTTCTCATGCGTGCATGTTCGGCAATCAACTCTTTATGTACTCATTGTTTGTTTTAGCCGAATGATCTATAAAACTTGTTGGCAAATAGCTTCTATAGCTATATGTCATTGTAAGTGGCTTCAGGGCCGTATATATGGAACTGTCTGGTCTCACCCGGCATGTTCCAGTTTTATATCTAATAATTTTCATCCCTTGTTAGTTTCAGGTCAAACTGATTGGCATGTTTCCGGACACCGAAACACCCGGGCACCCGATTAAAGCTACGCTTTCTGGCTTGCTGTGTGTTAGGCACAGTGCGTCACATTTTGTGTCAACAGGAGTATATGTGGCGGACACTTCATGCTTGATGCCAACTTCATCACAATAGTCTCCAATCTTGGTATTCACAAACTCGGTCCCATTGTCATTTCTAATCTTCTTGACCTTCACATCAAACTCATTTTGGGCTCTAGTTGCAAACTTCTTGAATATGCCTTGTGTCTCTCCCTTGTCTTGAAGAAAGAATACCCAAGTGTACCTAGAGTAGTCATCAACTACCACCAAGCAAAAGAGATTGCCTCCAAGGCTAGCATAAGTGGTTGGTCCAAATAGATCCATATGAAGTAGCTCTAGGACTCTTGAGGTTGACATGAAAGCTTTGGTTGCATGAGTGTTTGCCACTTGCTTGCCAGCTTGACATGCACTACAAAGTTGTCCTTCTCAAACACCACATCCTTAACTCCTCTAACCAATTCCTTCTTGACAAGCTTCTTCAAGGTTGACATGCCCACATGTGCTAATCTTCTATGCCATAGCCAACCCAAAGAACTTTTGGAGAATAGACATGTTTGCAAGATAGCTTCATTTGAGGTGAAGTCCACTAGATAGAGATTATTGTGCCGAAACCCCTTGAATATCAATGAAGAATGTTCAATCTTGGTCACAACTACCTCATTTGGAGTGAAGAGACATGGAACCTGAGATCACAAAGTTGACCAACCGATAGCATGTTGAAGCTCAAAGATTGCACTAACAAGACATTTGATATTGATTGATCATTGGATATAGCCACTTTGCCAAGCCCTTGAACTTTTCCCTTTGAATTGTCCCCAAATGTGATCTTGTCTTGATTTGCACAATCGTCATCAAGTGTGGTGAACATCCGGGGGTCACCGGTCATATGTTGAGTGCAACCACTATCAATCACCCAATGACTTCCACCGGTCTTGTAGTTCACCTACACACAAGCAACTTGGAGTTAAGCTTGTTGTTTGGGAACCCATTCAAAATGGGGTCCCATAGCCTTGGTAACCAACTCCTTAGCCACCCATAGCACTTTGGGCTTGTTCTTCATCTTATGCTTGAGAAACACTACAAGTGGTCTACCCTTGGAATCCTTGTTGATGACAAAGTGTGCATCATGAGAAAAGGGCCTTGTGTGCTTGGGCAGGGTCTTGGGTGGTGGAGTCTTGCAATCATAAGCAAAGTGGCCAACTTGCTCAAAGCATCTTCTTAACTTAGGCTTTGGCTTGTCATAGTTGTTGCTCATAGCCTTGTTCTTGTAGTAATTCTTTGCTTCAATCATGACTTTGGCCTTCATGAGTTGATTCTCCTTGAACCCAATACCCATCTTGTCGGTCTTTATCACGGTCTTCATCAAGAGCTCACTTTGAAGGTTGTGGCCCTTGGTGAACTTCTCCAAACCACTTGCTAGCTTGATTTTCTCATCCTTGAGCTTTGCATTTTCTTCCTTAAGTGTGTTGATTAAGGTGATTGCATCCTTGTCATCTTCCTTGGCTGACTTGATAGTGAAGGGCTTGTTTGCCTTGAGGTTGATTAGCTCTTCCTTGAGCTTTGAGTTCTCTTCCCTCATCTTCACATAGTCATCATACTTGTTGGCTTCAACTACCTTCTTACCCTTGCACTTAGCATTTTGCTCACTAACAACTTCATCAAGCAAGTCCTCACAAGAAGTAGCTATATCACACTTAACAACCGGGTTAATAGCAACATGTGTAGCACGACCATGTGTAAGAAATTCATTAGCTACCACAAGTGTGCCATGTTCATTTCTTACTTGGTTGTAGTCATCTTTTAGCAAGTTATACCTTGTTTGGAGCTCTTGTGTTGACATCTCAAGCTTATCATGTTTCTCATTTGCTTGCTTGAGTGAGGCTTTGATCTCCCTAGTGCTAGATGTGAGAGAATTGTTCTCAAGCTTCAAATCATCATTAGCACTAGACAAAGGCATCAAGCTTAGCATGCAAGTTATCCTTGACCTCAAGGAGATTGTCATTTTTACCTTTGTACTTCCTTATGATGTCTGAGTATTTTTTGCAAATTTTAATTAGTTCATCATAGGAAGGTGTTTCATCATCATCACTATCATCACTAGAGGAATCACCACCATCATCCTCATTTTGTACCTTCTTGTCACCTTTAGCCATGAGGCATAGGTGTGTAGAGGATGAGCCCGGTGATAAAGAAGGAGGTGGTGGTGGAGTAGAAGAACCAATCACCAAGGCAGCCACCTTCTCATCTTCACTCTCACTATCGGAGGTCTCACTTGAATCTTCAATGTCGGTAAGCCAATCTCCAACAATGTAAGCTTTGCCATCCTTCTTCTTATGAAAGTCGAAGTTCTTCTTCTTCTTGTAATGCTTGTCTTGCTTCTTGTCATCATCGCTTGAATCATCTTGTGCACCCTTCTTGTTCTTGTAGTTCTTGAACTTCTTGTTCTTGAGCTTGTCTTTCTTCTATTCGGTGCATGTATGAGCTAGACCAAGAATCCCACAATTGTAGCACTTCATTTATGAGATGGGCTTCCTTGAAGAGCTTGTGAAGAATTTCTTCTTCTTTGAGTCAAACTTGACTCCATTCTTGTTTAGTCTTTTCAACATCTTGGTGGTCTTCTTCACCATGAGAGCGATGCTATCTTCATCTTCATCATCACTTGAGTCCTTAACCACCAATTGAATCTTGCACTTCTCTTTGGTGGAAGCTTTGAGGGCCAAGTCTTTCTTTTCCTCTTTCTCTTTGTCTTTCTTCTTTGAGGAGGATGAAGAACCGCCATCACCGATCTTCATGTACATCTCATGAGCATTGATCTTGCCCAACACTTGTGTTGGTGTAGAAGTTGAGAGATCCCCTTGGTGAAGAATGGTGACGATGTGGCCATACTTGTCAATTGGCAAGAGACAAAGAATCTTGCGCACCACATCAGCGGGTTGCATTTGGGTGAGCCCAAGTCCATTCAACTCCTCTACAAGAATATTAAGACGTGAGTAGATCTGATTAGCATTATATTCTCATTAGCATGCATGGTAAAGGAGTTCAACTTTGCCATTACCAAATGGTAGCGTTCCTCACGCTCACATTTGGTCCCTTCGTGTAGCGCACAAATATTTGTCCAAACATCATATGCGGTTTTGCAATTCCACACACGGTTGAACACATCCTTGCCAATGCCACGGAAAAGAATGTTCTTTGCCTTGGCATTGTTCTTCTCAAAGAAGAGATCCTCGGCGAACATAGTGCCACCTATGGTAGCGGCTTTATGCACACCGATATCCACGGCCTCAAGGTAGGCCTCCATCCGCACTTTCCAATATGGAAAATCATCCCCATCAAACATGGGTGGCGGTCCATCCCCATGGGACATCTTGCTCTAGGCGGTGAAGCCTAAATTAGAGCAACAAGGCTCTGATACCAATTGAAAGGATCAAGATGCCCAATAGGGGGGGTTGAATTGGGCTTATTTCAAATTTCTAAAGAAAATATGAAATCCTAAACAAATGCCAATCACCCCGTGCCTAACGATTCGTGTGCCTTAGACTATGATTGTGGTAGCAAGCCAAGGAAAGCGAAAACACCCTACACAATTCTAGTATGAATTGAAGAACAAGTGCAGAATGTAATACGATATGAAAGATCTAGGGATAGAGATTCTTGACACGGTGATGTTTTGCCGAGGTATTGAGGAGTCGACACTCCCCCTAATCCTCGTTGGAACACTTCGCAAGGTATAGCTCCCCCTCAATCCCGTGCAAGGGATGAGTGCTCTCTACGGGCTGGTTTTTTGCCACTCCGGCTCGGTGAACCGCCCACAACCGATCACAAGTCGATGGAGAAGGGCCACCAACAATCCTCCCAGCGATCACCTTCCTCCAAGCACCACCGGACCGTCTAGGTGATGTCGATCACCAAGAGTAACAAGCCTTGATCTTCACTTGACTCAATCAAGCCTCACAACTAGAGTGGAGGCACACTTCATCTCTTGGATGAACTAGAGGAGAGGATGGATGGATGGATTCGCAAATCACTCTCTCTCTGGAGCTCTTGCTCTCTTCTCCACATTCTCAAAGCAACCAGCAACTCAAATGATCAAAGGCAAGGTGGGAAGGCAAGCGGTGAAGTATTTATACTCCCCCACACACTCAGCCCTCGGGCTGAAAAAACAGGCATTTTAAGTTGGCGACGGACGCTCCGTCGCTAGCCCCAACGGCTAGTTCCTGTTTACGTCAGCAGGCGACGGACGCTCCGTCGCTTAGAGACGGATGCTCCGTCGCATGGAGACGGATGCTGCGCCTCAGCGTCCGGCGCCAACTGGCTGCTCTCGGGTTTCTGGGAAAATATTCCCGGACGCTCCCTAGCGTTCAACGCCCTTGTGACAGACGCGTCTGTCGCGATTCTGCGCTCTCTGGAACTCTCTGTTAGCGCGACGGACGCTCTGGGTGCATACCCTAGCGTCCGACACCTGCGTCTGGTGAGATGGACAACATCCGTCGCCTTTGCTCTCAGCGTCCGACGCCCAGAGAAGGCCTCTCTCAACTTTGGTTTTCGCCGCGATGAATATGAAAGTTGTTCTAGGCTATCTCACGGTCACCATAGGCTTGCTTAGAGCTAAGGAAGTTAAGTGTGCACCACACCTAAGCCATGAAGCTCTCCTAAGTCAAGCTACTAGTCTCAACCCCTCTTAATAGTACAATCAAAGATCAAATAAAGCCCTATCTATACTAAGTGCCCTTCATCTCCTTATGGCACTTAGACCTATCACTCTAGGGTCTTCATCATGTATCTTTGAAATCCGAAACGATATCCATCTTGGGGGCCAAGTGATAACCATTGATGCCCATTCACATTGATCACTATGGCTAAGCTATGCATAGTCTCAACAAAACACACATTAGCCATAATAATCTTTTACTTGTCGTTAATCACCAAAACCAATAGGGCCATGATTCTTTAGTCGAGGAAGCAGCTCGTCGACGGTGGTTGACTCCAGGCTGCGGCGTCGGTGGCGGCTAGGGTCTGAGAAATGGGGGGAATGACAGGAATGAAACAAATTAAGGGGATAAATGGGTGATTAGCGGCAGGATAAATTTTCAGGACAACAAGCTGGGTACTAGTGGCGGGATAAATTAAGGGGACTAATTTTTTGCACTCTTTTTTTTGCCACAAGTTGGGATATATCGTAATTAACTAAAACCACATCGAAAGAATACTAAAATCACTTCGATATCACAATGGTAACAAATGTTGATTTTGCTACCATGCTCCTGGGTTCGAACCTTTTAGGAGGCAACTTTTTATTTTTTCTAATACTTTTGTGATCTTCATTATTTTTGTTTTTCCTATGTCTATTTTTTGGATCCATGTAGATTTTGGTTTAGCACTGACATGTTATGGTGTATGATCATCCCTAAAAAGTTTCAAATGATTCGGAAAAAGTGGTACTAGACATTCCCCACAAGGATGAACATCTGTTGTTGAGTGACAAGGGTATGCGTGAGCGATGGATGACTCTGTGAGGATGTGTATCACTACTTTCTCAGAATGATTTGAAATTTTTTTACAACATTATACACCACAATGAAGTGTCTATGCAAGTTTTCAGAATTTTCTACTTACCTTAGGGATTTTTTCCATTTATTCTTGAGAAAATCAAAATAAAATCAAATTAATAGGTAAATTAGTTCTAAAAATTGCACAAATGCACACAACATCATGGGACGCCTCCATAATCACCCCAAAAAAAATTCAAATGATTCGGACAAAATAGTACTACACATTCCCCACAAGGATGAACATCTCTTGTTGAGTGTCAAGGGTATGTGTGAGTGATGGATGACTATGTGAGGATATGGATCACCACTTTCTCAGAATGATTTGAATTTTTTTGTTACAACATTATACACCACAATGAAGTGTTTATGCAAGTTTTCAGAATTTTCTACTTACCTTAGGGATTTTTTCCATTTATTCTTTATTAAATCAAAATAAAATCACATTAACAAGTAAACGAGCCTGAATAAATATATGAATAAAATATGACCGATTTGGCTGTGTGTTTTAACCAGGCTGACCCACATCTTTGCGGTTAACCTTTCCGACTCTTCTCATTCCATGAGGCGAGGGACTCTTCTCATTCCATGAGTCGAGTGCGGCGAGGCGAGGGAGCGTCGAGGCAAGGGCGGCGAGGCAAAGCGAGGTGAGGGTGGCGAGGCAAGGCAGATGGATCCTCCACGAAGCGTCAACAAGGGTGACCTCCGTGGCGGCGCCGGCACCAAGGGACCACAGAAGGCCACCGACAAGGAGGAAGTCGGTGATTCGTTGGAGTCTCGACACTCCGGCGTGAAGAGGACGACGGCGGCAACCTCCTCCATAGGCACAGAGGACACCCATGACGACCGCGGTGGCAAGGGAACCAAGGTATATATGCTGCACCCGATCGCGTTTATTTTGAGATGCTAATTAATGATGCCTAGATTTGGGTTTAATTTCAGATTTTGTATATTAGTAGATTGTTGATGTAGTTAGTATTGTCAATTAGTGCTCTTAAGTAGGGTTTGTCAGGGTTCGAATTGAAATTGTGGTTTCTAATAGGTTTAGGTTTACAGATTATATACATTTCACTAGTACACAACGCTTAATGGAGGCGGTCGTTTTTGCTTAATGGAGGCGGGCAAACACGACCGCCTCCAATGGAAGGCCTCGGTTAATCAATGATTAACCGAGGCGATCAAACCGCCCGCCTCCATTAATACTATTAACGGAGGCGGCGCCATAATCCGACCGTCTCCGTTAATAGTATTAACGGAGGTGGCCATCGTAAGGCGCCCGTCTCCATTAAGCCTTTAACTGAGGCGGGCAGTTTTTATTTGCCCGCCTCTGTTCTGTTTTGTAGCATTTAAAAAAAAAATTGGCGCCATATTTCATTTGAATTTGAATTATGTTTTTGCAAATCAAACAAAGATATATATATATATGAATAAGAATGCAAGCAGAAGTACATATAGAAACACAAAAAGCAACCGATAACACTTATATATATATAGATGTTGTCCAACACATGTACATGTACATATACACAAGTTTGAATTCGAAGTTAGCAATATTACAACAATGTAAACTGTTTTTCGACCACTAAACTCTTACACTACATCTGGCAACTTGTAATCGCAGAGATTTAACCCCCCCTTGCTCCAATTTCTTATATCCTTGTATTTAGGATTGGTAGCTAGGTCACTTTCAGTGTGGAAGAATGGTTCTCTCCCTTCGTGCGCGGCCTCTGTAACGAACTTGCAAATATCGGCGACCGTTTTACTAAATGTTTGGTAAACCTTATCCGACTTCTCCAACCAATAATCTATTCCGGCCATAAGTTGCCGCCAGCTCATGTTAAATTTGGCGTACGACCTCAGATACTCACAGGCATAGAAGCCACACAAAACTGAGTTCTCAGGTTGTTTGGCGCACTGCAAGATATAGTAGTGAGTAGTGTATGTTATGTAGTGAAGTAGTAAGTAGTATAGTTGTAAAGAGACTAGTAAGTAGTATAGTTCTAAAGAGAGCTAGTAGTAGTAACGAGAGTTGTATTATGATAGTTGTAGTATAAGTAAGGCGAGTAGTAGGAGTAGGAGTAAGGAGGACGCAGTACAATTACTTACCGGAAACTCACGCCTGAGTTGCAATTTTGGGTCAAATGTTTTCTTTTTCTTCTTAGATCTCCGATCAATGCACTCGGGATCTTCTAAGTACTTCTTGTAAGCGCTGTATGGAAATCGTAGAGTCAGCAACAATTATTTTGAACACGTATGTTAACTGTAAATGGGTAGGTACCATCACTTACTATCTCAAACAAGATTCAAAATGCTTATAGCCTTCTTTGTTTGTATTCCGTAGAGAGTCAAATATACAGGCTTTTCCATCCTGAGGATATATTATGAAAACAATCCGGTGGCCCATGATACCACGGCTACACCATTGACACGAATTAAAATTGACATGATTAAATACATATGACTAGTCTTGATATCTCATGAACTACATATGTACATTAAAAATGCTCAATTTGACTTACCCGAACTGGTGGGCGGCCAAGATACACCCACGCCCCTTGAGCTGCTTCATGGCGTGTAGTATGTACAAGGCCCCCGGTACTTATACTCGTTGACCTCATCTTTCTTGTATTGCTTTCTTTCCTCTTCGGACAACTTCGCTAGGTTCTCACTTTCGTTAGGTATATCATAACCCACGGGGATCTCTCAGTAATTAACATCGGATTGAGATATACGTTATTCATGCCCTTTAGTTTGCATGCATGGGCTTGCATCCTACAAGGAGAAGTCTCCCATGGCATTATTAGTATTCATATATTCCGTAAAGTTCTCCCAAACATGCAGTGGTGGGTATAAAATTTGTAACTAACTTACATGGCAAACAAGGTGACTTGTTGTATGTCGAGGTCCTTTCTCCTCAATAATCTATGCATGTCATGGAAATCTACGACGACGTGATAATATTCCATCAAGTGGAATAGGTCTGCCAGAATCTTGATTAGAAAATCATGCAATCCAACTTTCGTCGCTTGCATGTACCACAGGTGGAACCTCCTGACCTCCCACGGCTCTGCAACGAGTTCGCCCAAGGTCAACATGAACTTGCCATGGGTATAGTTTTCAGGGCAATCATCTGACCGATCCTAGATCTGTATCGGTGTTTTCGGCCTGTGACATGTACTCTAAGCTTTAGATGTTAGATGACCTATGCATGTACTCTAATTGAATTATAGATGAACCAAGCAAACCTTTCAAACGTAGTTGAGTACGGGTACTTGTTGGCCTTTTGATAGGACGCCCAACTGGACTTGGTGTGGTTTGAAGGTATGCCCTCCCTGTCGGTTCGTCCAAAGTCTTCTTCGGTGTGGGAGGATGACATTCCTCTGCATCTTCAGGCTTCCTCGGTGCGGGAGGACATATTGGGCGCTTGTTTGAACCACTTCTAGACGGTGGTGTCGCATTTCCAGTACCTGACCCTGTGCCTCCGTGTTGATGGTCGTCGTCGGGAGGTTGAGTATCCCGAGGAGTGTTGCCTCCGCCAACAGCATTATCGTTGCCGTTGTTGTCCTCGCCATTATCGTCGTCACCTGGTCCGCCACTCGGTCGGAACGATGAACCAGGTTGTGTACGTTGTGAAGCCGACATCGGTACATCGAGCAAAATATCCGCTTTGTGCCACAACACGGTCGAACCTAGTGCAGGGCCTATCAATGTGATACCATCTTGAGTCAGATAGTCAAGTTCTTCTAGCTCGAATTCCAGGTTCACCCAGGCCACGTCCACCAAGGCACAGTCAGACAGGATGGGCTTTCCATCGTACGTTGCGTTGCTATTGGGAGGGTGTACCACTCCTTGTGCCACTTCCTTCTTCTTCCCGGCCCTGCCGAAGGGCATCTGTAATACACAAAAACTTTCTTGTACAATTACATCTACCGGGCATTGTACATTGGGTGGACCGCCCGCTTGTGGTAGCATGCCATCCTGGCGAAACATGTTCCTCCTCATCTCCACAATCCTAGGGTCCGTGCTAGTGAATGCGTCTAGCACGGACTTGTTGATCATCTTCTGGATTGCCTAATCCCTGCCTTTCTGGATGAGCTCTTCCTTGTACCTCTGCCTTGTGTGAGTGTTGGCATCAGATTGCCAGGACTCCACGGTCTTCCAGCTCTTCCTTGAGGACATGCCACGGACGCGGCTGCGGTGCTCAGGGTTGGCTAACGCCTGAGAAAGTATGTCCTTCTCTCTGCGAGGCTCAAACTCACCTTTCTTGGCTCCAGCAGCGACCTCGAAGATCCTCTTCTCAGCATCCTCAATATGCATCTCGTTGAACTTTCTCTTACCCGTTTGTAGCTTCTTCGGCTCTCGGCCTCTAAGGAAGTCTTTGGACCTCATATCCAATTCTTCATACGGGTCCGGTATCCCAGCCTCAACTAAAGCCTGTTCTTGTGCTCTCCACTTGGGTCTCTTACCAACATATCCTGTCATGCCCATGTGGTGATGGTGTTGGTTCCTGTTAACACTGGATTTTGGTACGCTTAGAAGAATGACAGGTGGGCCAGCAAGCAGTGGTGTTCGGAGCATTCAGCAAGTATCCATGCGGTCGGCTAGTTTCGGAGCAATTCGGCAACTGTATGTGTTGTCGGTTAATCTCAAAAGATTAGGCAAATGATCATACGGTCGGCTATTCTGAGAAGGGGTGGTTTTCTGTTGAAGGAGCGACAAAAACGGCAAGTGAGAGCCGAATCAGGCAACAGACATCGCGACGATTAAGGAAATGAAGACTCCGAAGGAAGGACTAGGGTTAGAAGTGTCGTGTTTTTCCTTTAATATTTTTAGTCGTATCCTTTTAGGGCTCATGTCATGTCCAGGGTATAAATATGAACCCTTGGCCATTGTAAAAACTGTTCACAACCAATACAATACAACCGGCCCCGTGCCAACTTCGAGTCTTGTATCGTGTCATCGAGTTCTTCGAGAGGAATCATCGATCCGTCGACCTCCGTAATTCCCGGCAACCTTGCTATCATATCTAGCATCATGCGGTGGATTTAGATGTTGATGCAAGTAGTCTTGTTTGTTTTCAATGATCGTGCGGCGGATCTTTGCTTGACAATCAAGAAGTCTTCGCTGATGTTTCGTTTATGAGTACACACCATGCGACAGGTGCTTGCTCGATATGCTTAGCAAAAGCAAGATAGTTATCGGCTCTATTAGATTTGGCAAGATCTAGTAGATTCATCAAGTTACTACATGTTGCATGATTTATATTTGTTACATATTTATAACACTCTTTTGCCCAATCTAGATTGATACGGTTCAGCTTTATCTTTTCGTATAGATCTATTCTTGTTTTAATAGTTAATCATATTGTTCATACGAATAGATCTCATGGTCATAGTAGCCGAATTAGTTTAGATCTAGATTGTTACGTGTTGCCGGTTCATACATGTTAACCACGTTTAAGTTTTGATAATGTTGGGTGTCGTGCGGCAGACGCAGTGATACATCCGGCCCAGGTAGGGTTGGCCGAGGCCCGATAAATTGAGGTTGCCCGGACCCCAACAGTTCTTAGGCACACCCACTCGGAGAAAGGCCCACTCTCCCTAAAAGACTAGTCTGATAGGGGAAGGGTTACTCTCCCTTTTAAGGTGGCTTCCTCCTCCCAAGCTAAGCAAGGTGGGATTATTCAGAGGCTCACACGGTCGCCGCCCGACTACAACTGGGCCACTTGGCCCATTATTTGTTGCGTCTTTGCCAACGGGTAATAATGGAGGATGTCCTCATCACGCAGGCTTTAGATTAGTTTAATCGTGTTTTCTTATATGTTCCTTCATCATGGACCCCAACTCGGTTGGATTTGCCGAGCTTGGTTATGCTTTAACTCATAGTTAATTATGATTCGTCCATACGTACTTTTTCATGCAATGCACGTTCGGCCATCAACTTTTTCACATGTTTATTGTTTGTTTTAGCCGAATGATCTATAAAACTTGTTGACAGATAGCTTCTATAGCTATATGTCGTCGTAAGTGGCTTCAGGGCCGTATATATGGAACTGTCTGGTCTCATCCAGCATGTTCCAATTTTATATCTAATAATTTTCATCCCTTGTTAGTTTCAGGTCAAACTGACTGGCACGTTTCCGAACTCCGAAACACCCGGGCACCCGATTGAAGCTATGCTTTCCAGCTTGTTGTGTGTTGGGCACAGTGCATCACATTTTGTGTCAACAGTTCCGCTTAGCAAGCTCAGCGAACTACTCGCTCTTTGCCTTTGCTTCTGGGGTTTCTTTTTGCTTCATGAACTGTTCATAAACTTCTGGTAACACGTAGTTGTAACGGGTGCAGGGTGAAATCTCTTTCTGCACATAATCCTTGTTGATCTTGTACCTAAAGTAAGAAGTATTAGTAGTAGTTGTAGTATAGACTAGGAATAGTAGTAGTACACTAGGGACATGTTTGTTTATAAATAATTGCTCTCAAAATAGTGGGTAGCTGCACGAAGCAGTCTTCCAATGCCTATGGTGATCACTGATCATTGACTAATGGAACAACCCTTAACATAGGTAGCAAAACTGAAATCATCACAAACATGGAACCATAATACATGTCCAACCTAATCATCAGCAAAACATAACTATGATGTTTCTTAGGTATGGACGTCTCTCACGGTTCAATGAGAGTCATGACAAAACACTCTAGAAGCCGGCTGTCACATTGTCTCACTACACCGCTTTGTATCATCGAGCAGTAGAGCAGTAGAGTATTAGTAGTAGTAGTAGTAGATACAGCAGCAGTAACACTAACAGATATAGAAATTTGCCTTCATTATTGTACCTGAAGTTTTGCAGTGCCTTTCCTGCAACGGCCATCACATGTTGCCTGCACTTCTCCATATCAGAGTTCTCTGGATAATTGAAGGGCTTCAGCATCTCGTCCCACACATACTGCTTGAGTGCTGCTGGGACCTCCTTCCAATTCTGGTAGGTGACGTCTACCTTCTCCCTAACTAAAACTGAGCACTGGTTGCTGAATTTGCCAAGGATACCTATTGGCAGCAAGGGCTCTCCTTGAGGCCCCACCTGGGCTACTACGTGCACATCGTCGTGCTTCCTGTGCCTTCCATGTTGTCCTCTTGCCCGGATGGCCTTCTTACTATCAGTTGTATTTGAAGAAGTTGCCATGGAGGTAGCGGGTGCTTCCATGTGGCCTTCTTGTTCTCGTACCTCTTGATCCACGGCATGTTGCAAACTCCGAGGTACCAACGGTATCTATGGACGACAAAGACCCGGATTAGTTAGCTATATGGATCAACAATTTACAGGATTTTCGATGCAAATACCTTGAGCCGTGGTGTCTCTATATCCTCATCTAGATTGACGAGAAGAGCCTTATTGTCAGACTGTGGGCTATCAGGAGATGGTGATGGCTGATAGTCAGGATCTCGGTCTTCTTCGGTACGAACTCTCCTTGGAGGCGACGGTGTGTACTTCTCGCCGCTCTCGTATTCTGTGCTTGAGGATTTGGCACCTTCAGCAACTTGAGCACCTTCGGCACCTTTCTCATCGGTTGATGATGATGAACCTTGGCCACTATCATCAGGGGTAACCTCACGCCACTTTTCCCTAGCTTCAGCCCGTAAATCAGCCATTCTAGCCTACAAACAATTGAGTTTTCATACATGATCATCAATTTTGTTTAAACGGGTTGCTTGTCAAAAGTATGGACTACAGAAAAAATCTTGGCTCAGATTAGCTCCATGCTCATCAAATTTTGTGTAAACAGGTTGCTTGTCATCAAATTGTATAGGGGGCATTCGATCATCATCGCCAGTGCCTCAGCTTAACTAGGTTAACATCATTGCAACATGGCACTGCCTCAGCTTAGATAGGTTTGAAAAGAACAGCAAATCCAGCAAAGTATGGTACATACTCCAGTTGACAATATGGCAAAATATTCCTCACAAGCCCGAGCAACCTCCCTTGCAATCCCAGGGTCCATATTGATCTGATGTAAAGCGACACATGCAAAAGCATAGTAGTAAGGAGTAATCCTAGTCAAGCATAGTAGTGGTAGGAGGAGAAGAGTAGTAGCAGTATAGGAGAAGAGTAGTAGGAGGAGGAGAAAAACAAAAAAAGACATGCTCACTGACAGTAGGAGAATAGTAGTAGTAGGAGAAGAGTAGTAGAAGTATAGGAGAAGAGTAGTAGGAGGAGGAGAAAACAAAAAAAAAGACATGCTCACTGACAGTAGGAGAAGAGTAGTAGTAGGAGGAGGAGAGTAGTAGTAGTAGGAGAAGAGTAGTAGCAGTATAGGAGAAGAGTAGTAGTAGGAGGAGAAAAACAAAAAAAGACATGCTCACTGACAGTAGGAAGAAGAGTAGGAGTAGTAGGAGAAGAGTAGTAGTAGGGGAAAAATAGTAGTAGGAGGACAAAAACAAAAAAAAGACATGCTCACTGATAAATTTTCAACAAATTTGCATCACTAGTGACAGTGGCATCACAGGCATAAAATTTGCATCACTTTGGCATCACAGGCATAAATTTCCAACAAATTTGCATCACTTTGGCATCAAATTTGCATCACTGACAGTGGCATGCTGCTAGGTTCATATCTTTGGCATCACATCGTTCGCATCATAGGCACAAAAAAAAGACAAAGTAGCACTGAGTAATAAGGAAGAGAAAGAATTGGGGAGACGAACTGAGCTACAACCACAAAGATGTGGTGAGGTTCTCGGGGAGCTTTGGGCAGCGGCCGGCGTGGAGGTTCGGCGCGGGGAAGACGGAGGCGCACGTGCAGCTCGGGGCGGCGCACGACTTGGAGCTCCGGCGCGGGGGATGACGGAGGCGAGCGGGGAGCTCGGGGCGGCGGCCGGCGTGGAGGTCCGGCGCGGGGAAGATGGAGGCGCGCGGGGAGCTCGATGCGGCGCACGCGGCGTGGAGCTCCGGCGCGGGGAAGACGACGGCGCGCGGGGAGCTAGCAAGGGTTCGACGGGGGAGCTAGGGTTCCACGGCGCAAGCGGGGAAGATGGCGGCGCGTGGGGAAGACGGAGGCGCGCGGCGGCGGCGCCGGCGGCGGTGAAATTTTGGCAACCCTTCGGGGTTAGAACGACGCGCGAGGAGATTGTGAGGAAGAAGACGGCGTGGCTGCGGGTTTGTATAGGACGGAGTTAACGGAGGCGGGCACGTTAAGATGCCCGCCTCGGTTAATATTAACCGAGGCGGGCTTGTTAGGATGCCCGCCTTCGTTAATATTAACCGAGGCGGGCGGATTACAATGCCCGCCTCTGTTAATATTAACCGAGGCGGTCGTGTAATGTTGCCTGCCTCGGTTATTCTTTTCTAGAAATCCAATAGTAAGGAGACTAGTAGATAGAGAGACTAGACAGAGAGACAGAGTAGCAGTAAGGAGACTATAGTAAGAGTAGTAGTAAGGAGAAAATAGTAAGAGGAGTAGCATGAGGAGAGTAGTAGTAAGGAGAAAATAGTGAAAGGGAGATAGAGACAAAGTAGTATAGTAGACACAGATAGAGAGACAGAGTTAATAGACACAGAGTAGTAGTAGTTGTGAGAGTACATGCAATACACATATATGTAAAGGCAAACAACTTGACATAAATGTGTGGTTCCATTACATTAATGATAGATACACAAGACTTGTCTGCAAAATAAATTTGCAATATACATATCATTTTGTTGGTAGTGATCCTATGACGGTTCTCTTTTCACCGTTGGTGTGGGCCCATGGCATGATCTTGGACTTGTTGCAACGGTCCTCGACATTTTTGATCTTCGATGGATGATCGGTAAAAAGTTTGAGTTATGTGTAGTTGTTGTATTCTTCGGGGCTCTCGATCCCATCAGCTACCACAATCCTTGGCTTCCCTGAAACAACCACATGTCTCTTCTTGTCCTTTGGCATGGCATAGTAGGCCACTTGCGCGACCTCGGATGCTAGTACCCACTCATCATCTTTGTAGCCAACACTTTTGAGCTCCACAGTGTTGAGACCATAGTCGTCCACAACAACCCCATTTGGTTTGACCCACTGGGATCGAAACATTGTTAATTGGAGGTCACCGCCGTAGTCTAGTTCCCATATATCTCCAATAATCCCATAACACTGTCTCCTCTATCCCGTTGACTCGTCGATGCCCTCATATCTAACACCGCTGTTCTGTGCTGCACTTTTCTTGTCCTTCTCTTTTGTGTGGAACCTGTATCCATTGATGTCATACCCTTGCCATGAGGTGATTTGGGTGGACGGTCCAGATGCAAGCCTCTTAACGTTCTCTGCTGATTGGTCTTCTTCTTCTTCATCTCTTATATCAAGCTTTTTGAGCCACGCTGTAAAACTACACTTATGTTGTTTTTGGACCCATGCCTCTGTGCGTTGCCCGTCATGTGCGGCGCGAATCTCTTCTAGGTGTTTCTCAACATAGGGTTCCATGACCACTAACTGATGAAGGATGTTGTGATGAACTTGTTGAATGGTCTCGTATGGTACATCAGTGCGAACTTTTCGACCCGTGCACCCCTTCCCAGAGGTTCTGGCTTCATGTTGATGGACGGGTAGCCCGATCACCCTCCAATCTCAAATGTATCTAGTGCAGCAGTTCACGGCCTCCTCGGATTTATAGGCTTCGATCATAGAGCCCTATGGATGAGCATGGTTCAGGACGTATCTGCCGAGTGTTGACATGAACTGCTCATAGGTCCACATTTGATGCAGGTAGACAGGACCCAGCTATTCTATTTTATCGACCATGTGCATCATCAGGTGTGGAATCATATCAAAGTAAGACGGTGGGAAGCACATCTCGAGCTGGCAAATAGTCTCCGCGATAAACTGTTTTAGGGTAGGCAGCTCGCGAGCATCGATGACCTTCTGGGTAATACAATTAAAGAAGTAGGACATCCGTGTTATCACCATTTTCAAGTACTTTGGACCGATGCCCCTGATGACAATCGGAAGAAATACTGTCAACATGACGTGACAGTCATGTGAGTTATAGTTGGACAATGTGAGGTCTTTCATCGAGACCAGGCTCTTGATGTTGGAAGAGAAACCTGTTGGCACTTTGACACACTTAAGCCACTGACACATATCCCTTCTCTCGTCTATTGTCAGGTTGTAGCCAACACACGGAAGATCAACTTTCCCATTCTGTGTAGGATGAAGGTCATCCCTGATACCTAGGTTGACAAGATCCATCCGTGACTTTAGACCATCATTTGTCTTTTTCTTCATGCCTAGCAAGAAGTCGATCGTGGTATCGAATACATTCTTCTCCAAGTGCATACAATCAATCGCATGAGGTGTATTAAGTGTTTTCCAATACGACAGGTACTTGAAGAAAATCGACTTCTTCTTGAACGGAATGATGGGAGATGTTTCTTCGTTCTCATCACCCCGCTTTCTCTTCCTTGTTTTTGTTCCCGTTGCATCTTTCTTCTTCTTTCCGAACTCGACCTGATCCATATCCTTGACCATGCTAAATACCTTTTCCCCATAACTTGCCCATTTAGGTTCGTCAAGTTGCGGCTCCGTCTTGTTGTCAAAGTATTTAATCATCGTATCCTTTCAATACCTATGCTTCTTGATAAGGAACCGTCTATAACACATATACACCATCTTGGTAGATCCCTTGAGGTAAGTGTAGCAAGTATCATCGATGCAAACAGTACAATCAGTCTTCCCTTTTATCTGCCCCACAGTTAATCAGTGATGGACACAAAGATTATGGCTTTTAGAGTGAACTTCTTCTTTACGGACGCATTGAACATCTCAACACCTTGTTCCCACAGTTTCTGCATATCTTCCATGAGCGGCTCTAGGAACACATCTATGTCATTGTCGGGTTGTCTCGGTCCAGAAATCAACATGGTCAGCAAAAGGTACCTACGTTTCTGACATATCGAAGGGGGTAGGTTGTACATGGTCAGGATGACCGACCAAGTGTTGTGTGAGCTACTAAGGTCACCGAACGGGTTCATTCCGTCAATACTCAGCGCAAACCTAACATTTCGTGCCTCTTTGCCAAACTCTGGGAACATGGCGTCGAAAGCCTTCCACTACTTGCCATCGGAAGGCTGACGCAGCTTGTTATCGTCTCTCGTGCGATCTTCAGAAGCGTGCCAGGACATCAGCTTAGCATCTTCAGGGTTCCCGAATATAGCTCGTAGACGATCAATGATAGGCAGGTACCACATCGATAGTGCAGGACTTTTTCTCTTCATGTAACCTAATTCTTCCTCGTCTAGTTGAGTCGATAACTGGTTGTTCTTTGCCACCTTCTTCTTCTTGGACCCACCCATAGGTCCTTCGTCGTTCTCATCCACCGACAACCAGCATTCCTCTTATATCGACTCGCACCATAGTTTGGACAATGATCCAACTTCTCATACTTGTCTCCTCGATAAAGGATGCAATGGTTAGGGCAGGCATCAAATTTTCTAAGCTTCATCGCCAATGGTTGGATCAACTTCTTCGCTCGATATGTATTTGCAGGCACCTTGTTTTCCTCTGGATATGAGTCAGCAAGGACGGTCATGAGGTCATTGAAGCTAGTGTTGGACCAGCCATGCCTAGCCTTCAACATCAGCATCGTGAGGTTAAAACGCAGTGCCGTCCAATGCTTTTGACAACCATTATAAAGAGGGTCCAATGCAGCCTGCTTCATCTCCCTAAAATTCTCAAGCAATCGAGGGTTGCCAAACATAAGGTCATCTTCATCAAGGCGGTTAGCTATTTCCTCCATTAGCTCTGCACCCTCTAATTCACTCACAGCAGCGTCTTCATCACCTCCATCGTTGTCAGCAGCACCCATATCTTCGAAAAGGTCATCCATCGTGATGTAATCATGAGCATTGTCACCGCATGCTGCCGGCACCGACGAGGAGGCAGCTGGTTCAGCTTGTCCTATGAACTCTGCATTATTATTATTGACCGATGTGCCTCTAGATGCATCTTCCACAGTTGAATCTACTACCTTCTCGCCATGAAAAGTCCAAACCATGTAATCCTTAACAAAACCAAATCTGATCAAATGAGATTGCACCTCGCTATCTTTGTGGGCTTTCATGTTCTTACAGTGAGAACACGGGCAAGTAGTTGTCGTCCTATCCAGACGCTCACGGTGAACTTTCGCAACTACAATAAACTTCCAGACATGAAGGAGGTATTGTGGTTCCATTCTTTTTATCTGGTACATCCATTCATACCTCTCCATATTGCCCCTACAAATCATATATGACCACACCATAAAAGAAACAAAGTATTACAAAGAAGATAGATAAACAAAGTACAGTATCGATCTAGATCTAGATCTCAAAGAGCCCAAATAGAAGGGTCAAATGAAGTTTAGAGAGCATGTGTTTACCTTTTATGATGTCTTCTCTCCCAAATCAAGAGCAAAACTTCCCCCTACGTTTTCCTTAATTTTTGGGGTCCAATCTTCAACAAATCATGTCACCATCAAAGAACAACGGATTAGAAAGAAGATATTAGATCTAGAGATAAAGAAAACAATAGTTTTCTCTCTCCTCCATGAATCTAGATCTAGACTAGATCTCAAAGAGCCCAAATAGAAGGGTGAATGATATTTGGGAGAGCATGTGTACCTTTTGGGATGTCCTCCTCCAACAAATCAAGAGCAAAACCTCCCCCCTAAGTTTCCTTAATTTTTAGGGTTTTAAGATTTAAAACCCTAAAAAAATGGAAGGAGCCGTCGAGAGGAGGAAGAAGGGGGCGGCGCTATAGCATTAAATAGGCACAACTTAATGGAGGCAGGCAAATGTAACCAAACCGCCTCGGTTAATAAACATTAATAGAGGCGGTCTCGTTACGCTGCCCGCCTCCATTAATCTATTAACAGAGGCGGGCGGGTTATGTTGACCGCCTCGGTTAATCATTAATGGAGGCGGGCGTTTAGGACAACCGTCTTCCACCGATGGTGGCGGCCTGGCCTCGATTATTGGAGGCGGGCGGAATATGTGACCGCCTCCAATCAAAAAAACACAATGTCTTCTAAAAGAAATTCTGTACTAGTGTTTGTAGAATGTTGACGTAGTTAGTGTTGTGAATTAGTGCTGTTAAGTAGGGTTTGTTAGGGTTCGAATTGAAATTGTGGTTTCAATAGGTTTGGGTTTAATTTTAGATTTTGTACATTATTAATAGAATGCTGATGTAGTTAGTTTTGTTAATTAGGGTTTGTTAGGATTCAAATTGAAATTATGGTTTCTAATAGGACGATTGTGTTTAATTTGAGATTCGGTACATTAGTACATTAATTTCTGATGTAGTTAGTGTTCTTTTTCTATTCATTAGTAGTACGTAGTGCTTATTATTCCAGTGAGTTTATTTATTTTGGTTACTGTCCTGATGTTTAATTTTTTGTTTGATATCATTGATTCTTTATTGGATTAGTTTACGTTGGTCTGATGCTTCATATAATTGCCCTCTTCATCATTAGTAGTATATAATTTCCCTCTAATCAGTAGTAGTATATAATTTCTATGATACTTTGGGAAAATGATCTGGGATATAGTGTTGTTCATATGAACACCCTGCTGTTGTTGTTGTTGTTGTGAGATATAATATTGTCTATCTTTATATACTCTTGAATTATTAATGGAAATAAATTAAGTGAGTTTAGTTTATTGCTCCATTAATGAAATGTTATTAATGGAAATAATAAGTGAGTTCAGTTAATTAGATAAATACAATTTTATAAATTTGATCATATGTTAAATGCATGTTAGCTTTGTATGTTTGTAGAATGTAGTGGTATGAACAGTATTATTTTATGTTGATAGTAGAACTCTTATTGTACAGACAAAAAAAGAAGAACGTGATGAACTGTGCGCTATTGGGTTAATACTACAAAGCAGCAGATCGAAGAAGAGATTGAGGAGATGTTTGACAAGATGAAAGGGGAGGCCAAGAAGAAATTATCAAAGAGGATAGAGGACTTCTACTTCGAGCTGACCTGGGACTTTCATATGTTCCAGGATAATGATGATAAATGATGTACCTAGTTAAAAACTGGTAGATGATAGTAGTGCTGATAGTAAGCTTAGTCTTGGATGGTATTTTGTGACTTATCTATCAAGATTATGTACATATTTAAGTGCTGGTGGTAAGAGTAGTAGTACACTTTATATTGTATGCATGGGCTTGTTTCTTGGACCAAATTTACCTACCTATAGGCATAAACTTACCTTTACTTTGGCTAGGATGTGGGTATGGTTAACTGTCCTGTGAGAAGTTGCTTTACCTTGCCTGTGATTTGTTTGGTTAACTTTACCTAGACTAAAAGTTTTGATTAGTTGATTCAGTGAAAGTTAAAAAATACATACTACTCGCATGTGTCCCTTTATTTATTTTGTATTTTGTTTTTTTCTTATTTACCTAACTGCATGGCCTTTTTATCTTTGGTAATTAGCTGCTTCATGGTTATGAAAGATTCAGAGAAAGAATAGTGAAAATTTAATTGTTTCCTTGCAAAATGTTGATTCAGAGAAAGTTTGCAAGGATCCAAAAAAAGTTTGAAATGATTTGAAATTTTTTTAATAACATTATACACCAAAATGAAGAGTCCATGCAAGTTTTTAGATTTTTCTACCTACCTTATGAATTTTTTCCATTTATTCTTGAGTAAATCAAAACATAATTAAATTGATAGGTAAACTAGTTCTAAAAATTGCACAAATGCATACAACATCATGGGAATCATCCAAAAAAAGTTTCCAATGATTTAGAGAAAGTGGTACAACATCTCTCACTTAGTGACAAGGATACGTGTGAGCGATGGATGATCAACTCTGCATGCAGTTTGCCCCCTGTTCTTACCGGTAACAAGACATACCCAATTGGCTCTGTGAAGCCTCAATGACGCGTGGGTCCAATGATGCTGGGGCCCACGATTCAGTGAAAGATCACTAAATGCGTCTCCCTTTACATGCATCAGTCAAGTGGTGGCGGCGTCTTCCACCAATTCAACTCCCAATCTATCCCATGATCAACTCCCGCTCTTCGTATCGTTCTCGTCGCATCGTCTTCCTCCATCGCAACCATGGTTAGGGCAACCCGCGCCCACATCTTCCAATATGATTCCCCAGCCTCCCCTCCTGCTGCCGCCGCAGCCATTGATGCGCCTCCCGTGGAGCACCACTCTGCTAAGCAGAAACGTGACGAGTCCAGGAGGTTCGTCACCGGCGCCGCTAGTACCAGGAACGCGCATCCGAGGAGGAGGACGATGATGGCCACACGCATTCAGGCGGATGGGCATCCCGATGTGGTTCCCGTGGTGCTTCCCTAGGAGGAGGTTAGGGTTCGAATCTTTGGGTTTTCTTGTTTGATGCCATACCACTACCTCCCCCCTATGTGCTACTTGGGGTTTCCCCTGACCCTGCTAAGATTTGGGAGATACTATCCTAGATTGTATGATATTTGGGGTTTTCTGCGTGCTTGGAATTGAGATTTCCCCTACACCTTGCACCGTGCATTTTGTATAAATTAGTTCAATACTATGTTCATTGGTTGAATACTAAGTTGATTGGTTCAATACATGTTCATTGGGTTCGTGATGTATGTTTCGTTATTACATATTATGATTTTGTTCATGAAGGATACTGAGCACAACCATGTGGTCGTAATCAGTAAGAAGATTACAATTCATTGCTCATTTAGTCATGACAGCAATGAGGAGACAAAAGACTGGCCACTAGCAATGAACAGAGAGGTGATATATATGGCTCCCCCAACATAACTTTTGTAAATTTCAATTATATAGATGCTAACTTGCCCATTTGTGCATTGACAGACCAGGAAGAAGGCCAAGAATGTTTGTGTCCTCCTCAAGCGCAAGTATTTTCATAGGTTCGATAGATTGGACGACTAAGCCTGATTAGGAAGAAGACCGAAGAAGTATTTTGGTGGCTAATCCTAGAAATTAGTATGTAATTGAAGTACTTATGTTCTGAAGTTGTATTGGCACTATGTTCTGAACTTATGTAATTGGCGAACTTAAGTCGTACCTTAATTATGCAATATATATATATTTATATATATTTATCTTTTATATATTTATATGTTGTCCAAACAATGTGAGTCCTTTTCATAGTATCAGAGACGTAGCTAGGAATTTAACTTTATGAAAATTAGTAATAATCATTGTGTTATACAAAAGTTTGCCACCTATAAAATAAAACAAAAAGTCATAAAGGAAAATATACAAAAAAATGGCTCCTTTAAGCTTCGAACTCAGGAGCTGGAGATGAAACTATGTTGCCCAAACCATTACGCCATTGAAGTGTTGTCGTAATGACTCGAGCATGACTTTATTTAACAAAAACCCATGGTGCTAGTTACATAAACAAAACCCGCATCCATTACCCTCCCTCTCCCTCCACATCCGCCACTGCAGCCTCCGCATGGGGTTTTCCACAACCGCCGCCGCCGCCGCTAAGGGAGAATGGCTCCTAGGAAACGCAATCCAGAGCAGCTGGAGCATGCAAAATTACAGCAGCAGGATGCAAAGGGCAGGTTCAGTGGCCCGGCGTTGTCGGCCACCCCGCCCTCGGCCGCGGTGGCGACGAGTCGTCGCTGGGGAGGAGTACAAGCCCAGAGTTCTATCTCGGCGGTGCAGCGTACTCCCCAGGACACCGTCCAGGCGAGGTCCAACCTCGCAGAAGCCTCGGAATGGAGGGGTGTTCCCATTATCGAGATCGACGACTCTGGAATGTTTGGATACTCCACCTCCGATGACTCCGAATGGGAAATAGAGGATGAAGATCACGACCCTAAGGTGAGATTCCCCAGTTCGAGGCCTGTTCAAATAATCTGTGTCGGATTTGTTGTTGAAATCGTCTATATATGTACAAGTTGCTGCTAGGATATCAGATAATCAATGTGGTTTGTGCAATCTTCTTGATTTCACATGGCATATGCTTTGTTCCTGTGTGCATCTTATCTGTCGTGTTTGTCTCTAAGTGATGTACTTGTTGGCATCTCTGTGCAGATTTACGTGGAATGTCTGGTGGAGGAGTTGAAGGAGAAGGACAAGACGATCGAGCGGTTGAAGCGTCAGGTGAAGCAATTGGAAAATAAGAAGTAGGCCAGGTAAGTCTGGTGGAAGCACCTTGACGCCTAATTGTACATATATGATGCAGACTACTATGAAGCACCTAGATGGCTTTTGCTTGGTTTTTTGGATGTATGAGGAAGTGTTTTGGATGAACCTCGTAGTCCTAGCTCAATATGTGGTGCTGTTACGTAGTCTTTTAGGATATGGTGATGGAAGTATGAATAACTTAGGAACTAGTGTTGGATGTATGAACTTAAGTCTCACTTGGTGACGGATGTAAGAACCATATAGCAGTAATGCTTATCTAATCTGCCTTGTGTCATAGCAGCCTGATGGTTTTGGTCTGTTTCCAGTGATCTTATATATAACTGTAATGTACAATAATTAGAAGTCATATAATTATGTGATGTAATATAATCTCAACTCATATAATTCTCTGCTGTCAAATAATGCCAACTATAATTCTAAGGAAAAAAACTAAACTCAACAAAATAAACCTCTACTAAACTATGTGCATAAAGTCCAGCCCAGTATCCATACTACAAATCATCATCTTCATCATCAGTGGACATGACATCATTGTTGTCAATGCCACCATCACTACAATATTGCTCCACTATATCATCCTCATCCTCACTCTCTTCAAGATTAATAGCAGCTTCCTTCTTGTTTCTTATAAGTTCCTATAAATTGCCTTCAATTATAGTGGCTTGTCCACCTTCAACATTGTGCATAACCTCATTATCATCACCTTCTTGCACTACATGCCCAATATCAGAACAGTAATCATCCTGATGCACATCATGACTGCCTTATTCTATTTCAACCACATCATAAATATTCCTATGTTCAAATTTCTACACAACTCGCCAATCTCTACATTGTGGAGTTGTATCTTGCATGTAAAATACCTTTTTTGCTTGCTCTGCCAAGATGTAAGGATCAGTCTTGTACTAAAATGATTGCATATTGATGGATTTGAAATGTTTGCCAACTCGTAGGCCCATACTCTTACCTACTTGGTTGTACCAATCACATCGAAATAGAACCACCGATCGACAAACTTGATAATCTTAGGGATATAGCAACTCAATAACCTCTTTAAGGACACCATAAAAATCTATGCTCTTTCTAGCATATGAACCTTCAGTCATTACACCACTGTTTTGTGTCCGCATGAACTTCTCACGATCCGCAGTGCTATACTGCACTCCATTAATCTTGCAACCTGCACTAATCTTAACTCGTTGAACTGGACCACATGACAATGCCCATAGTCCTTCGCTAATCGATCCTGGATTTTCACTGCGCTTGTTTTCAATCTGTTGCAACAAAATTACTCAGGCCACCATTTACATATGGATAATAATGCATTTACTATGAATATAAACAAAATGCTGAGTGACTTACATGGGACTTAAACCACTTTGCAAATTCCTATTTGACCATTTGATCTACTTCATCTGGACATGCACCTTGTTGCACTACTGTTGGTATTTCTTATGACTATTGGATAAATCCGCAAGCGCATAGATTATATCGTTGTAGCACTTCACCTAGGAGTATTCCAAGGTATCGTAATTTATATTTTCCCAAGGGAAAGCTGGGCTAGAAATGATAATTAGATAGAGATCCTAGAGAGCACCTCAACTTAGTACCAACTAGTATAGGGGGGGGGGGTAAACGATATATATGATAGGAAGGGTTGATGAATGAATAAGCCAAGGTAAATGATACTTAGAACGTACTAGATAGAATAGCTAGGTGGGAGGACAACGAGAGAGTACAAGGGACTCCTATGCAATTCACTCTACTTCAATATACTTAGCCAATTAACTAGTCTAAACACTATAGTTTGCCTCCTCAATACAAGTATGCTAGGCGAGGGGATAGATCAGTAGGAGGACAAAACTCCTACCGGACCACACCCTCTTCTTACAGGGGCCTTACCTTTTAAGAACTTGCCTAAAAACACGTGGTGGAATACAAAGACTAGACAAGGCTGTCACTCTCTTGCTACCTACCACAAACAATCCGTGCAACAAGCGGTAACCAAGGATAAGGTGATGTATAAGCACCACGCTTACACACAACTTATTACTTTGACTATGATCTATAATCAAAGCACCCTATGATAGGAAATGATCGCATACGAGAAAGGCCACAAGGATCATAGACTATGAATGTAAAGGCTATTAAAGAGCAAAAGCATATAACAATACTATATCTAGTATAGTAATGCTCAAAGTAAATACTAAGTAAAGTAGAGATAAAGGATAATATATTGAATAAGATAAATTCTTAGAAAGAAGGAAAGATATAAGAGCTATACCATACTTTCCAGAAGACGACTCCGGAAATCCCGAGCGTAGCTCGACTCAACTCTAACTCCCACTCTAGACTAAACTACTAGAACAATCTAAGGAATAGAGATTGTAGGCTTCTTCACCATGTGTAGAGAGGGTGTAACACCCTAGGTGTTAAGCTTGCATTTGCATATCATTTCATGAGCATGAGCACAAGCATGATTTCATTCATGCATTTCCATGATCACATGAAATGATAACCCTAAGTGATCCCTTTGTTTGCATATGTGTATGTGTTAACCTACACCTAGCTTTGTATGAGTTATGCCTGTATAACCAAGTGCTTGATGTTTTGATCACTAATGACCATCTAGAAATGCTTAGGGATGAAAATGGAACCATGTTTATGTTCATGATCAAGTCCAAATAAGCTTCTAGGGTTTAAGCTCTAATGTTTGACCCTAGGAACCCTTTTGTTTGATCTAACAAATTGACCTTGTTAATGACCTTATATGAAAAAGTTGGTTTAAGAAACGTTGTAGAGTTTTTAATTCTGAACAAACATTGTTTAACTACCTTGAGGTGATTTGAACCCTAAAATACCATAATTGGTCAATTAAGGCTGATTTGGGGGTTGTTTTAGCTTCTGAAATTTGCCTAAGTCATAAACGTGCTTCAGTTTGAATGTTACCCTGTTTGAATGCTTGTAGTTTGAAATCTAAATCGTTTCAGTTCAAACCAAGTACACCAAAGTTGGAGTTCAACTATAGCTCTACAAAGTGTGCAATTGGTTGAAGCTAAGACGCAGAGGTTAGGGAGTTAATCGCTTTGCAAAACCGACCGTCAGTCGGTCTGATGGAGTTGGACGCCGCGTGGCAGCCGTACGTCGATGTTGGACCCGCGCCGGCCGCATCTTGGACGCCCACACACTCCACCTCGCGACCAGACGCTCACTCGCCCTCGCTCTCTCTCTCCTCTCCTCTCTGCCTCGCGCAGAAACGCAGCAGTCGCGCCATTGCCGAGCAGTGCCGCCACCGAGCTCGCCGGCGCAGCACACCGCCACATTGGCTGCCAAAACGCACCCACAGCTTCGCCTTGCTCCGCTCCATATTTTGCACCGCTCAGTTGCCGCGCTAACCACACAAGTGAGCCAGACCGGGCACACCGCGGGCGCCATTGACGACCTAAGCTCCGCCGAGCTTTGCGCCGCCGTGGCCAGTCCAATCTAGCGCCTCTCCCTTCCTTCTAGCTTTCGTACGCGGTAGCCTAGAGGTTGTAGATGCTCGCCGAGGAGTCGGTTGAAGCGATTAGGGTTAGTGTTCGCCGGAACGGGAACTCCGCCACATGCATGCGCACGTCACACGCAACACCGGCGAGGTTTGTGCTGGGCTTAGTTGTGTCGCTTGAGTTCGTCTCAGTCGCGTTAGGGTTAGCCGGTTAGGTCGTGGTTAGATAGCCGGAGTTGGTAGAAACATCCGTGCCTTGCCACTGCCGGAACAACAGTGTCGCGCCGTCGTGAACTCGCCACCGTGCCGTTGTGCATGTGGCCGAGCTCATCGAAGGGTTTGTGTAGCCTCGATCCGGGCTAGATCGAACCGCTAGGGTTCAGTGTAGGTGTAGCCACCGCCAGTTTGGCCGGAGGAAGCTTGCGCTAGCTAGCGCAAGAACCGCAGCGCCGTCGTGGACGCCGTCGAGCATGCTCTGGTGAACCTGGGGTACAACCAGTTACATGGATCGATGCGGGTTGCGAAGGAGAGCACAACCATGGGGTTAGTTTGTCCGGAAACCTCACCACCGGCGAGGAACCGACGGTCGAGCACCTGTGGTGCATCGGTTCTATTAGAGGAAGAGCTGACCAGTGGGTCCCATGTGTCATAGACTGTAGAGTGTCTCTTTAATTTATCTTTTGCAGTTCTGTTTGCTAACTTTGGAAATTTATAACTAATACCAGAAAAATGCTAAAAATGTGAAACCAGTTCTGTTAGCTTTGTTATGCTTTTCTCTATACATGAAAAATATTAAGCAGCATGTTGTTACTGTGTTTCTGTGTTGTTTTAATTAAAATGAACAACAAGCTTTATATGCTTAGTTTAAATTGTTTAATTCATATTTAGAGGTTGGTATGTGCTAAAATCATGGTTCTTGTTATGTTGAGCTTTTCTCAACATGCACTTCTTATGAAAAATGTTAAAGTACCAGTAACCTGTAATTAAGTTGCATGTTGTAGTTCCTTTGTTTAAATGCTTGTTTAATTGAATGCAATCTTGTTTAAATTGCTAAGCTAAGTTAAATGTGTGGGCTGTGCTTGTTAATTTTTGTACATGTGTTACTTTCTTAGTATAAGCTAATAAAAATGTGAAATATGTTGTTTCACACGTTTCAAATTGTTTAAGTAATATTTGTATAATCTATGTTTGTTTTCCTCATCACTAGAAGAGAACTAATTTTAACCCTATTTTATGTGTGTTTAATTTTGATGTGATGAGTACCAAAGTGGTAGCTAATTATGTAACCTAGCTTGTCTAATTTTATTATAATTTTTGGAATGCTAGTTAACAGCTTTATATCTGTTTTAAGTGCTATGTGAAATCTATTAAAACAGCTTGAGCATGTTTTCTTGTTAGATTTGTTTAAGCTATTTATGTGTGGTTTCAGCAGTAGCTATACTAGACTTTGTTGTAGATAACTTTTTAATCTACCTAGTGTTAAATTTTCACACCATAAATTGTTTAGTTTAACCTGGGTGCTTTTTACAAGTTTAACTTCAACTCTGTGTTTTGCTATTTGTTCAAAACAGTCTTGCTTGATATGTTTGTTAGACCTTTTTAGTTTTATATTTAGCTGGGGAGTTTATGAAATGTTTTGTAGATAAGTTCATAAGATTTCTAGAATGTCTTAGTTTGTAATTTTTGGTTATGTGTAGCTCCAACTACAAAGTAGTCTTTCAGCTGGTGTTTTCAATGTTTGTATGCCATGTTAATCATGTGTTAAGTGATGTGTTTTCTTTGTGCAAGTTAAGCAAGTATCTTAAGCCATGAAACTTGTTTAATGCAGGTGTAAGAGAGCTTACCTCAGAGGAGAAGCTCTATTACAGATTGCAAAAGAAGGGTAAGTGTTAATCTCTCTACAACCGAAGAGATTTGCACATTTTCGGTCAATGAAATAAAATGTTGCATGAAACATTCATCATGGGCATTCATTCATATGGATTAGGCATGTCTCATTTCTAGTTTATGAATTTTCATATGTATATTGGATCATCATACATGTATACATGCATCCAGGATCGCTAGAGGGAGTGACTTTGCTGGAGTTTGGGGAGATAGAAGGAGTCCCATCGGAGATACAAGCTTTAGAAGCTCCAGAAGAAGAAGAAGAGGGCTCTGACCTTCCTGAGTGCCCAAACCACCTTCCCTCAACCTTCGTGAAAGGCAAGCCCTAGAGCATTATGCACCTCCCTTACTCTATTTAAAGTATTTTACTTACAACGCAACCACTTGTCTATGCATTAAGTTCATAGGAGTTGAAATGAAACCCGTTGTTGCATTATATCTCCTTGTCCACTTAAAAGAACCTTGGAGGCCCAGGATTGAATCCTTGCTTAGCCGTGCTTAGACCGGTAGCGTGGGTGGTCTATCATCCCCCACAAAGATAGGTTGCTGGTCACGGTTGGCTATATTTGCTATCGTGGAAAATAACCATGCGGAAGTAATAAATCGAGACTGGGCGGACAAGGTGTTGTGAGCCACTTGACTTGGAGGTCTTGTGAGCGGGTTCTCTCCACCTGTGTCGCTAGGCACTAGATCGTGGTTGGCCATCTACCGAGATTGAATGCATACCTTCTTCATAGCTGGCCGAATAACTCGTTTCAACCGCGAAGCCTAACTTTGTACGTTCAGGCCAAGCTTCCCTCCTACTTGGGTCATGAAGACCGCGAGCGGATGACTAGACCGTGGGCAAGCATCCTAACCGTCCTGGCCTGGCACCAAGGGCAGGCACTACTTGATCGACCTGGCTACCATGAGTCGCTACTCATGCCTGTAATTAGGACCCCGCGGCTACCCGACCTATATTGAGGGTGACCCACATAAGTGTGTCGGCAGGCATACTTGGGTGTGATTCAGGAATAAACCTCCAGCTGGATAGGAATTCGATTCGAATCGCGGTCTCTCCCCGTCAATGAGAAACTTGAAAGATCTTCCTCCCACTGTAGAAACCTGAACTCTAATAAGTAACCAAAAGATGGTTATATGGTTTTGATGCCAAGCACAATATGGTTATTATTGGTTGATAACTCAGTGATTGCTCTAGTACAGGTGCTAATGAGATCCTTTTAATGTTACTTAATCTGCTGCCAAATGCTATTTTCTAATGATTAGAATATATGAGTAATTAGGATGCTCTTTTATGCAAAAGTCTGCTATCCCATGAGATCCACTTGATAAATCCTTGCATAATCCTTGAAGTGTCTATGGTTATGTATCTATCTCTCTATCGGGTAAGTCTAGCTGAGTACAATTGAGTACTCAGGGTTTCTTTACCCTTGTTGCAGATGGTATGGTGTATTCTGGTTATTGCCAGGCGTGCCTCTACCCTGCAAGTGATTAAGAGTGAAAGCCATGGGCAATGGTGAATTCTGATGTCTCTCCTTGTTGCTTTTGATGGGATTGTACTAAGCTCGGCACTATATTTTTGTTAAAAATTTTGCAATGGGTTTTGTGAAACCTAAACTTCCGCTACTTTGATTTGAACTTGGTGTTGTAATAACACTGTTTTAAACTCTGTTGTAGTATTATTTCGTTTCGAACTTATCACTGTGGATGTGCGGTTACTGAATCTAGTGTTCGATGTCGGGTTGTTACTTGATTGTGGTTTGGTATCCTTCGAGATTTCAAGGACTACCGGGCTTATATGGGCTCTAGTGTGACAGTGTTGTCAGAAATGATGATCATTACACTAGTGCTCTTATATGTTGGGCGGTTCCGTGACAGCTGGTATTAGAGCAAGATTCAGTATACTACCGTTCACGAGTGTATTTGCAAACAAAAGATTTTGTTTGACAAACTATTTTTGCTACAAAAACTTTTGGGTGCGTACAAAATTAATTGCAAACTATAAATGTGCCATAGGTTATGTCCCTTATTGCCCAATAGGATGTCAGGTGGCTTAAAGTACTAACTTGGGGGATTGCATCATATTTTTGGTTACCTGTCCATACGGGTTAGAATAGTATGGGGGCCATTCACTTGAATGGTGTTTTATGGATCAATTTTTGCCGCTACGCCAAAGGTAAGGTGAGTTGTGAGAGCTTGTATCGGATACACTGCCGATCTAGGGGAATGCTTATATGATGTCTGGACAATAATCATGTTCCACACAAGATTATGAGATGGCATCCATGTGTGGGTGTTGCCGTCTGTTGAGACGATGCCATCATTAGGACAAAGAACTGTGTATATATACTGCTTACGTGTATACGGGGTGTACACCTAAGTGAGTATTAGATTTAAATTTCAGCAATGCATTATTCATACTGTTGGGTTGGGCTGAAATGAATCTTCTGCAGGTACACTAACAGCGAATCATGTAGATCGTTTAGTTGCGTATGTATGAGAGAACGTATGTATGCCACCGTCTAGAACATTCTTAGTGAAAGGTTTGCTTTCATAAGGTTTGTAAGGACGTAAGATTTGAGCATGCATCATGTGTCATCATATTGCATTTAATTCACTCCCTTACTAAATCTGTATCTCTTTTACCTGTTAAATGCTTAAATCTGTAAAATACATGTTCTCACAAAAGGTTAAAATTTGTTACAGATGGTAGCTGCAGGACCTCCCCAGCACAGCAACCGTTTCTTGATCATGTTTGGCACTCCTACTTTGCTGTGGAGGGTGCTGAGTCAGGTTGGGTATGCTGAGCCACCTCATTACTACTGGACTCAAGAGCCGCTTGGGAATGCGTAGTTGTATACTGTGACTGTGACTATTCCTGAGCGTACCGAGGCACCTTTGTGGAGGAGGTGGTCGACTGAGGCTATAGCCAGTAGCCCTTGGGAAGGAGCTCAGTCTGCAGCTCTGACCATTCTGAGTTAGATCCGTCAGGAGCACAATGCAGCTTTGGACCCGGGTGCAGTAGGTACCTTTCGAGAGGATAACCCTAGCATCACGGCCTGGTATCAGGAGATGGGGAAATCCCCTGATCAGGAACAGAGATGAGAGAGCTAGCAGTTCAGGACCGGCTATGAGTGCTATGCATGCAGTGCTCAAGACTCTTTTTGCCAGAGAGGACTCCTACCTGTTTAGTGTGGCACGTCTTCGGACCAGTGAGATGTTCCTATAGGGACTTGGTAGAGACAATCAGCGTCTCAGGAGGGCAGCCAAGGAAGCGCAGGACGAGAGAGACGCAGCTATACTTCGAGAGGAGGCAGCTGAGGCTCGTGAGCGTATGCTTCGCCACTAGCAGGTGGTGGGGAACATCGCTTACCATCATCGTGATGCAGAGTTGAATGGGCTACTTCAGCAGGCCCATGACCAGAATTAGGGAAACCGTGATCGTCAACCGGCAAACCAGTTCAGCACTTTCAAGGATTTCGTTGACACCAAGCCGCCGATCTTCAAAGAGGCTGAAGAGCCACTCCAAGCCGATGAATGGCTAAAGACTATGGAGCAGAAGTTTCGTTTGCTCAGGATGACCGAAGAGCTAAAAGCAGAGTATGCTTCTCATCAGTTGCAAGGACCAACAGGTATATGGTGGGCTCCTCATCGCACCACATACCCTGCTAACACTCCAGTGGTGTGGAATCAGTTCAAGACAACTTTTAGGGGGCATTACATTCCTCCGGACTCAATGAAAATGAAGGCAGCAGAGTTTCTGAAGCTCACACAGGGTACCAAAACCTTAACGGAGTACCTTCATGCTTTCAACAATCTAGCCCGTTATGCTCCTCAGTTTGTTGAAAATGATGAGATGAAGATTGATAGTTTCAAGAGAGGTCTGGGAACCAAGCTAATGAAGACTCTTGCTAACTCAACCCATACAAACTTCACCGAGTTTATTAGTGATGCTTTGACCCAGGAGAACCAGAACAGTTTGCATGCTACCGCAAAAGGCCGCAAGAGGGCGTTTGAGGGAAGCTCGTCTCAACAGAGAGCTCCTTTTGTCAATCGCTCTACTTATCGACCTCCAGTGACAGGAGCTAAGTTTAAGCCTCCACAGAAGAAAGTTCCAGCTAGGGGTACAGAGCAGAGTCAGTATCGCAAGCCCTACACCATTGCTCTTCCAAAAGGCAATCCAGGGCAAGGTAGTTCTGGCAATCAGAAGGCTCCACTCCATAATGCACCATGCTTCAATTGTCAGCGCCCAGGGCACTTTGCTAAGGATTTCCCTCACCCGAGGAAGAATCAGGCTTATCAGGGACATGTGCACTACACCACAGTGGAAGAAGTGCCACAAGGAGAGCCCGTCACAGCTGGTATGTTCCTTGTAAACCATCATCCTGTAGTTGTGCTGTTTGACTCAGGATCTTCGCATTCGTTTGTGAGTAAAGTTTTTACTGTTAAGCATGGCATGAGCATATCTGATTTGGATGTGGGATACTGCATAAGTTCAGCCGGGGCTGACATCTCAACCAAACATCATAATACAGAAACATGAGTTTAGCACAGATCTTATCATCCTGCCCGACTTAGGTTTGGATGTGATCCTAGGCATGCAATGGATGCATCGCTATGGGGTGAACATCGATACTGGAAATAGGATCCTTACCTTGAGAACTCCCGAGAAGACGGAAACTTTTCAGATTTCCCTTCCCCGGAAGCTTGATCTTTGTGCTATGACATGTGCTATCCAAGTCACAGCTCTGAAGAACATCCCAGTAGTGTGTGAGTTCTCGGATGTGTTTCCAGATGACCTTCCCGGTCTTCCACCCGATCGAGACGTGGAGTTTGCCATTGAGTTGGTACCTGGCACGACACCTATTTCCCATAGGCCGTACAGAAGGCCACCCAATGAGCTAGCGGAGCTAAAGAAACAGTTACAAGAGTTGCAAGACAAGGGTCTTATACAGCCTAGTTCATCACCGTGGGGTTGTCCCGCATTGTTCGTTAAAAAGAAGGATAAATCCCTATGATTGTGCGTGGATTATCGACCACTTAATGCCGTAACAATCAAGAACAAGTATCCTTTACCTCGTATTGATATCTTGTTTGATCAGTTATCCAAGGCTAAAGTGTTCTCTAAGATAGATTTGAGATCCGGGTATCATCAAATCAAGATCAGACCACAAGACGTACCCAAAATAGCTTTTGCAATGCGGTATGGGCTTTACGAGTATTTGGTTATGTCATTTGGGCTGACTAATAGTCCCGCCTACTTCATGTATCTAATGAACTCAGTGTTCATGCCCGAGCTGGATAAATTTGTAGTTGTGTTCATCGATGACATTTTAATCTACTCGGAGAATGAAGCAGAGCATGCAGAACATCTACGTATCATTCTGGCAAGGTTAAGAGAGCATAAGTTGTATGCTAAGTTTAGTAAGTGCGAGTTTTGGCTTACTAAAGTACCTTTCCTTGGACATATTCTTTCTGCTGATGGAATATCTGTAGATCCAAGTAAAGTACAAGAGGTTATGGATTGGAAAGCTCCAACTTCCGTCACCGAGGTTCGCAGTTTTCTTGGTCTGGCTGGATACTACCGTCGGTTTATTCCAGACTTTTCCAAGATAGCTAAACCTATGACCAGTCTACTATAGAAAGATAAGAGGTTTGATTGGACTCCAAAATGTGAGGCAACTTTTCTTACCCTAAGAACTCTACTTACTTCAGCACCCGTTTTGGCGCAACCATACATAACAAAACCCTTTGATGTGTATTGTGACGCCTCCAGGATTGGACTAGGATGTGTCCTCATGCAAGAAGGAAAAGTGATAGCCTATGCTTCTCGACAGCTCAGAAAACATGAAGCTAACTACCAACACATGATCTAGAACTAGCAGCAGTGGTTCATGCTCTAAAGATATGGAGACATTACCTTCTTGGTAATATATGCCATATCTACACAGATCACAAGAGTCTCAAGTATATCTTTACTCAGCCAGAGTTGAACATGAGACAAAGAAGATGGTTAGAACTAATCAAGGATTACAATCTTGAAGTTCATTACCATCCTGGAAAAGCTAATGTAGTAGCTGACACTTTGAGCAGAAAGTCACACTATCACCTTGTGCAACCCTTGCTCGAAGACAGGTTCAACTTGCTACATCCGTCAGTGTTGTACAATCTTACAGTCAGTTGCTCACTCGAAAGTCAAATCATAGGAGGTAAGAAAACCGATGTGGGTGTGTTCCATATAAAAAGGAAGATGAAAGAAGAAGGTTCACAATGTTTCAGGATTGATGAGAAAGGAATTCTATGGTTTAAAGATCGTCTTGTTGTACCTAATGATAAGGATTTGAGGAATCGAATCTTAGAGGAAGCACATTCCTCTAAGTTATCTATACATCCAGGCAGTAGCAAGATGTACCATGATCTAAAACAATGTTTTTGGTGGACCAAGATGAAGAAATAGATTGCCGCGTTCGTGGCAAGATGTGATGTGTGTTGTAGAGTGAAAGCGGTACATATGAAACCCGCTGGACTCTTACAACCTTTGTTAGTTCCAGGATGGAAATGGGAAGAAATCAGTATGGATTTCATAACAGGTCTTCCACCTACTCAAAGGGGTCATGACTCAATATGGGTGAACCAAGTCAGCGCACTTCATACCAGTTCGCACCACTAACCAACCATATGAATATGCAGAGATGTATATCACTCACATAGTTCGATTGCATGGTGTTCCAAGAACAATTGTGTCAGATAGAGGACCGCAGTTCACTGCTCGTTTTTGGGAACATTTACATAAGCAGCTTGGAACTAATCTAGTTCACAGTTCAGCTTATCATCCTCAAACTTCAGGACAAACAGAACGAGTTAATCAGATTCTCGAAGATCTTCTTAGAGCTTGTGTGATATCTTCTAAAGGATCTTGGGGAAGTTGGTTACCTTTAGCAGAGTTCTCATACAACAATAGTTATCAAGAGAGTATCAAGATGGCTCCGTTCGAAGCTTTGTATGGTAGAAGGTGTAGAACACCTCTCAATTGGGTTGAACGAGGAGAAAGAAGATACTACGGTATCGACTTTGTGCAAGAAGCCGAAGAAAAAGTTAGAACCATACAAGAACATATGCGTGCAGCTCAGTCAAGACAGAAAAGTTACGCAGATAAGAGAAGAAGACCGCTCGAGTTCGAAGTTGGTGATTATGTGTACTTGAAAGTATCACCTATGAAAGGAGTACAAAGGTTTGGAGTTAAAAGAAAACTTGCTCCAAGGTATGTGGGACCGTACCAGATCATCGAAAGAAGTGGAAGAGTAGCCTATAAGCTATTGTTACCACCAGAAATGAGGGCTATCTTCAATGTCTTTCATGTATCCCAGCTTAAGATGTGTTTGAGAGTTCCTGAGGAACATATCGAACCTTCAGGTCTGAAGTTACACTCAGACTTGTCTTTTGAAGAAAAGCCAGTCCAGACCATGGACACCAAAGAAAGAGTAACTAGAAACAAAGTTATCAAGTTTTACAAAATAATGTGGAACAATCAAAGTGAACGAGATGCTACATGGGAACGGGAAGATTACCAAAAGGAAGTCTACCCTGCTTTCTATGAAAAATGGTAAGCCTTACAAATCTCGGGACGAGATTTTTTTTAAGGGGGGAAGGGCTATAACACCCTAGGTGTTAAGCTTGCATTTGCATATCATTTCATGAGCATGAGCACAAGCATCATTTCATTCATGCATTTCCATGATCACATGAAATGATAACCCTAAGTGATCCCTTTGTTTGCATATGTGTATGTGTTAACCTACACCTAGCTTTGTATGAGATATGCCTGTATAACCAAGTGCTTGATGTTTTGATCACTAATGACCATCTAGAAATGCTTAGGGATGAAAATGGAACCATGTTTATGTTCATGATCAAGTCCAAATAAGCTTCTAGGGTTTAAGCTCTAATGTTTGACCCTAGGAACCCTTTTGTTTGATCTAACAAATTGACCTTGTTAATGACCTTATATGAAAAAGTTGGTTTAAGCAACGTTGTAGAGTTTTTAATTGTGAACAAAATTTGTTTAACTACCTTGAGGTGATTTGGATCCTAAAATACCCTAATTGGTCAATTAAGGCTGATTTGGGGGTTGTTTTAGCTTCTAAAATTTGCCTAAGTCATAAACGTGTTTCCGTTTGAATGTTACCCTGTTTGAATGCTTGTAGATTGAAATCTAAACCGTTTCAGTTCAAACCAAGTACAACAAAGTTGGAGTTCAACTATAGCTCTACAAAAGTGTGCAATTGGTTGAAGCTAATACGCAGAGGTTAGGGAGTTAATCGCTTTGCAAAACCGATCGTCAGTCGGTCTGATGGAGATTCAAATGCAGAGCAGAGCGCCGTGCGCCCGGTCGGTGGCCGACCGCGACAGGAGTTGGACGTCGTGTGGCAGCCGTACATCGATGTTAGACCCGCGCTGGCCGTGCCTTGGACGCCCGCACACTCCACCTCGCGACCAGACGCTCACTCGCCCTCGCTCTCTCTCCCTCTCCTCTCTGCCTCGCGCAGAAATGCAGCAGCCGCGCCATTGCCGAGCAGCACCGTTGCCGAGCTCGCCGGCGCAACACACCGCCGCATTGGCCGCAAAAACGCAGCCACAGCTTCGCCTTGCTCCGCTCCATCTTTTCCACCGCTCAGTTGCCGTGCTAACCACACAGGTGAGCTAGACCGGGCACACCGCGGGCGCCATTGATGACCTAAGCTCCGCCAAGCTTTGCGCCGCCGTGGCCAGCCCAATCTAGCGCCTCTCCCTTCCTTCTAGCTTTTGTACGTGGTAGCCTAGAGGCTGTAGATGCTCGTCGAGGAGTCAGTTGAAGCGATTAGGGTTAGGGTTCGCCGGAACGGGAACTCCGCCGCGTGCATGGGCACGTCACCCACAACTCCGACGAGGTTTGCGCTGGGCTTAGTTGTGCCACTTGAGTTCGTCTCAGTCGCGTTAGGGTTAGCTAGTTAGGTCGTGGTTAGATAGCCGGAGTTGGTAGAAACATCCGTGCCTTGCCACCGCTAGAACAACAGTGTCGCGCCGCCATGAACTCGCCACCGTGCCGTTGTGCATGTGTCCGAGCTCATCAGAGGGTTTGTGTAGCCTCGATCCGGGCTAGATCGAACCACTAGGGTTCAGTGTAGGTGTAGCCGCCGCCAGTTTGGCTGGAGGAAGCTTGCGCCGGCCAACGCAAGAACCGCAGCGCCGCCGTGCCGCCATGGACGCCGTCGAGCATGCTCCGGTGAACCTGGGGTACAACCAGTTACATGGATCGATGCGGGTTGCGAAGGAGAGCACGACCATGGGGTTAGTTTGGCCGGAAACCTCACCATCGGCGAGGAACCGACGGTCGAGCACCTGTGGTGCATCGGTTCTGTTAGAGGAAGAGCTAACCAGTGGGTCCCATGTGTCATAGACTATATAGTGTCTCTTTAATTTATCTTTTGCAGTTCTATTTGCTAACTTTGGAAATTTATAACTAATCCCAGAAAAATGCTAAAAATGTGAAACCAGTTCTGTTAGTTTTGTTATGTTTTTCTCTATACATGAAAAATGTTAAGCAGCATGTTGTTACTGTGTTTCTGTGTTGTTTTAATTAAAATGAACAGGAAGCTTTATATGCTTAGTTTAAATTGTTTAATTCATATTTAGAGTTTGGTATGTGCTAAAATCATGGTTCTTGTTATGTTGAGCTTGTCTCAGCATGCACTTCTTATGAAAAATGTTAAAGTACTAGTAACCTATAATTAAGTTGCATGTTGTAGTTCCTTTGTTTAAATGCTTGTTTAATTGAATGCAATCTTGTTTAAATTGCTAAGCTAAGTTAAATGTGTGGGCTATGCTTGTTAATTTTTGTACATGTGTTACTTGCTGTTGATGTGATGAATACCAAAGTGGTTGCTAATTATGTAACCTAGTTAAATGTTAAAGTACCAGTTTCCTATTGATGTGATGAATACCAAAATGGTAGCTAATTATGTAACCTAGCTTTTCGGATTTTATAATAATTTTTGGAATGCTAGTTAACAGCTTTATATATGTTTCAAGTGCTATCTGAAATCTGTTAAAACAGCTTGAGCATGTTTTCTTGTTAGATTTTTTTAAGCTATTTATGTGTGGTTTCATCAGTAGGTATAATAGACTTTGTTGGAGATAACTTGTTAATCTACCTAGTGTTAAATTTTCACAGCCATAACTTGTTTTGTTTAACCTGAGTGCTTTTTATAAGTTTAACTTCAAATCTGTGTTTTGCTGTTTGTTCAAAACAGTCTTGCTTGATATGTTTGTTAGACCTTTTTAGTTTTATATTTATCTAGGGAGTTTATGAAATGCTTTGTAGATAAGTTCATAAGATTTCTAGAATGTCTTAGTTTGTAATTTTTGGTTGTGTGTAGCTCCAACTACACAGTTTTCTTCCAGCTGCTGTTTTCAGTGTTTGTATGCCATGTTAATCATGTGTTAAGTGATGTGTTTCCTTTGTGCAAGTTAAGCAAGTATCTTAAGCCATGAAACTTGTTTAATGCAAGTGTAAGAGAGCTTACCTCATAGGAGAAGCTCTATTACAGGTTGCAAAAGAAGGGTAAGTGTTAATCTCTCTACAACCGAAGAGATTTGCACATTTTCGGTCAATGAAATAAAATGTTGCATGAAACATTTATTACGGGCATTCATTCATATGCATTAGGCATGTCTCATTTCTAGTTTATGACTTGTCATATGTTTATTGGATCATCATACATGTATACATGCATCCAGGATCACCGGAGGGAGTGACTTTGCTGGAGTTTGGGAGATAGAAGGAGTCCCACCGGAGATACAAGCTTCAGAAGCTCCAGAAGAAGGAGAACAGGGCTCTGACCTTCCTGAGTGCCCAAACCACCTTCCCTCAACCTTCGTGAAAGGCAAGATCCGGAGCATTATGCACCTCCCTTACTCTATTTAAAGTATTTTACTTACAACGCAACCACTTGTCTGTGCATTAAGTTCATAGGAGTTGAAATGAAACCTGTTGTTCCATTATATGTCCTTGTCCACTTAAAAGAACCTTGTAGGACCAGGATCGAAACCTTGCTTAGCCATGCTTAGACTGGTAGCGTGGGTGGTCTATCATCCCCCACAAAGATAGGTTGCTAGTCATGGTTGGCTATATTTGCTATCGTGGAAAATAACTATGTGGAAGTAATAAATCGAGACTGGGCGGACAAGGTGTTGTGAGCCACTTGACTTGGAGGTCTTGTGAGCGGGTTCTCTCCGCCTGTGTCGCTAGGCACTGGATCGTGGTTGGACATCTGTCGTGATTGAACGCATGCCTTCTTCATAGCTATCCGAATAACTCGTTTCGACCGCGAAGCCTAACTCTGTACGTTCGGGCCGGGCTTCCCTCCTACTTGGGTCATGAAGACCGCGAGCGGATGACTAGACCATGGGCAAGCATCCTAAACATCCTGTCCTAGCACCAAGGGCAGGCACTACTTGATTGACATGGCTACCGTGAGTCGCTACTCATGCCTGTAATTGGGACCCCGCGGCTACCCGAGCTATATTGAAGGTGACCCGCATAAGTGTGTCGGCAGGTATACTTGGGTGTGATTGAGGAATAAACCTCCAACTGGATAGGAATGTGATTCGAATCGCGGTCTCTCCCCTTCAATGAGAACTTGAAAGATCTTCCTCCCACTGTAGAAACCTGAACTCTAATAAGTAACCAAAAGATGGTTATATGGTTTTGATGCCAAGCACAATATAGTTATTATTGGTTGATAACTTAGTGATTGCTCTAGTACAGGTGCTAATGAGATCCTTTTAATGTTACTTAATCTGCTGCCAAATGTTGTTTTCTAATGATGAGAATACATGAGTAATTAGGATGCTCTTTTATGCAAAAGTCTACTATCCCATGAGATCCACTTGATAAAGCCTTGCATAATCCTTGAAGTGTCTATGGTTATGTATCTATCTCTCTGTCGGGTAAGTCTAGCTGAGTACACTTGAGTACTCAGGGTTTCTTTACCCTTGTTGCAGATGGTATGGTGTATTCTGGTTATTACTAGGCGTGCCTCTACCCTGCATGTGATGAAGAGTGAAGGCCATGGGCAATGGTGAATTCTGTTGTCTCTCCTTGTTGCTTTTGATGGGACTGTACTAAGCTTGGCACTATATTTGTGTTAAACAGTTTGCAATGGGTTTTGTGAAACCTAAACTTTCGCTACTTTGATTTGAACTTGGTGTTGTAATAATACTGTTTTAAACTCTGTTGTAATATTATTTTGTTTCAAACTTATCACTGTGGATGTGCGGTTACTAAATCTAGTGTTCGATCTCGGGTTGTTACTTGATTGTGATTTGGGATCCTTCGAGATTTCAAGGACTATCGGGCTTATATGGGCTCTAGTGTGACAGTGTGGTCAGAAATGATGATCATTACACTAGTGCTCTTATATGTTGGGCGGTTCCGTGATAGAGGGGGGTATGAGCCTCTATTTATAGTGGGAGGTGGAGTAGGGGCTACTCCATCGCCACGTCAGCGATCCAAGGGGCTTCAATTCTCCACCCTTGGATCCAACCACCTTGGAACCGACCAAGGATGGAGGGATGTGATTTCCAGCATGTGCCAAGAGGTATGGCGGTTGGCAGGGGCCAAACCGACCTAGGGGGCGGTCGGCCGACCCCCCGCAAATGGTTAGTGGGCCCTCCTTTGGCCTCCTTGAAGTGGCCCCACTGGTCAGGGACCAGGTGGGATCCAGGTGGGCCTAGGGGGTGGTCGGCCGACCCCCCCCCCCTTGGGGTCTCTGGCCCACTTCGTCCTCCTAGGTGTTGGTCCCACTTTTCATTGAGGTTGGTTGTTGGTTCTGAGGTAATTGTCACATTTATCTCCTTGGTGTGGGCCCATGGATCCTTGTGCTATTCTTGTGACCCGTTGAGAGAAAGCACAGAGTGGTCCAAGGGTTGGATTTCACTCTAGAGTGCCTCTCTTGGATCATGGCCGAGAGGGGAGAGCTAGTGGGCCCATAGGGTGGTCGGGTGACCCCCTATGTGGGCCCTACTAGCTCTCCTTTGCTCCATTTCTTCAATCCTGCATTCAAACACTCCATGGACATGTGGAACTAGTTATTTGATAAATTATGCTCATGATGTGTTTGTTTATCCCTGATCCTGAGGTTGGTGGCATCATTTTGGTCATGTAAAAGTACATCATATTTGGTGCCAACAACTACCTCCTCCCTGTACATGTTGTAGGATAAAAATTGATTTGTAAGAATGAATCCAAATTTAATACATAAAACACAAACTAAATCTCAAACATACTTACTCCAAATATTCCTCTGCTTCTTCAGCATTATGTAGCACATACCAAACTAACTTATTCATGACAGCATGATCAATGTACTCAATCCTATTAGCTCCAACAAGTGTAGCACCATGCTTAAAGACAGATATGTCATTAGGCAATGGCATCTCTGTACCACTATCGTCATCCTGGTTAAATTTAGTGTCAACATCCTCCATGTACCTAGAACAAAAGGTCAAGGTGTCACTTGCCATATATACCTCAGCTATTGATCCTTCCAGCCTAGCCTTGTTCCTTACAAAATTCTTCAAAGTGCCTAGTCGCCTTTCTATTGGGTACATCCATCCATACTGAACAGGGCCTCTAAGCAGTGCTTCATCAGGAAGGTGGACACACAAGTGCACCATGACATCAAAGAAGGTAGGTGGAAATATTTTCTCAATCTTTCATAGGATCAATGGAATTTCTTCTTTTAGCTGTTTCACAACATCTATCCTTAGATTTCTACTGCATAATTCCCTGAAGAAGGTCCCTAGCTCTACAATTGCTTCATATACATCCTTCCTCACTAGTACTCTAAGGCCAGCGGGTATGATTATTTGCAGGAGTATGTGGCAAGAATGTGTCTTTAGCTTTCCAACCACCCTTGAACCATCTTCACTTATGTATCTTGCTAGGTTAGCCGCATATCCATCAGGAAACTTGATACCTTTAAGAAACTTGCAAAACTTGACTTTTTGATCCTTACCCAACACATATGGAGTAGGTGGAGCCCTGCAGACTGAGTTTCTATCCTCCTGCAAGTGCAATTCATGTCTTATGCCCATATCATACAAATCTAGCCTAGCATTTTGTGTGTCCTTGGACTTGCCTAGTATATTGAGTAATGTGTCAAGGTTATTTTCACATACATTCTTCTCTATGTGCATCACATCGAGATTATGTGGAAGCTTCAAATGTTCCCAATATGGTAATCTCCACAACCCACTTTTGTGGCTATAAATCTTTGGACCGTCACTGCGCTTCCTTTTATTTCCAATAATGTCAGGCTGCTTCCCTGGCCTAACATCTTTCACCTTCTGTAGATCCTATCGGACCTCCTCCACATTAAACTTGCCAGGCTAATCTTTCTTTTCATGCTTACCATCGAAAGCCAAGCTGTTCCGCCATTCGTGTGTCATTTTAAGGTAACGACGATGTCCAATGTAGCATATCTTGTAACAATGGATCCTTGTCACAATGAATACATGCATAATATCCTTTTGTTGTTCACCCAGATAACGTGCCCAACGCTGGATAATCATGTACACACCACAACACAACAGCACGAAGCTTGAACTTCTTACCTATATATTCATCTAAGGTACTGACACCCTTCCATAGCTTGAGTAGTTCTTCGATTAGGGGCTCAAGGAACAAATCAAAATCCTTTCCTGGAGATCTTGGACCTGGGATGAGTAAAGACATAAATCAGTTTGCTGGATTCACGCATTTCCATGGTGGGAGATTGAGCGGTGTCAAAAGCATTGGCCACATACTGTATTGTGTACTCATGTTGCCAAATGGATTGAATCCGTCGGTAGCTAAGGAAAGCCTCAGGTTCCTCGGATCAGCTACAAAAGTTGGTCCCCTCTTGTCAAAGTCCTTCCATGCTTCCCCATCAGCTGGATGGCTCATCACATTGTCGACTAGCGTCTTCACTTTCTTGTGCCATTGTGTTTTCTCATAAGTTCGTTTGGAAGCATAAATTCTTTTCAACCTTGGAAAGAGTGGAAAATGCCTCAAAACCTTATGTGGAACCCGCTTCATCCCTGTTTCATCTTTCCATCTAGACTCGATGCATACTGGGCACGCATTCAAGTTAGCATAATCCTTACGAAACAACACACAATTGTTGTTGCACACATGGATGTTTTCGAATGCAAGGCCCAATTCTTTAAGATATTTCTTGGCCTCGTCATATGATTTTGGCAACTCACTCCAAGGGTATCCATCTGACATCAACTTCATCATTGAGATAAATATTGTATTGCTGATTTGATAACGAGACTTCATATACAACATCCTCACCATAAAGGAAAATTTTGAATGGCTAGAACCCGGGCTAAGCGCCTTCTTCGCATCTTCAAGAACTGTTGCAAAACTTGGCTTTACTCCATCAGCCTCTGCCGCTACATTAAGTTCGTCTATCATTTCTGGTACTCCATGATCATCATCGTAAACATCATCATCCCCATCCACATGTATCCCAAAGTCATGATCATGTCCTTCGACCTCCTGATCTATACCGTCATCATCAATTACAGCATCTGCAGGCTCCCCATGATGAATCCACCTGGTGTATGTAGGTGACATTCCATAAATGTGTATATGGGTTTCTACTTGAGTCTGATGCATCAGCCTTTGATTATGACAATTGATGCACGGACAACGAATGTGTTCGTCTTCGGGGTATCTTTCACTAACTAATTTCATAAACTCTTCAACTCGCTTCACATATGCAGGAGTGAATTGTTTCCCAAAAACCCAACTTCTATCCATCTGTTTTGACAATAAAAGTAACCTAGCTTGTATTAACTCCCTAACTGTGATTGAAGTAAACACAATTCAAAACCACATCTAACTCATGCATATATCAACCAAAATTCAAACATAAATCAAACCTTACGTACTCGCGACCAAATCCCCCGCTTTCCCCGCGTAACGAATGTTGGTGTTGTTCTCTAGTCCTCACATAGGCCGCCGCGTCGTCGATGGGGGGTTTAGGTCGCGTCGTCGATGATGGCCGATCATGGGTCTATCTATGGCCCAGGTCCTGTGATCCATTCAATTATCATGTTGAAACCTTACAAATACACAAACTTTCTATCTTTTTCCGAGAGTGGTCAAGTACCCCAGTGGTAACGTTGTTACCCGCCTAGCGCCAGTTCTCTAGATCAAAGCTTCACAATCGCATTTATTTGCCAAAATAAAAGGTCCAGGCTGTTATTAACCAGGATCTGTGGCCCACGCATTGAACACCGTCAAGTGGTCCACATTTAAAAAAAATGATCTATGACCAATTCGTTTCATCACTACATGGACCAAACGTGGCAAATTATAAATGACCATCTCAAAACATAATCTGTGACGAATATTTTCATCATTACAATGAAGTGCACCAACAACATGTTCTACGACGATTCCCGTTTGGTAATATATGACATTCCTATCCCTTTCGTCATTAAAAGTCAAGCCAAAACTTCATCCCGCGTACCTTGTGGCGCAATAGAAAATTTTGTCATAGAAAGTTTCCATTCTGTGACCAAAGTTACCAGCGTTACTAGCAAATCGTCACTGATGATCATATTTCTACTAGTGATTTCCTCCTACATTTTTTGATGTGATGGTCCACTTGGTTGTCCATCTACCAGATGAAGCACTCTTAAGAGGTCATGTGCAATATGGATGGATGTTCCCGGTCGAACATCAAATGGGCACTTTGAAGGGGTATGTTAGGAATAGGGCTAAACCTGAAGGATCCATCGCTGAGGCATACATAGCTAATGAGGCCCTGACCTTTTGCTCGAGGTACATGGAAGATGTTGTCACTAGATTCAATCGAGATAATGACAAAGGGGAGGGAACAACAAAGGGTGACCTCCCTATTTTTAATCATGGTGTTCAACTATTGGGAGCTAATAGATAGACACATCTTGAGGCACAAGAATTTGACAAGCTTTGTTGGTATGTGCTGCACAACTGTGATGAGGTAGATCCATATTTGTGGTGAGTACTTTTGTGTAACTTTACTTAATTTCAACATAGCTTATTTTGCATCTTGTTTGACCATTATATTTTGTATTGTGGGTGCAGCAAGTTCAGAGAAGAGTTGCAGAAAGATCATGGAACCCTTCATGTTGAGACAAGGATGGAAAAGAAATTTCCTACTAGGTTTATGAGTCAGGTAAGCTGTTTTAGAATTGACATGCCATCCTTTATTTGTTATTTTCATTTTTTTTGAAATTTTCACTATATATTTTGTTATTTTGCTTTTTCAGATGAGGCAATAGTGGAAGAATAATCGTGAATAGGTTAGTGAAGGGTTATATGCTTTATCATGTCGTCTTGACCTTAGAGAGATGGTATGGTCATCATGCATTGTCAATGGTGTTTGGTACAAAACTGTCGAGACACAAGAAGACACAAAGTAGTGGTGTGCTGGTTGATGGATCACATAATGGGGAGTTAACTGAATTTTGTCATCTCACAGAGATAATTGAGTTGAACTACAACTCAAATTTGGAATTCCAAAGAAAGGTAGTACTTTTTTGGTGTGATTGGTTCAGTCAAGAAGGCAAAGGTAGAGCCATTAGTGATGATGGATATTTTAGATCCATCAATGTTGAGAGGTTTTGGTACCAGTCAGATCCATTTATACTAGCAACCCAATCAAAAAAGGTCTTCTATGTGGAGGACTGAATGCTTGGCAAAAATTGGTGTGTTATGCAAAAATTTGAACACTGGAGCTGTTTTGATGTCAATGAAACTGATGTGCCACTTGCTCACCAAGATGAGACAGTTTCCAATAACAAAATTGTTCTTGAAGATGACGATGATGATGGCTTAGATGAGCCTGCACCAGTGTACCGGCGTGTACAAGGAGAAACAACAACTGTTCCTGGAAATTTATAAGTTCTTATCAATAGAAGGGACGAAGACATTGGTGAAGATAGCGACGATGAAGATGGTGAGGATGACACTATCTTAGAATATTGCAGTGACAATGATAGAGACCCTATGGAGTGTAATGATGTTGATTAGGTTAGTTGTCATTGAATGTAATTTGTGGAGCAAACACTATCTATTTGATGCCATGGAGATGTAACATAGATTATGTGATCAAATTCACTATTTTGTACTTAAAAATAGTTGAACTATGTCAACTCTTGTGATTATTTGGCCAAGCCAAACATGACGGTCAGGATCAAGAGTACAAGCATGCTTAGCAAGGGAATGAGGAGAGGAGAGACCGGCCCGTAGCTGCTACTCTCAGTCTAATGCGTGTTTGGAGGCCCAAAGTTTGTATTCGGAGGCCCAAACTGCCCCTGCCGTTGCTTCCCCAGGAAGGGGAAACTACTCGAGTGTTTTTCTGACCCCCCCCCCACCGTCACCCTTAGGAAGCACAACCGTCTCCTCTCTCGAACTCTCAGTCTGGCGCACGACTGTAGCACGCAAAAAACCCCATCTCCTATCTTGCCAGGTCACGACTATAGCACAAGAACAACCACCGCCAGAGATTGCGATCACATTTTTCTTCTCTAGAACCACCACCAATACTTCATGGCAAACTTCACCTGAGATACCAACCTGTTTGTGCCTTTTGGTGCCCATGTGGAGGATGGAGGACACCGTTCAGTGCGCACGCGCATGGCCATTGGAGGCGAACCGCCTCATCTTCATGAACAGTTCGCCATCGTCACCCTTGACCCACTGCCTCCGCCGCAACAATGTTGGGATGCTCTCATTGCCGCCGTCTAAATGATGCATCAAAACTACCTGGTTAGAGTTCAGTCGCATTCTCCCTTGCCGCTTGGTCTTGGTCTCATGGAGTTTGGGTCTGCTATCTAGCGTCAGAGTATGCTTGATAGTAGTCCAATTGATTTTAACAATAATACGGTATTGAGGATTGTGAAGCCTGATGAAGCGATCAACATGAGGGCTTGTCACTACAATAGACAGTGTTGGGTCATGTTTTTAGGACTCCCTTTAGACAACTAGTGGCAATTGATGACAGTGGAAGGCCTCTTTTGTTTTCTGTGTTCGCCTGCATAGTGTTAGTCTTACTAGTCTAGTTGTTATATATGCTGTTAGGTCATGAACAATTCGGTTTCTGTAATTTTGTTGCTCTGGTAACGAAATTCGGTTTGTAAATATTCCTTGTTTAATTAATTACTTGTCTAGTTGTTGTGCTGCATTGTGGATGATATAGAGCAACACATAATATAGAGCAACACACATGCACATGCATACATTCATACATTTCAGGAACATGTTCTGTCAAAGAAAAAAGATGGGGTCAAAGAAACGACATACGAATTGATAACTGATTCATACATACATTCACCAACTCATCCACACATCCATAACAAACTGCAGTTCATACATTGATCAACTGCTTCAAATCAGTGACATAGAGCCACACACACACAAACAGGTCACTTCCAGATATAAGTGACAAGCATGCCAATCAGAACACCTACGAGCACATAAGCACCAAAAGAGGCATCAAGAACAACCTGCATGCCCTTCTTGTCTGCAATCTCCATCTCCTTCTTCTCGACTTCAGGCTCCACGACATTAGTCGGATCTACAACTTGCATCTATAGTTTCCAAAACTCATTTGCAAGTCTATTCAGCGATTGATTCAATAGTTTCAACTCTTCCCTACAATCAACACAACAAGCAACAACAACAGGCTTCTCTGTCTATAAACACTATTCCAAAGCCATCAGCTACTCCTCAGAGCGGATGTAGGGGTAGGTAGTATCATCATCCTTCGATCAAAACAAATGATGTAAAATCAGCCAACCATAGACACAAAGTGAGCACAACAATGTTAGAAAATAGACCTTGATGTTACATGGGAACTTGAGGAACCACTAGCCCAATGTTGCCTCCTGCTTGCTCTGGATCCTAACCAAAGGAAGATGGCAATATGGACACTCCCTTATTTTACTGGGTGACGAGCACAAGCACGCGGAATGCTTCATCGGCGGCGAGCTCGTCGTCTGGTGGCACTCGGCAAGGTGGTAGCTAGGGTTTGGGGGTGAACAGGAGAGGCAGAGAAGAGAATGGAGTAGATGAACGGGGACGAAAGGTCACGACGTGGCGCGGTGTCACGGCGGGTGGTAGCCGCTGTTGTGGCTGCACTCAGGGGGCAAGAACTACTTGTGGGAGCGCCGACGCGGCGTGTTGAGCGGCGGTGCAGTGGTCGCCGGCTGATTCGGGGTGAGGGTGAGGATTGGGCGGGATTGGGGTATTTGGGGGGGGGGGGGTTGGGGGATGCTAGCCGTTGGGAGTAGACGCTGACAGGGTAGGTCCACATGGTTAGCCCTTTAGATGGGTGGACTCAGCTCACCATGGTCAAGAGGCTGACAAATGGGCTCTTGCACGCCTAACTTCTTTCAAAACTGATTTTGGGATAGTAAATGATCTCAAATTTAAAAACCAATAACAAGAGAGTTGTAGAACTCATCGACATCTACAACTATTGGTTTTCCCAAAACTCCATTTGACAAAGTTTGAACAAACTAAATTTTGAATTTAAGTAGATGACAACTTTTTAGCAAGATTTTGGAAGTGTAAATGATCCCAAATTAAAAAGTAATGAATACCAAGTTTGCACAGCTCATTGAGATCTACATTTCATATATAGTTCATTTTGTCATTTGAGAAAGTGATAATAATATGTGGTACATATTTGACATATTACTCATATAGTTTCTTAAACTATATGAGTGAACTATAGGATTGGTGAACAATGTGTATCACCACTTTCTCAAATGAAAAATACCCTATATATGAATTGTAGATTCCATTGAGTTATGAAAACTTGGTATTCATTGCTTTTTAATTTGGGATCATTTAGTGTTACAAAATCTTGATTGACTTTGACATTTATGTAAATTCAAGATATTGCTTTGTAACATGAAAACATCTTCAAAGTAATAAACAATATGATATCACTATGTATTATGATTTTAGAGATTTTTTGGAAAAAAATCATCCAATTTGAAGCTCAAATGACGGAGAAAAACGTTTTACAAGTTGTAGGAAGATATTAAAAAGAAAAAATGTGCTTGTTCAGGTGACTTGAGAGGAATTGTATATGTATGAACTTCATACAGAATTTTCGAAGTGTAAATGATTCCAAATCAAAAAGTTGTAAACAATAAAGTTGTATAACTCATTGAGACGTACATTTTTTGTCCTGGTCATCTTTTCATCCGAATTCGTTTTGTATATTTCAAATTTAAATTTCAAATTTGAACAATTTTATTTTAAAAATCTGTAGGGATTTTCCTAGATCATTTTTCGTACAAATTCGATTCGTATATTCAAAACTTTACTTTCTAATTTTGAAAAATTCAATTAAAATTGACAGTCAGTCCATACTATCCGTCAGTTCAAGCGATTTGGGCCTTTCGACAATAAGTTTCATACCAACACATATTCATATAGACAATTCACACTCAAAACTAGCAACCATATTAGAGATTAGATATATAATATATAAAGATGGCAGTTCAAGCAGCCATATGTTCATACCAACATTTATATTACATCTCCACATCAATACTTAAGTCACAAAATACTTCATTGTTGTCCCACTTGGGTTTCCAAAAGTCATCAGTTCCCCACTTCACAGGGTCTTCTTCAAGTTCTTGGCTAGGGCAGTGCCATCCAACAACTTATCATACTTTTCAATTTTGGCTTTGATGGCCTCTAGGTCTCCCCGAAACGCTTCCATTTCCTTCTGGTGGATGACGTCCTTGACCATGTCAGTGAGTTTGTCAACCTTCCAAGTTAGAGAAGTGATGTTCTGCTTTAGGGATCTCATAACCTCTTCCATGGCGCTTATGAGCGCTAGTCGAGTTAACACCATTTTCTCAATATGGTACTGCATATGGACAAGAGGCATTGCTAGTTGTGCAAGGGATAAATGACAAGAGCAATTGTTAGTGGTGCAAGAGCAATTTGAACTTGAACCTTGTTCTAAATGTTTAGCATGCAGTAGGAATCAGAGGAAACAAATCATATATAATAGGATCAAGTTCAGACTTACAAAAAGCATCAGGTTCACAAAGATAGCATCAGTAGTTCATCAGCAATTCACATGAGCAGATATCATTAGGAATGAGATAATCATTAGACAATTCACATCAGCAGATATCATCACCAATGAGGTAGTCATCATACAATTCACAGCAGCAATGAGCTAATCATCAGCAATTCAGATCAGAAAAGGCTAGCTTTGTCATACACAATGAGCTAATCTTTAGCAGCTATCATTAGTACATATCAGTAGACAATGATCTAAATATTTCATTTATGCATTATATCAGGTTTCAAATATCATCAATACACATTGTCGATAGTTGTTAATGCAGACAGAAGAATGACTGGGAAGTAATCCGCAAGCGCATGGATATCGGTGAGCACTTCACCCGGGAGTTATCCAAAGTATCATTATTTTTTCCACAAGGAGAACGCATGCATCAGACTAACCAAATCTATTGCTATTATCCTTTAGGCTACAAACAAGGTGATTTGATGTGAGCAATATAGAGAAGACCACGAGAACACTCTCGTTCTAATCTATGCAAGATATTCTCTACTACTCTACTTGGGAGAACTGTTGAGATAAGAGACACCACAGAGGATGCTTAACTCACAACCTATAAACCCTACCGATCATTCTAACGGGATTGTGGGATCCAAAGGTAACAACGGAATTGTCACGTTCTGTGCTACTACCATAGGTCCGGCTAGACAAGGGATATCTATGAGTATCCTACCCCAAACACCATGTTTACGCTAGAGACAATGACCCTACTCTCTACGCGAAGATAATAAAGTAAACTCACAAACCAAAAAACAATAAAATAGAGAACTTACTAGAATTAGGAGTCGAAATACCAAAGAATCCTAGGAGCAAGCCTCGGGTTAGGAGACTTGATCCCACAGGTAAAAATTGGAGAGGAGACACCGACAGGCCGGGCTTCCTCCAATCTACACCTCCACTCTATCTCTCTCAATCTAGAAGAGTAAACTATAATCTCACATAGAAACTAAGGATAGTTTCTCTTGAATGCTAAGCCCTAGAGAATAGATCCATAAGGGATCCTCTCTAGCGAATCCTCTTTGGCAACTATGATAATGAATAATGGATTGCTCTTGCCAGGGGGCCAGGGGTCCTCCTTATATAGCCCCCTCAAATGAACATCGGTCGTTGGATCAAACCGACTTAATTGTATGGTTTAGATTGATCCTCAAAGGCGGTGGAACCCTAATCCGTGAGGCGGAGCCTCATTGGCTCTTAGCCCTAGGCGGCCGCCCTAGGGGGGAGGGCGCCCGCCCTGCCTACTAACAGGTGGCCCCCTCCTTCTAGGGAATGGTTTTGGAGTCTTCTAGATTGCTCTTTTTCGTACGGAGGTGTTATGTGTCTATGTAATCCTTACTTGTGGGCCTCTTTTGATATTTTGCAGTTGTCTCCCTGCAGAAACAGATAAACACCAAAACTCAAGGAATTCTATCAGTTAAAACCCTATGTCTAGGTGGTATGTTGTAGATATATCCTTTCTCATGCTTAGTTGACAATTAAAATGGATACTTAAGGAGTGTCAACAAGCTCCCCCATACTTAGGCTTTTACTCGTCCTCGAGAAAAGGATGGTTAAAGCATAAGCTTAAGGTTTAGACATCAATGGTAGAAAATTTCCCTTATACCTATACTGGGGAGTTTAGTAGCGTCCACCATATGACTATGAGTATCTGAGGAATAGAGTAGCTAGAAGTAGAGACCCTTTCTTCTTTCAATCCTGTCACTTGGAGTTTTTGCATTTTTAGCTTACTTCTTTCCTCACAGTGGTGCTCTCAGATCGCTCATACATAGATCTTAAAAAATATAGGTAGATGTGGCATACTTACCTTGCACGTATTGCCTGGTCAAAACGGGATCCGAGGAGAGTAATACCGTACTCTTAGATCAAGATTCATATTATTATATTTTGTCATCTCTTGCCGGTATATTGCTATTAGAGGAACCATGGGCTATCATTATTCATCATCATTTTTTTTCAGGTGGGTGCCAAAGTACCCCTAATTCTACTATCGGACACGTGCCCATTTTTATTGCGAGGGTGTCGGACACTTGCCCATTTTTATTTCCTCAAATTTTCATACTTTTGCATAGCCCATGCCTCTAATGCAATAATACTTTGGAAGAGTGAATCTTTTATGTTTTGAGCAGAAAGAAAATTCTTGATCTTAGGAGTATGATAAAATTCTCAACAAGGATCTACTCGGTTTGAACAATTCAATACAAAGCAAGTAGCTCTTTGGCTTTGGTTGGTATGTATAAAACTTATAGAGGATGGTAGATATTTATTTTTAAAGAATTTCTCCAAGTGACAAAAATTACCAAGAATCAGGTTCTCATATTCTACCACCTCATATTCCAAAATGACTTAAGTAATATGTAGTCTCTAAATAAATTCCAACAATAGCAGGACTCTAGGAAACTTCATACAGTGAGTCTAAAAAGTGTTTCATCATTTTAATTTATCATGTTTAAAGAGTTATTTTTGGAAATCCACTGCACGAATTGAATTTGAGGAATATGTATAAAAATATGTAACGTGCAGAGTGCAAACCTGACCGTAGTCGAAGGACGAAGTGGGGGGTGCCCTACCCAGGGTGGGCGCCCTGCGCAGTGGGGCGGCCGCCCAGCTTGGGTGGCCCCTTCCTCTCTGCTTCGTTGTGCAGGGTTGTTGCATTATTTGTTTCCACAATTTTTTTGATCGTTGCGGTTGAATTTGTTTGTATCGTAATTGGGGGTCTCCCCCATACTTGTTTCCTGTTCTCTTGAACAACAAAGTGGAGACAAGCAATGTACAATAATAATAGAAATAATCTTTATTCAATCTTATTTGAGGCATTTATCATAGTGGAATGAATCAAAACGAACCAATCTCTAACTAATGGATGAATGAATCTAATCTTGCCTCATAGATCGCAACTGGCTAAAACACTCAGCGACATTCTAAGATCTTTACTCTCTCACTAAGTCTATCCATCTCACGTCTAAGGCTCTCTACGGTAGTGTTTAGGTTTGTGACCTGTCTAGAGAAAAAGCCTACAGAGGTTTGGAGATTGATGATTGTGTCATCCCTATTATGGAAGTCTTTCTCTAGATCTTCTACTGTTCTACGACATTTTGGAGATGACTCGAAGGAATTGAGAGAGTGCTTCGGGGCATCTTTCGGTGGTACAAATCTAACTTTTGATGCATCGATCCCCTCGAAGTAGGGATGTTCTTCTTCTGTAGTGTACTAGACACTATTGATTTCTCCTCTTCGGTTGGTCTTCACTCCCACGATCCTTCCCTTGGGCCTCGGTGGGAGAACCTTCATCCCAGCAGGTACCTTGACGATGGGATCCTTCTTCGATCCCTTGAGTAGGAGTGGTTGCGATGGTGCGACAAGGACAGGCTGCGCGTAGTAAGATTTACTATAGCTATGCTGCTTTGGAGGAATGGTTGCAAGCGGGCGAGCATCGTGGACTACAACTAGAGCTTTGGAGTCTAGATCTTCTAGCGGCACTTGGTTGAGGTTAAGCCCGTAGGGGACTATCCTCCTATCAGAATTTCTGTTGTCAGCCATGGGAGCAAGGAGATCTAGCAAGCGTCTAGGAAAAAGCTAAAGAAATGATTGAATGATGATGATAATGGCTAACATCAGCGGTTGTTTATATAGGGGTGGAAAAAGGCATATAGAAACATCTACGAAGCATATCTTGCGGCGAAATGGTTGGAAAGTTGTTCTGCACGGTTTATCAGATAGAGGGACCTAGAAGGTTCGGGACTGCAAAAGGCGGCGGCGAGTGGTGGTAGGGGTAGGGCCGCCTCCCTATGCCCTAGGGCGCCCAGCCTGACCACGTCTCCGTTGCTGGGCCTCCTTTGCACACTTGTTTCTAGAAGGTTCCACTAACCAAAAAATGTATGTATGGCCCAAGATGTAGAATTAAAGGTGATTGGGCCTCAAAATTCACTTAAAAGATAGAAATTAATTACTTCTATTTCTTCTAATTCTTGAATAACATACCTTCATTATTTTGAAGTTTGATCGCTCCGTGGGATGATGAATTGATTACCTTATATGGTCCTTCCCATTTTCTTCGTGGTTTTCCATGTCCGAAGAACTTTACCCTGTAATTAAAAAGTAATACCTTATCTCCGGGTGTAAACTCTTTCTTCTTTATCTTCTTGTCATGCCATCGTTTAACTCTTTCTTTGTAGATCTTTGAATTATGGTATGCTTTTTCTCTCCACTCTTCTAACTCTGATAATTGCATTTGTCTTTTCTCTCCAGCAGCATCCAAATCCATATTCCATCTTTTTATAGCCAAGTGTGCTTTGAACTCTAGTTCAACAGGTAGGCGACAAGTCTTCCCATACACGAGTTGATATGGAGACATTCCAATTGGAGTTTTGTATGCAGTCCGGTATGCCCAAAGTGCATCAGGTAATTTGTCCTTCCATGTTGTTCCCATCTCATTTAGTGTTTTCTAAAGAATATTCTTGATTTGTTTGTTTGAGATCTCTGCTTGGCCATTTGTCTGAGGGTGATAAGGTGTAGCGACGTTGTGGCAGATCCCATGCTTTGCTAGATATATTTCAAAATGTTTGTTGATGAAATGTGATCCTCCATCACTTACCACTATTCTGGGGACTCCAAATCTTGGAAATATGATTTCTTCAAACATCCTCTTTGAATTTATGTTGTCGGCATGCTTGCAAGGTAATGCTTCCACCCACTTGGAGACGCAGTCAACCGCCACCAAGATATACTCACAATTCTTTGATGGGGGAAATGGTCCCATATAATCGATTCCCCAAACATCAGAGAGCTATATTTGCAGATTGTTAGTGAGTGGCATGGCATCTCTTGAGTTTATGTTGCCATTCTTTGGCATGGCCCGCATCTTTGGATAAATTCTTTAGTGTCTTCATACATTGCTGGCCAGTAGAATCCACGTTGCCAAATTTTTGCAAGTGTACGGAATGCTCCATAATGACCTCCATATGGTGATGAGTGGCATCTTTCGATGATCTTCATTCCTTCTTCGATAGTCACACATCTCCTAAGTAAGACATCTGAGCATACTCGGAAGAGGTATGGCTCATCCCATATGTGTGAACGACTCTCTTGAATAAGCTTGTTTTTATTTCCTCCTAGTGGTACATATCCTGAAACCATAAAATTAACAATGTCTGCATATCAGGGGTCAGATCTGTTGATTCCATAGAGCATGTCGTCCCAGAGTGAATCATCGATGGGTAGTTCCTGCGAATTCTTAAAATACATTCTAGAAAAGTGATCAGCGACAGGGTTTTCTACTCCCCTTTTATCTTTTATTTCTAAGTCAAATTCTTGGAGCAGCAGGATCCATCTTATTAAGAGAGGTTTAGCATGTTTTTTTAGTGAGCAGATATTTTAAAGCAGCATGATCCTAATAAACAATTACTTTAGCTCCTACTAAATAAGATCTAAATTTATCTATAGCAAAAACAACAACCAGGAGCTCTTTTTCAGTGGTTGCATAATTAAGTTGAGGTCTTGTCAAAGTTTTACTAGCATAAGCTATTGCATGATGCTTCTTATCCTTAGTTTGTCCCAAGACTGGCCCCATAGCATAATCACCAGCATCACACATAATTTCAAAAGGTAAAGACCAATCAAGGGGTTGAATGATTGGTGCAGAGATGAGCGCTTTCTTTAATAATTCAAAAGATCTTAAAGAAGCATCATCAAATATGAAAGGAGCATCCTTGGCTAGCAAAAGAGTAAGTGGTCTAGTAATAAATGAAAAATCTTTTATGAATCCACGATAAAAACCAGCATGACCAAGAAAGCTTCTTATTCCCAATTAAGGACTAAGTGTTTTTCTTCACATCTTTGCAAAACCCTATCTAAATTTTTAAGACAACTATCCAAAGTTTTTCCATAAGCAGAGAAATCATCCATAAAAACTTCCATAATATCTTCAATCATGTCAGAAAATATAGACATCATGCATCTTTGAAAAGAGGCTGGAGCATTACATATCCCAAAAGACATTCTACTATAAGCACATGTTCCATAGGGGCATGTAAAAGTGGTTTTGCTTTGGTCATCAGGATGGATTGGGATTTGGTGATACTCTGAATATCCATCTAAGAAACAGAAGAACGAGTGGTTGGCTAACTACTCTAACATCTCATCTATAAAAGGTAAAGGAAAGTGATCCTTTTTTGTAGCTTTGTTTAACTTTCTATAACCTATACACATCCGTCATCCTGTGACGGTGCATTGTGGAATCAACTCGTTCTTTTCATTCGTGACAACAGTCATGCCTCCTTTTATAGGTACAACTTGCACTGGGCTTACCCACTCACTATGCGGCACAGGATAAATAATCCCTGCATGCAGAAATTTTAAAACTTCCTTTTTAACTACTTCTCTCATCGCGTTATTGAGTCTACGTTGGGGTTCTCGAGAAGGTGAAACAGAAGGATCTATAGGAATGCGATGAGTGCAAATTATAGGACTGAGTCTAGTGAGATCTTGGAGTGAGTAACCAAAGGTTGAATGATGTTTCTCTAGAACAACCATCAAGCTCAAAGTTTGCTCCTTAGTGAGTTTATCACTTATGATTATAGGAGACTCTGGATCATTATTGAGGAAAGCATAAGTAAGTCTGGGTGGTAGAGGTTTAACCTCTATAGGAGGTCTAGGTGTTTCTGCAAACTCGTCTAAGGGTTCAAGTTCAGAAGGGTCAGCTTCTTCTTCTACGAAGAAAGGAGCATCTTCTTCCAAATCTGGTTCATTTAAAAACTTTAGAGAAGCAGTTTCTACTTCCTTCATAGGATTAGGTAGAAGATATGATTCAGTTTTGTTGTTCAAAGAATGAGAGATTGTCATCGGGATTTGAAAATTCTTTCCAAAGAAAACATTTAATTTCCTATTTTGTCCTTCATAAAGAAGTCTTCTAAAAGGTTGTCCTATCAACAGGCCATGGTCCCATGTATCAAAGATATAAAAGTTCAAACGAACCATGGCACCTTCTACCATAATGGGTAAGACATGTAAAATTCCAAGACTGGGGACTATATGTCTATCAAGATTTTCATGAACTTTATTGTTGGGGTTAAAGTCACTTTGCCCAATAATTCATGTGCAAGTGATTTAGACATCATATTGATCCCCACAACAGGATTATAGAGAGCATCAAATTGATCTGAATTGAATGCATAGCGTATTGGAATAGAAGGTAAATCCAAATGGATCACATGAGAGGAAAGCTCTGATTCTTCTAACCATTCGCTACTTATGATTGATACAAGCTCTCTCAAAATTCTTTTGCTTGGCATTTGATAAATATGGTTGCTAATATGATGATTTCAGGGTTTTGAAATAGAAAGGTAATTTGAAATATTTCCAAAATCAGTAAAAAGATCAGGATCTATATCCAACATGAAATCAGGTGGTGGAATTTCTTCCTTTTTAGGCTCAGAACTTGGGATAGCTAAAGTGGATGGTGGATCTGGCAAGGTATTGTTTTCAGCTTCGTTAGTTTCTTCATGAAGGGTATTATCCAATTCGACATCTAGCATTCTATCTAGGGTTAGTTTTGCTTCTATGGATGGCATGTGAAAGAAAGAACCTTTAGATGTAGTGTTTAGCAACTCTCTATCTTTTCTACAAAGGCCTTTATAAAAATGTTGAAGAAGAATAGGACCTTCGATGCTAAGGTGTGGACCAGATTCTAAAAGCTCAAGAAAACGTTTCTAGGAGTAGGCCAAAGATTCATTCTCTTCTTGTTCAAAGGTCAGAACTTTGACTCTAAGGTCGACAATTTGGGTGATGGGACAAAATCTAGACAGAAGTTGGAGTGCAGAACTCCCCAATCTACTCGTTGTTGGCTTACCTTCTAATTATACCATTGTTTAGCTCTTCCCTTTAAAGAAAAAGTAAAAAGCTTCCAACGTAAAGTTTTATCAGATATGCCTTCTATGCGAAGACAATCACATGTTTGCTCGAAATCTCAAATATGAAGGTAAGGATTTTCGTCTTCCTTTCCTAAAAAGGATAGGCTTTGAATCATTGCAATCAACCGTGGACTCAACCTAAACTGAGGAGTTCGGATAGGTTGTGATGACTCCCATGGTAATAGGTCGGTCTCCATGGGTGCAGAAAACTGATAGATAGGTGTGGAATTTAGATTTTCCATAAGGATAGAAAAGGTAAGAACTAAAGAAATTGAAAAAGATAAGGAAAGATAAAAGTACAGATACAAGATAATAGCAAGACTCAAGGTTATCTCAGCAGACCATCTTTCTCTCCGGCAACGGCGCCAGAAATGCTTGTTGATAGTTGTTAACGCAGATAGAAGAATCACTAGGAAGTAATCCGCAAGCGCACGGATATCGGTGAGCACTTCACCCGGGAGTTATCCAGAGTATCGTTATTTGTTTTTCCGTAGGGAGAAAGCGTGCATCTGACTAACCAAATCTATTGCTATTATCCTTTAGGCTACAAACAAGGTCATTTGATGTGAGCGATATAGATAAGACCACGACATCACTCTCGTTCTAATCTATGCAGGATATGCTCTATGTTGACACCAGAAGTGGCAAACGAGTAAAAGACCGCAAGCATACGGCTATCAAGTCTAGCCTTTACCGGGAGTATTCTAGGTATCGTATTTTCCTCGGGGAACGAGAAGTGAAGTAACTAGAGATAAGGTTATGTCCTATGATGAGACAAGGGAGACTATGATAACTGGGTTGAGAGGTTCGATATGGCAAGGATATCTAACAAGGTATAGCTGGTTATACTGGCTTTATCAGCCCTTCTCTTGCAGGAGGCGATGGGATAGATCAGTAAGAGGTAAAACTCCTACCGGACCGTGCCATCATGTTGTATTGAGGCCCTACCTTTTAAGAACTTATCTTACACACGTGGTGGAATACAAAGACTAGATAGAGCTGTCACCACCTACTAGCTACCACAAACAATCCTTGCGATAAGCGGTTTACAAAGGAAAGATTAAGTTTAGACACCATGTCTACACTAATCTCACTACTTTAACCATGGCCTAAGATTAAAGCACTTCACTCAGAGCAAAGTGATGAACAAGTGCGAAAAGATGTATAACAGCTAAACTAGATTTAGAATATTAAATGCTATAAAGAACTCGGAAGAATCACTTACAAGTGCTGAACTTACAAGAGATTCGCATCCGCTGAGGTAGAACTCCGTAGAAGATTCTCGACTGGCCCGGGGCTTTCTCCAGAAGACTTGCCTCACTCTCCTCCAACTAGCATAGAACTACTGTAGAGCTCCACTAAGCTACTAAGGAGTAGTATTTCTTCAATGAGTCATGATTACAAGTGAAGGCCTATGGGGTATTTATAGCTAGAGGTGGAGTCCAGTGCCACATCAGCGATCCGCGCCACCTTCATTAGCCACCGTAGGATCAAACTGTAATTGTAACCATCTTAAACCAATGGTAGAGATCAAGTTGATGCATGGTGGAATGCAGGAAGGCGGTGGAGAGCTCGGGGGAGCTTTTGGGCACCAGGGCCAGGTCGGTCGACCTCCCTTTGGTAGGTGGGACCTACCCCTTTCTTCTAGAAGTTGTCCCACTGCTCAGGGGTTTTGTGGGAGGCCTCTAGGCCCACACTCTAGGTTGGCTAACTTGGAGTTGAGGCCTCTGGTCTCCTCCTTTCGTGTGGAGCATTGCCCACATGTCATGGATGCCTTGGTAGAATTTGGTATTTTTCTAAGATACTTGTGGGCCCATGGATCCTCGCGCTTTGATCTAGTACCGTTGAGAGGTAGCACAGAATGGATCCAAGGGTGGATCTTCACTCTAGAGGGTGTACTTGGATCATGGAGGCATGGGAGACCTTAGTGGTCCCTTAGGGAGGTCGGCCGACCCCCTAAGTGGGCCCACAGGCTCCCAAGTGTCCCCATTTGTTGTTACCTGCATACAAATATTCAAGGGACATGTAGAACCAGTTATTTGATAAAATATGCTTATGATATGCTTGTCTTACTTCTATTCTGAGGATGTTGAAGGTATTTTGATAGTGACAAAAAGGGTCATTCTTACCGTCAACAAGATCCCCTATACTTACCTCTTTGCTCGTCCTCAAGTAAAGGATTAAAGTTAACATAACTATGTCATTCAAAGTATAAAGCAAGCATAAAGATTCACTCAAGACATTTTGTCATATAGGTGGGATATGTGGTATTGGCTAACATAAATCCTTGAGAGGTTGAGAAATGGAATAGTTCTCAAGGCAAAGTCATCTTCCCAAATTATATTTTAGTACTTGGAGTTTTTGATAAGTTTTTGAAAAGAAAGTTCATAAGTGTAGAGTCGAGATGGCGGACTAGAGCGGGGGTGAATAGTCTTTTCTAAAACTTAAGCGTAGCGGCTAACCGAAACAAATGCGGAATTAAAACTATCGGTCTAGCCAAGACTACACCCCTCTATCTATAACTTTAGCACCTAGCAAAAGATCCTAATTGGGCTCACTAAGGTGCAAAGCTAGGGAGAGCTCACCTATACAAGTCTAGGTTGCAAGGTCACACAAACCTAAGCAACCAGTACTCTAAGCACAACAGGGGCTCCTACTCATACTAGTAAGCAAAGCACAAAGCACCTAAGCTCACTAGCAATGCTCTCAAGCAAGACTACACAAGTCAACTAGAGAGCTCAACTTACATAGCTACACAAGCTAAGTAATGTGACTTACAAGGCTACACAAGCCAATAAGCCACTCAAGAGCTACTTCTAAGATACACAAGCTAGAAGGTAACTAGACAAGCTACACAAGCTAAAAAAGTTACAAGAGCAACAAACTACCACTAGCACAAGTATAAGAAGTAAATACAAGCTAGTGATTTGGAGAAAGCAAACCACCGAGAAGATGTACAAGGTTGACACGGCGATTTTTCTCCCGAGGTTCACTTGGTTGCCACCAAGCTAGTCCCCATTGTGTCGACCACTCACTTGGTGATTCGGCGGCTAATAGGCGTTCACAAGCCTAGCCCACTCACTCGGGCGCCGCAAGAATCTACCCACAAGTGAGGGTAACTCAATGACACGCTCAACTAGAGTTGCTCTTCGCGAACCCCTCGGGGCGAGCACAACACCCCTCACAAGCACTTCTCCGGAGCGCCGCAAAATCTTCTTGCACACTTCAACAGAGCCTCAAGCCACCAAGCCGTCTAGGAGGTGGCAACCTCCAAGAGTAACAAGCACCACGAGCTTGAAACACGATCACCTAGTGCCACACGAATCTATCTCTCAAAGCAACACACTAGAGATCACTCTCTCACTCAATCGGATGAACACTATCAAGTATGAGTGAGTTAGAGGGCTTCCAAACCAAGCACACTATGGGAAACACATGCCAAAGGTGCTCTGACAGCCCCAAGGGCCGGCCAAGGGCTATATATAGCCACACCCACGAAACTAGCCATTTTGCCCACTCAAAGGGCTTCCTGCAGAGGGTCCGGAAGCACTCTTCACTGGGGTCCGGACCATGCCACGCGCGTCCGGACTCCTGCCCGTTTGAAACTTTCCGTTTGGCGCGCTCACCAATCGCCGCCACGCGTCTCCGGACGCGACTAACAAAGAGGGTCCGGACTAACGCTCGCTGCGTCTAGACCTCAGCAGAGAGCTCCCCGAGAGCCAAATTCAACCGGACGCTCGTCCGGAGTCCACTGTCCGGACGGCAAACAACGTCCGGATCTCATCAGTCAACACAGAGCAGTCAAGGGGGTAGGCGACCGGACGCAATGCCGATGGTCCGGACCGCCCAAGCCCCAGCGTCCGGACTCGCTCCACCGAGCATCCAGAGCTCACAAACAGAGTCAAACCTAGGGTTTAGTTCTGGACTCAAGCGCAATGGTCCGAACCCCCTTGGCCCTAGCGTCCGGAGCTCGGTTTTCAGTCGAGACTCCTCCGCACTTCTTCCTTTGCTTCTCATGTGCTAACACAAATGTGTTCTTCACCTTGTGCATGTGTGTTAGCATTTTCACAATTGTTTTGAAAGCATTTTCACTTGAACTCACCGCGCCACTCGATCCTAATGCATCGCAAGGTTAGATAGCTCATGAGGCACTAGATAACCGATATACAAACAAGTTCGCCCCTCTTGATAGTACAGCTATCTATCCTAAACCCGGTCATAAACTTCTCTAAACACCTATGACCGGTGAAATGAAATGCCCTATGGTTATACCTTTGCCTTGCGCATTCCATTCCATCTCCATCTCCATCTCCAATGTTGATGCAACACATGCACCAACCTATCACCAAGTGATATGATCCACTTCATATCATCACGTGACCGTATTGGTTCATCAACCTTGACCTCACTTGCTCTTCACCATTGCCTTGGTCCATCGGCGCGAAGCATCACCCGCTTGCCCTTCACACTTGCAACCAGTCCATCAAGCCAAGCCTCATCTTGATCTTCTCCACCTTGGTCACATGACTCCACGTCATGTTTCATGTGCAATTAAGCTCCTTCATCACACAATCACCTGTGAACTAATCTCCTATGTATATATCACTTAGACACATATTAGTCCACCTAAGTTGTCACTCAATTACCAAAATCACACAAGGACCTTTCAATCTCCCCCTTTTTAGTAATTGATGACAACTCTACAAAGATATGGAAATTAAGATCATTTTGGACATTATGCCATTTATCCATCATTTAAGCTCTATGCCAAGATCTAGATAAATGCCACAAAGTCCAACTTAGTAGTGTTAGCTCCCCCTACATGTGTGCTCACAAAGGTTTGAATTAAGCTTTGCACACATGCATGAATAGACATTATGGGAGTGATAGCACTACTAAGTGATGCTATGGGATATAGGATAAACCTTTGAAGATACCAATTGTAGTTCCACTTTGAAGTTCATCCTTAGCACCATGGTTAGCTAGATATCACAAAAACAACACTAGAAACCCCATGAGATCAACATTAGAAGCAAGGTTTCTAGATACCATGGGTAGGAAAAAAATATCTAGCTTACCAACCTATGCATGCTAGTTGACAAATCATCATTCAAATCCTATAACTAGCATACACCACACAAGCATGCATATAAAGATAATACTTATGCAATATGCATGCAAGCACATGAATATGCACATATCAAATGCAATCAATCAAGTTCATGAGCTTGCTCCCCTACTTGTGTGCTTCTCTTAGTCATTTCTTAGTCCAAGACTTTGATCCTTTCAATCTTGTTCCCTTGTCCATGTCCATGTCTCTTTCCCTCTTAGTGCATGTCCATTCACTAATATATATTTGTTCACTAATCTCTCCCCCCTTTGTCATCAATTTCCATAAAAGGTATGCTCATATTGATGCAAAGGTTGCACTAGGGTAGATGGTTGATACTTTTTGATGGACACCGACATATGTGTATTGAATGACTCTTCATATAAGATCATTGACCATTATACCATTGAGTAGGGCAATTCCCCTTTGGTCAAGGCAAATGTCATCCAAATAAGCTTTGCTAGCAAGAGAACTCTTGATTTGATCTCTTAAGGTTGAGGATCACTTGTTAACTTGTAGGATATCACTTGTGACATACCACGTGTAAGATTGCTTGAATGAAGACACATATGGGCTATCACAATTATGATAGAACTAGACATCTTTTGTAAGTACCAATATGAAAGTTGATACTATTTAAAAGATTAGCATAAGTCTAGATACCACTTGTAGGTTACATCTTGATATCTATTTGCATTTTTGTCTTGTGCTTGAACTATATTCTTCTTCATGAGCTTCTATGTTGGACTTGAACTAGAATGAATAGCATAAGCTTCCAAGTCCGGTTTAAACCCTCTCTAAGCTTGTTCACACACATTGAGCGGTTATCTTATAGAGGTTGTACTTGTCACTTGATGGCAATCCAAAATAGATCAAGTACTTGGGTTTACTAGCTCATGAACAAACTCATATACTACCACTAGGTTCAAATAATCAAACAAGCAATAGAGGTAGGCTATATAAACATAAAATTCATTTGATTTTTCATGAATGAGCACTATATATGACTATATGCACTAAACATGTCCTAAGTAATGGATATATGCATATGTCAAACAATTTCACCTTTGCTATGTTGGAGTAGAGGATAGTCACATAGATTTCATCTCCAATTAGCAATGTGAAGTCCAATTAAGATCATGGTGAAGACCAATGAATACCAATATGAATTCCATTCTTCACCCATATGAATTGAGAACCACTAATGATCAAGTGCACTTTCTTGTTGTGGTTGACTTGCTTCTTTCTTGATCTTTGCTTGCATGAGAGAGTACCAAATTATGTATCACTTGTAGAAGATGATACTACTTGAATGTCATGATACACTTGTAGGTTAAATTAATGAATATCTCTCTTTTGGGTGTTGCTTTCTTTTCTTTTGATCAATACTATTGATAGCTTTCAACTAAGCATCTTCAAATGATCCCTAGATCACCACTTCTATGTTAGCCTTCCAAGTAACGTCCTTGGTTTACCTACAAAAGGCGGCAAGCCCCTACAAAAGGGAGAAGTGACCTCTCTCCAAGAACCATCCTTGATACTCACTTGAAATGACTTTGTTTGATTGATCTTCATCTCGAGTACTAATCATGTGCCAAATACACTCCACAATCAAATGGCCTTGTACTCAATGCTTGTCATGCTTCTAGCTTGAACCAAAATCAAACATAGGTGCCTCAATCACTTATAAGCATGATTTCAACTTGAGGACCTTTCAATCTTAGTGACTCTAGATTAATCCAATGTTTGTCACTTTTCTGGCAGATTTTGTACTCTTCAAATAATATAGCATAAATCCCAAAGTACACATCCAATGATCATGAAATTTGGTGGAGATGTTCTTCACTAAGTCATCTAGCAGCCATAAAAATTTGAGCTTCATTGGACGACTAGATTACTACCAGATTTCACATCTTCTCTTATAGGTACATGCTGAAAACTGCTGCACATGTGTTGACAAGATCCACTCCAAAACCGAAGTATCCCTTATCCAAGCAACTAATACCATAAGTATAGAGCATGCACACCAAATTTCAAGCCAATCCAAATAGATTTGAATTACCAAACATGGCTATGATCACAGCTAGCTCAGATTTTAAATAAAGGACAGATTTGAACACAATGAGCTATGCTTCTTCAATTTGAATCAAACTTGAAATCAACTTGTTTGAACACTCTCAAGAGACATATATCCATTCAATCCACTTACTAAGAGTAGTCTCTAGATCATATCCATTCAAACCAACTCAAATTTGATCACTAATCATTTAATCCATTCAAACATCTTATAGCAAGCAACTAGTGCACATATATATCCAATTCAAACAACTCAAATGCACTAAGTGTATATCCAATTCAAACATCTTATACACATCCAAATGAACTTGATCAACAAGAAATATACCTTAGTAGATCATGATCAATCCATTCGCAAGCTTCAACTTGAATATTTACAAGCCTTCAAATAATCCAATAAACCACCACAACTTGATCATGCACTTGTATGTTGTAGCACTTGGACTTCATCTTTTTGACTTGGCATTGGTATGAGATATACAGTAAGCTTCACTACTTGATTCAATCATATGATGGATTATATGCAATCACTTGAATCAAGTCTCCAATGCCAATGGTACCTACACACATTCGTCCACTTGTTGATGGTACCCAAACTAGTTTGGGTCCTCTCAAGTTAGGTGCAACATACTTAGGCAATGCCTTAGTATGAATAGCGGGATGATTTGCAATAGCAACCATAGAGGTACCATTACCATCTTTTCTAAGCATATGATCATCAACAATTGAATTAAGCTTAGAAGTCATACCTAGGGGACATGAATGAGCCATATGTCCCCTTTCCCGACATGAGTAGCACACTCTCTTTGCTTGAGCCTTTTCTTCCTTGCTCATGTTGTGCTTCTCATTGTCTTGCCTCTTCTCTTTTGCTTGAATCTTCATCTCAAGCTTGGTAGGACACTTCGAGACAAAGTGTCCCATGTCTTCAGATTTGAAGCACTTGATCTTTGCTCATCATCTTCTTATTGGCATCATGGATAGGAGTTGGATGCCTTGCTCTTGCTTTGCCACCTCTTCTTGTCTTCTTCTTCTTTGTCATCCCCAAATCACCATCTTGATGGTTGATCTTATATTGCACTTGGGGCTTGACTTGTGGCTTAGCGTGAGCATTCTTGGTTGGGCATACATTTGCAAGATGTCCCATCCCATGGCACTTGAAGCACATGAAATGAGATAGCTTCTTTGGTTTTTGCTTCTTCACTTCCTTGCCCTTGCTCTTGTGGAAACCGATTCCACTCTTGTCACCATAGCTTCTCTTGTTTGTCAACATATGCTCAAAGGTGACTTTGGCATTGTAGCACCTCTCTAGCTTGTTGCTCATGTTCTTCAATTCACTTTTGAGCTCATTGTTCTCCTTCAAAAGGTTAGTCTCACAAGACATAGAAGTAGAACAAGCATCTATATTTGAAGAACATGGCATATCAAGTAAATCATCACAAGAGGTGGATACATGCTTCTTCCCTACATCATAAGGGTTAGCAACAACATGTCATTGATCATTTGACCCAAGTGATGAGCTCTCTTCATTTTTAAGATTTAGCAACTCATTAATTAGAGAGCCATGTTTGTGAACCAAAACCTCATGAGACACACGAAGTTGCTCATCATCAAGTTTTAGTTCCTCATGTGAAGATTTAAGAACATCAAGTAAGTGCTTATGTTCTTCACATGAGTTCTTTAGAAGAGAGTTTTCATCTTTTAGTTTCTTAGTTTTGTTTAACTCATTTTCTAAAGCTTTGGAGAGTTTGCACACAAGCTCAAAGTTAGGGTCATCACAATCTACAATCACATTGCCAATCGATACCTTAGTGTCACCATGTGACATGAAGCAATGTGATGAGGTAGAAGAGCTTGCGGAAGCATCACTCTCATAGCCCGAGCATGCATCATCATCATCATCAAGTGCGCTTGGAGTAGGATCATCAATTGCAACACTTAATGTTGGGCCTTCATCATTCTTGTCAAGTGATCTTGTGGTAGATAGATCATCATCTTCATCATCACTTGACCATGAGGTGGAGCAATCTTCCACAACCACCAAGTCATGGTCATGCTCAACATCCTTATGTGCCACCAACTTGGACACATCATCATCATTGTTTGGAGCCTTCTCATATTTTTCAATGAGGTAGGTCCAAATCTCCTGAGCGCTCTTCATGTCCATAATCTCACCAAAGATGTTATCTTTCATAGAATGGTAGAGAATGTTAGTAGCTTGGCAATCTAGATGTAGGCACTTCTTTTGTGCTTGAGTTGCATCCTCTCTCTCAATTGCACAAGAGGGTCCCACATCTACGATCCACCACATTTGGGGAGAAATAAACTTAAAATTGCATGTCAACCAATTTCTCCACCGTGCAAAGTGTGTGCCATAAAAAATGTTTGTACACTCAACATCTAGCCCATAAGTCGCCATCCTCTCGGGTCGGTAAAGACCAAAAATGAGAGACCAACCTCTGATAGCACGTGTAGGGTCGAGATGGCGGACTAGGGGGTGAATAGTCTTTTCTAAAACTTAAGCGCAGCGGCTAACCGAAACAAATGCGGAATTAAAACTATCGGTCTAGCCAAGACTACACCCCTCTATCTATAACTTTAGCACCTAGCAAAAGATCCTAATTGGGCTCACTAAGGTGCAAAGCTAGGGAGAGCTCACCTAAACAAGTCTAGGTTGCAAGGTCACACAAACCTAAGCAACTAGTACTCTAAGCACAACGGGAGCTCCTACTCATACTAGTAAGCAAAGCACAAAGAACCTAAGCTCACTAGCAATGCTCTCTAGCAAGACTACACAAGTCAACTAGAGAGCTCAACTTACTTAGCTACACAAGCTAAGTAATGTGACTTACAAGGCTACACAAGCCAATAAGCCACTCATGAGATACTTCTAAGCCACACAAGCTAGAAGGTAACTAGGCAAGCTACACAAGCTAAAAAAGTTACAAGAGCAACAAACTACCACTAGCACAAGTATAAGAAAGTAAATACAAGCTAGTGATTTGGAGAAAGCAAACCACCGAGAAGATGTACAAGGTTGACACGACGATTTTTCTCCCGAGGTTCACTTGGTTGCCACCAAGCTAGTCCCCATTGTGTCAACCACTCACTTGGTGATTCGGCGGCTAATAGGCGTTCACAAGCCTAGCCCACTCACTCGGGCGCCACAAGAATCTACCCACAAGTGAGGGTAACTCAATGACACGCTGAACTAGAGTTGCTCTTCGCGATCCCCGCGGGGCGAGCACAACAACCCTCACAAGCACTTCTCCGGAGCGCCGCACAATCTTCTTGCGTGCTTCGATGGAGCCTCAAGCCACCAAGCCATCTAGGAGGTGGCAACCTCTAAGAGTAACAAGCACCACGAGCTTGCAACACGATCACCTAGTGCCACACAAAGATATCTCTCAAAGCAACGCACTAGAGATCACTCTCTCACTCAATCGGATGAACACTATCAAGTATGAGTGAGTTAGAGGGCTTCCAAACCAAGCACACTATGGGCAACACATGCCAAAGGTGCTCTGACAGCCCCAAGGGCCGGCCAAGGGCTATATATAGCCACACCCACGAAACTAGTCATTTTGCCCACTCAAAGGGCTTCCTGCAGAGGGTCCGGACGCACTCTTCACTGGGGTCCGTACCATGCCACGTGCGTCCAGACTCCTGCCCGTTTGAAACTTCCTGTTTGGCGCACTCACCGATCGCTGCCAAGCATCTCTGGATGCGACCAACAGAGAGGGTCCGGGCTAACGCTCGCTACGTCCGGACCTCGGCAGAGAGCTCCCCAAGAGCCAAATTCATCCGGACGCTCGTCCGGAGTCCACCGTCCGGACGGCAAACAGCGTCCGGATCTCCTTAGTCAGCATAGAGCAGTCAAGGGGGTAGGCGACCGGATGCAATGCCGATGGTCCGGACCACCCAAACCCTAGCGTCTGGACTCGCTCCACCGAGCGTCCGGAGCCCACAGACAGAGCCGAACCTAGGGTTTGGTTGCGGACTCAAGCGCAATGGTCCGGACCCCCTTGGCCCTAGCATTCGGAGCTCGGTTTTCAGCCGAGACTCCTCCGCACTTCTTCCTTTGCTTCTCATGTGCTAACACAAATGTGTTCTTCACCTTGTGCATGTGTGTTAGCATTTTCACAATTTTTTTCAAAGCATTTTCACTTGAACTCACCGTGCCACTCGATCCTAATGCATCGCAAGGTTAGATCGCTCATGAGGCACTAGATAACCGATGTGCAAACAAGTTTGCCCCTCTTGATAGTACGGCTATCTATCCTAAACCCGGTCATAAACTTCTCTACACACCTATGACCGGTGAAATGTAATGCCCTATGGTTATACCTTTGCCTTGCGCATTCCATTCCATCTCCAATGTTGATGCAACACATGCACCAACCTATCACCAAGTGATATGATCCACTTCATATCATCACGTGACCGTATTGGTTCATCAACCTTGACCTCACTTGCTCTTCACCGTTGCCTTGGTCCATCGGCGCCATGCATCACCGCTTGCCCTTCACACTTGCAACCGGTCCATCAAGCCAATCCTCATCTTGATCTTCTCCACCTTGGTCACATGACTCCATGTCATGTTTCATGTGCAATTAAGCTCCTTCATCACACAATCACCTGTGAACTAATCTCCTGTGTATATATCACTTAGACACATATTAGTCCACCTAAGTTGTCACTCAATTACCAAAATCACACAAGGACTTTTCAATAAGTCAACTTACTCCTCATATAGCACTCTAGATCGCTCAAGGTGTATGAATCCTTACCAAGGCATAACATGAGGTTGCCTTCTTTTTATCTTCCTACTTCTAAAAAGGCTTATGTGGAGCTTAGGTAGGGATAAACAATATATCATACTGCATTACTTGTATTGTAAGTCAAAACAAGGATCCAAGGATAAGAATGTCATAATCCAAGATCAAGATGTGCGTGTGTGTGAAAAATGGTAGTGGACTAAAATGTACTCCTTAACAATGTATACGATCTCTCTAACTTGAGGATAACTTGAGATATGGCTATTTTTTCGAAAGAGCTTTTGCTCATCATTTTTATTTATGATAGCCATATCTCTTTTGAAGGATTTTTGAGAGAGATCATAACATTTATTTCTAGAGTATTTATTGGATGTACATGGAACATGTGAATGAAGGACATGTTTTCGCATACTTTTAGTGTAGAAGTAGCTTTTATATGTGGCGTGTGCGTGATCTTGATCTTTGAACTATGACAAAATTCTCAACAAGGGTCACAAGGTTTGACTAAACTCAAAGCAAAACAAGAAGCATATGAGGAAGGTTTTGAACATGTATAAGTGTTTATGGCTTTGGTAGGAATTTTCTCACTATAGAGGAGTAGTGACATTATGGTTTTATGACATTTTGAAAAATTAAATCTCCAGGAACCTTAAATAGATAGGGTATGAATCATAAGCCGAGAACTATATCACATTAATCAACAACTTAGTCAATATGATCTTCCTATCAAAGTATTTTCCCACTAGCATAAGCAAAAAGCAAGAATTCATCTTTATGATGCTTTTGCCCTTTAAACGTCATAGATCATGTCACTTTTCAAATTTTAAGTTCAGTTGTGATCTTCTTGTTTTATTCAATATTAAAAAGGGAAATAAACTAAGTGATTAATTTCATGAAGAAATTGTTTTTATTTTATTTTTATTTTTAGAAAGGGAAATGAGTTAAACAGATGAATACATAAAGGAAAGAGGGGGAGAGGTGGCAAACTAGTCAGGGTGTATGTTGAGGTTGAGTAGATGCTGGCTGGTGGACCCGAGGGTTCTAGGTGCGGTCGGCCGACCTCACTTCGGTCTCTGAATTGAGATCCCTTACCTCTGAATCTTCTTCTACTCTATCAGTTCTGCAATTTGGCCTCTAAGGTGCATCGGCCAATGCAGAAAAGCGGCCGATGAGATCTAATTTTCTCGTGGGACGTGTCATGACCGTGTATAGCATGGTTTAGTGATCGATCTCGTGAAATGGTGTGTTGGGGTGTCGACCGATACCCCCCATACTTGTTACAGTGCACACTATAACATAGGACAGAGAGAGATCAAATGCAGGGGTTCTGCTTGGGTAAGACACTAGCAGAAACAAATTTTATTCAATTTCAAATTTTCACTCTAGGCACAAGTTACATTGATGAAGGGAAATAAATAAAAACAACCTAAGTGCCTAATTATTTGAGTCACTAGCAATCTATGGAGAAGGAGGGGCAAAGAGATCCTCCCTCTCAATTGTCTTTGCCAAGCGCTTGATCTTCGCACTAGTGCTAATGCAAAGATCATTGAAACTATCTTCTAAGTCTAAGCGCGCCATCCTTTCTTCTGCTACCCTCTCCGCTAGCTTTGTGTTACTTTCCCTAAGCCTAGCAACTATGTGCAGCAGCTTCTCCATGTCGCTCTTCTCGTCCTCCTCTTCGAATTGGCCTGGAGGGCCGAAGATGGAAGGAGGGTTGCTAGTCCACCAGATCGACTTTCGCGACATCTCGGACTCAAGAGAATTGCGTGTCTCCCTCCACTTCTCAGAGGTGAGGGGAGGGACAAGCACCTTGCCCATCCCTGGTCCACCATTGGCCCTTTGAAGGAGCATCCACGTCGGTGTCGATGGTGAGTACGAGCTGGTGTAGCCCGTGCTTATATCGCCTTCGGTGGTGGAGACAATGGCCTTCTTTACCCCTAAATTGCCGGTGGTTGGCCTTTTGGGAGTTACTGGTTGTGCAACCCGTTTGTTGAGGTTCCGGCGGGGAGACATCGACCTAGCAATGCACCTAGCCCTCTCTAAGGACTAGGAGGAGATCGGCCGACCCCCCCTGGGGTGCCGGGCATGGCTGCCGGTGGCGCCATGGATAGAGGAGTCACGTTGAGGACTTCGACGGCCATGGCATCGGAGTTGATGGGATCTTGAACCTTGGATGGGCTTCCATTGAAGGGGATGAGTGGCATTTTTCTGTTGCTTTTTGGTGGAGCCATGGTGAGGATCAAGGGAGTGAGATTGAATGTAAGGAGTGATAAGGAGAGGGGGTTAAGAAGAAGGATTCCAACATTCAGCGCCTTCGTTTTCGCTCGGATCACGATGAAACTGAAGGGGAATGTTGGTCCAACATTCATGTGCAACGGGCACTTTGAACGGGCTCGAACCATGATTGATCGACCTCCCTTTGGATTGGTCTGGTCTGACCGAGCCAGGTTTGGAACTAACATGAGTCAGGTGAGACAGGTCGTGCAACATTGGGCTAAAAGGCCTCAAGACGAGGTCGACCGACCTCCCTTTGGGGCCAAATGGGCCAAGATTTTTCATGGCAGGAGACAAAGCTAAATCTAGGCTAAATCTAAGGTCGAACATGAAAAAGGAACAGAAAATTTAAAACATGTAGATTTTAGTTCTAAATAGGATTAAGAACAAAACCTACCATGTCAATTTCTTGTTCAGGTGTTTCATGCTCATGGAAAACTTTCATGAGTTGCGGCGTTGACGACGAGGTATGGCCCTTCCCATTTTCTTTTTAGTTTCCCATGACCAAAGAGCTTGAATCTTGAGTTGAATAACAAGACCTTGTCTTCTGGGTTGAATTCCTTAATTTTGATTCTCCTATCATGCCATCTTTTGGTTCTCTCCTTGTATATTCTGGCATTATGATATGCGTTCTCTCTCCACTCTTCTAATTCGGAGATTTGCATTCTCCTGAATTTTCCAGCAGTTGGCAAATCCATATTCCACTTCTTGATTGCCTAATGTGCCTTGAACTCCAATTCAATAGGCAAATGGCATGTCTTTCCGTATACAAGTTGGTATGGAGTCAGACCAATTGGTGTCTTGTATCCGGTCCTATATGCCCATAGTGCCTCTGGTAGCTTGTGCTTCCAAGTCGTACCCATCTCATCCATGGTCTTCTGCAGGATGTTTTTGATTTGTTTGTTGGATGTTTTTGCTTGACCACTTGTTTGAGGATGGTATGGAGTTGCAACATTGTGTCAAATTCCTTGATCTGTAAGGAACTGGTGGAAGCCTTTGTCAATGAAGTGAGATCCCCCATCACTTATGACTAACTTTGGGGTTCCAAATCTGGGGAATATCACTTCGTGGAACATTCTCTTTGAATTGGCTGCATCTGCTTTGCGGCAAGGTATTGCTTCTACCCATTTGGACACATAGTCCACCTCTACTAAGATATACTCACACCCTTTCGATGGAGGAAAGGGTCCCATGTAGTTGATGCCCCAAGCATCAAAGAGCTCGACTTGTAGGTTGTTGGTGAGTGGCATGGCATCTCGGGCATTGACGTTCCCGTGCTTCTGGCACCTTGCACATTTTCTGATGTAATCTTGGGTATCCTTGTACATGGTTGGCCAGTAGAAACCACTCTACCAAATCTTAGCATGAGTTCTGAATGCTCCATAGTGACCTCTGTATTCTACTCCATGGCATCTTTCCATGATCTGGATTGTCTCCTCTATAGGTACGCATCTTCTTAACAATCCATCATTGCCTACTCTATAGAGGTATGGCTCATCCCAGAGATGCACTCAACTCTCCTGAACTAGTTTCTTTTTATTTTCCCCTGGCGGCACATGGCCTGCAACCATAAAGTTGACTATATTTGCATACCAGGGGTTGGATTTTGTTACCTCGAGGAGTGTGTCATCTCTGAGGAAGTTGTCGATGGGCAAATTCTGTGCCTCTTTGAATTGCATTCTAGACAAATGATTGACAATAGAATTTTCTACTCCCTTTTTATCTTTTATTTCAAGATCAAATTCTTGGAGTAGTAAGATTGAAAGTGCATCTAGCCCTTTAGTGGGTTTTGGTGAATTGAGTGACAACACAATTAAAGGTCTAACAAGTTTGCTAAGTGTGTCAAAGGTTCAACAAGAAAAGCAAACATGATGGTATTCCACATAGTGTTGAAATGAATGTCAAATTGTGTGTTGTTGTATTGGAAGATCATGGGAATAATCTAGTTCAAGCAAAAGACAACAATGCAAATGAAATCAATGGAATGGCCTCTATGTTGTGGGATATCATAGTATCATGTGAAAGCAAGCATACTTGACAAATGGAAAATGAGACATAAGTTGATAGTTATGGATTGGTATCTATATTGGCTTGCTTTACATGAACAAAAAGAGTTGGATAGTGGACTAGTGTAATAATGAATCAATAGTGCATTAGTGAGAAAACACCAAGCAAAGGCCAAATGACAAAGGAGACAATGTATATTGGATATAAGATGGTCTCTACTTTAGTTTGCTTGTATGGACAAAGAGTTGGAAAATCACTTTGCATTAGTATGATCAAGCTAGAAGTTTGAAGATAGAGATTGAAGTGAATGATAGGAGTGTCAAGCCAGAATAAGGAAGATCTAAGGAATTGTGAATTGGCTCGACCATATTTATATGGAGTCTCATATATCAAAGCTTGACTGATCTCAACATTCATATCTACAAGATATCAAGCAAGGATCACAATATTGAAGAAAGGGTTTTCAATCGATGCTTAATATGAGGTGACTTGAGTATGGCTTGATAGGGTGAAGATAGCAAGGAAAGGACTTCGAGGTACTAAGCAAAGGTGAAGGTCAAGGAGACCGAGGTACTATGGCTAAGGTGAAGAAGAGAGTACTTGCATTGAGTCAAAGCACTAATCAAGCTATGAGGAGTCATATTATGTTGAGGATCAATTTATTAGTGGAAGTGACTTGAAGCCATGGGCTGAATTCATATGTGTTGGAAAGATTCAAGTCACAAGCTCTAAGGTGTGTTTGCTCAAAGAGATGAGATAATGATGATTGCAAACACATGCTCAAGATATTATAAGAATGAGGACAATACATTCAATGGTGCAGCCCCAAATTATCAAAGGATAAGGTGACCAACTCAAAAGCATTTAATTTATTTGATGTTTTGAATTTGAGTTTAGGAAAGGTCATACTACAAAGGGGGATGCAATGTGCATGCTTAAATGTGCAACCAAGTGCTCAAATTCCACCAAACATCCTCTCATACCTTGCCAAGACTCCCTGCAAATCAGTTTTTCATTCGGAGCATTTTTGGGCAGCGCAGCGGTGCTGTTTCCCAGAGCAGCAGTGCTGGGGGTCCAGCAGTGCCGGGCTTAAGTCCAGCAGTGCCGGACCCGAGCGGCAGTGTCGGGCCTGAGTCCAGCAGTGCCGGAACTTAAAGTGTTCGTTGGACAACAGAGGGTACTTATATTCCCTTCCTGCTGCCCCCAACGGCCATCTCGACCATTCCCTTCTCCAGTGCTCACACCAGCAGCTCTCTCACTCTCTCTAACTCCATTGCCCCTCAAGCTTCTCCTTTGATTCCTCTCCAATCATTTGAGAGATTGAGCCTCCAAACTTCATTAGAGAGCAGCCCAAACTGTTCTTCATTTCCTAGAGCACTTGGTTCGTGTTCAAGCCAGTGGATTGCATTCGTTATTCTTGGAGCTTGCTCCTAGCCGGCTAGAGCGTCGCCCGTGGAGCTTGCCAACTTGTGTGGCAGCCCTGGGAGGTTTGTAACCATCTCATTGCAGCTAATAAATCACCCTCACTTCAAGAGTTCACTCTCTTGATTTGAGAACGAGGGAAAGGCAAGCCTTGTCTGGCGAGCCTAAGCCTTGTCTGGCGAACCTCAACAACGTGGACTTAGGCCAGCCTTGGTGGCGACGCTGAACCACGGGATAAATCTTGTGTCACTTGTGTTTGTGTTGTTTGCCTTACTTACATTTGTCCTCAAGGTGATTTCTAGGGTTTGGTCCCGATCTACTTAATGGATGTGTTGCTACCACTTTCAAGTGGTGCTAGAGGTTCCCTACACCTCTATGAAGGTTTTCATTCAAGCATAATTTCCATTCTAGTTATACTTTTTGAATTTTTCTCAGTTCTGTCCTGGTGGCTAGCACTGTCGGGCTTTAGAGTAGCAGTGTCGGACCTGTGCTGACAGAAAGTTTGCAAGTTTATTTTAAATAGGCCTATTCACCCCCCCCCCTCTAGTCCTGCTGGGCGACATCAAGATCCTTTCAAAGATCCATCTTATTAAGCGGGGTTTAGCATCTTTCTTAGTGAGAAAGTATTTTAAAGGAGCATGATCGGTATAAACAATCACTTTTGCTCCAACTAAGTAAGATCTAAACTTGTCTATAGCAAAAACCATGGCCAATAGCTCTTTCTCAGTTGTTGCATAATTTAGTTGTGGCCCTGTTAAGGTTTTGCTAGAATATGAAATTGCATGATGCTTCTTATCTTTGGTTTGGCCTAAAACCGCACCAACAACATAATCACTTCCATCACACATTATTTCAAAGGGAAGCATCCAATCAGGGGGTTGAGTGATTGGAGCTGACATGAGTGCTTTCTTGAGAAGGTAGAAAGAATCTAAGCACTCGTCATTGAAGTCAAAGGGTGCATCTTTGGCTAGCAGGCTTGTTAAAGGACGAGCGATTTGAGAGAAATCTTGTATGAACCGTCTATAAAAGCCAGCGTGCCCAAGGAAGCTACGGGTTCCCTTGACATTCGTAGGAGGTGGAAGTTGTTCTATGACTTCAGTCTTAGCTCTATCCACTTCTATCCCACGTTCGGACACTCTATGTCCTAGCACTATGCCTTCGCGAACCATGAAGTGGCATTTCACCCAGTTCAAGACTAAGTGCTTTTCTTCACATCTTTGTAAGACTCTATCCAGATTCTCAAGGCAATCATTGAAAGTATTTCCATAGACGGAGAAGTCGTCCATGAAAACTTCCATGATTTCTTCGATCATATCGGAAAAAATGGACATCATGCACCTTTGGAAAGAAGAAGGAGCATTGCATAGGCCGAAAGACATTCGCCTGTATGCATATTGTAACACCCTCGGAATTAAGCATGGGCTAAGAAGTAGTTAAGCCTAATTATATCAGATCAAGCGGTAATCAGAGACTATAGTTCATATATTTGGAATATATGATAAGGTAGTTATTCTATGTGCCTCATCTCTATTTCCATCGATATGAACCTTTTAGAAAAGTTTCGTAAACTGGGGAGTTAAAACATCACTTGGAATGACGACTATTATAATTACCCGGCTTACTTTATGAAGCGGATATAAATATACGAGTTCAACCAAGTCTCGCAACCTTGCCCAAAGGACTCCAGTTGAACTCTACAACAAAAGTCGTGAAAGGTTTGTGTTGTCCAGAAACACAGAAAATATCCGGAGAATATTCCGAACCCTAATCCGAGCGCAACCGACGACACTTTTGACCGGCGGTGACCAACAATTTGGAGATCTCGCATGTCGACGCGCATTGAACGAAAGTTGTAGATCGGATCAAGACGGACAAACTTCATTCAACCATCAAGACCTGAATTAGAGCCGAAAATGGTGAAACAGATGACCGAAGATCGTCGGAATGCTAGTTTTTCGGTACCCGTGAGGTTTTCTCCGGGAATCAATAATTTGCAAACCATTTGGAATTTGACTATGGTTCTTAAAGCAATGGTGTTCTCGGACAAACGTTTCAGTCAGCGGTTTAGAATCCGGGAAAAAGGAAACGCAAGACAGTGGCAATCTTGTAATTGTTTGGAAGTTTTTGAGGGGGCAAATAAAAGGGCAGCACCACCCCTCCTGCTCCTCACGCCTCCCTCTCCCTCCCCTCACTTGCTGCCGAGCAGGCAGCAGAGAGCTGCTGCTCTCTCCCTTCTCTTCCTCCTCCCTCCACCAGGAAAGCTTCCTCTCCTCCCATGGCAAACCCTAGCTCCCTCCTCCTCCCACTCCAATGGCTGCAGGGGAGCTGCTCCTCCTCCCTACCCTCCAGCTCGCCACCCTCCTCCTGGCCCCCTCCTCCTTCGCTCTCCCAGGCAGGGCAGGGCCGAGCCTGCTCGCCCCTCCTTCCTCCCTTGTCGTTGCCTGCTTGCTGCTGGACCAGCAGGAGGCCGGCGCCCCCGGTGCCTCCCTGCTGTCGAGCAGGGCAGCAGCAGCTGCTATGCCTCCCTCCTTGCTGCGTGGAGCAGCAGGGCATGGCTCGGCCGGCCACCATCTCCTCCCCAGCCACGGCAACCACTGCAACAACAACGACCATCCTCTGCCCCATCCCCATGGATGAAGCTCTGAAGAACATGACCCCTTTCTCTTTCTCCCTTCGTTTTTCAGTTTTTCAGAATATGCAGTCATTCCTAAAATCATAGTAAATCAATGAAAAATCGTATGGATGTGTGGTTGTGCTTTTCGAAATCCTTGTGAAGTTATCTATGCAATACATCTATTAGTTGGTATGAATTGTGTTTAATGATTTGCTGTAAAGATTGTTTTGCTCAGTTAGGTCTAGAATGTGAATTGAGTTATTTATATATTTGATGTCGGTAAGGAGTGCTCCAAAAATTGTGCAATAATTATGGTGTATTCCTAGTTCTATTAAAATTGTATGGTTGAAATTTCATGGCTAGATGTTGAATGGTTTGAGATTTATGAAGATAACAAATGTGATATTCATTGTTTTGGACTGCATACCTGAACTCTGGAGATTAAAGTTTTGCATGTATAATATGTTATTTTCTGTTGGTTTGGTGAATACCAAAGTTGTAGGTAATAATATGAGTAAGCTTGTGTTAAAATTTCATGGCCATATCTTTAGTAGTTTGAGAGATATGGATTTAGCAAGTTCATGTTTGAAAACTTTCAATCTCTGGACAGATCTGAATGTTTAAGTTGTTTGACCAAGTTAAACTTGGAATCATGTCTTGAGACGGTGGAAACATTTGTAGTATATTTCATAATCTTTCTATAATGTCCAAATTCATATTTTTAGGAGCTCTAGATTGTGAGTTATGGCTGTTTGAAGTAGAGTGACAGAATCTGCCCACTTGTGGACAGAGATGTACTCTTTGTTTATTTCAAGTTTGTTAAGCTTTGAATCATGTTAAGATGGTTATAAGGAATTTGTAGAGAATTTGTTTAACTTTCCAAATAATCAAGAACCCTATGTGTTGGATAAGTGAAACTTCATTTATGCTTCTTCGAACTTCAGCTTAGTTGTATATGTAATTTTGTCTCACTCATTTGTGGGCTGCATGTGCATTGTTTGTTAAGCAATCTTTTTCATGGTATTATTGTGGTTTGCTATGGTTGTTATGTATATCAAGTTGAGCATCATGTTCTAATCTTTCTAAAATGTCTAGAACCATCTTTATATCACTTCTAGAACTCAAGTTATGAACATTTTAAGTTATATGTCAAATCTGTCCAAAGTATGAACAAAGCTGCTCTCTTATGCTTGTTTAACCTTGTTATTTATAGAATCATCTTGTGATGGTGATAAGCATGTTTTAGATAATTTACTAATCTTTCTATTAATTTAAGATTCATGCTCTTTGGATGTTGGTAACTCAAGTTATGCATTCTAAATGTAATGTTGCTATTCTGTCCTAGTTAAGCATATCTGAAACATTGGCATGTTTGACTTGTTTAACCTTTGAACTGGCTTTTGGTGGTATTAACAATAGTGTAGATAATTTCAATACCTTTCCGGAATGTCTAAGATCATCTCTTTTGGATGCTTATATCTTCGCTTATGATTGAAACCGTGATTGTGGTTTTGCTGTCCCAAATTTGCATGTATGAGTTAATTACTGTGACTTGTCTTGCTAGCTGCATATATTAAATGATCTTGATGGATGAATACTTGCCATGTTTGGACTTTAATTTGGTAATATATCATTCTTGATGTGCTTTTTATCTTCTATGTTAAGCTTGGGTGATAAGTAGCTAAACAATTCTAAGTGACTAGGTATGTCATGTAACGTACTTCTATCTCCTAAGTTATGCTCTAGTTATAATTAGTAATTAAATCTAAGTGCATCTATATATCATGCATGATCTTATACTTGTCTTGAATGTTTAATTAAAAATCTCTTGTGCTTATGTCAAATGCTTCCAATAGCTTAATTGAGTTAGTTAATGGGTTATGCTTGGTATACTTGCTATCCTTGGTGCTATGCATGTGTGATCTTTAGTTCAAACAAATCTATATTCTTATGTGGTTGTTATCTTATAGCAGTCCTAGTTCTTGTATGCTATCTTTGTTAAGTAATTCTTGGTTTTTGCATGCTTGTAATGGCTGAGCTTGGATGAAGTTAATTTATATGTCATACTTGATGAGCTTGCTACCCTCCTATGATATGCTTGTATCATAATTAGTTAAATAATTCCAAGTACTTATATATGTATGGCTTAGTATTGTGCTTGTCTTTAATGCTTGTATATATGTCTTCTGTTGCTTTCATTGCATTCATACACTTGCATCTTGAATCTCATTTAGGTACGATAGGTACCCTACGTCGAGATGCAATGATTGGAGCCAACCTAAAGATGGTGTTGCTGGATGAATCCAAAAGACGGAACAACCAAGAGTACGAGCATGGATCTGAAGATCTCACCAAGCGAGTGTCATCTAACCATCGCTGACTTTGTGCCGGTTCCCAAGGCAAGCCCCGGAGCATTACAAGCCTCCTCCCTCTATTTTTAAAGTATTCACTTTCAATTCACAATATTGCTTGTGCATTAAGTCATAGGAGTTGAATGAAACCTTTGATGCATTACCTTCCTTGTCCACTAAAAAGAACCTTGTAGGCCCAGGATCGAAACAAATGCTTAGCCCTGCTTAGACTGGTATAGTGGGTGGTCTACTATCCCCCACGATGATAGGTTGATACTGGTCACGGTTGGCTATATTTGCTATCGTGGAAAATAACCATGTGGAAGTAATAAATCGAGACCGGGCGGACAAGGTGTATGTGAGCCACTTGACTTGGAGGTCTTGTGAGCGGGTTCTCTTCGCCTGTGTCGTTAGGCACTGGACCGTGGTTGGACATCTGCCGAGATTGAACGCATGCCTCCTTCATAGCTGGCCGAATAACTCGTTTCGACCGCGAAGCCTAACTCTGTACGTTCGGGCCGGAATCCCCTCCTAGTTGGGTCATGAAGACCGCAAGCGGCATACTAGTCGTGGGCAAGTATGACCTGAGCTACCTGGTCGGGACCGTGGGTAGGATCTACTTGAGCAACCTGGCTATCCGTGAGTCGCTACTCATGCCTGTAATTGGGGGCCCGTGGCTACCCGAACTATATTGAAGGTGACCCGTCAAAGTCAACCCGACGGGGAAGACTTGGGTGTGATTGAGGAATAAACCTCCAGCTGGATAGGAATTCGATTCGAATCACGGTCTCTCCCCGTCAGTGAAAAACTTGAAAGATCTTCCTCCCACTGTAGAAACTTGAACCCTAATAAGTAACCAAAAGATGGTTATATTGTTTACATGCCAAACTGGATATGGTTACTATTGTGATGCTTTAATTATGTGATTGCTCTAGATCAGGTGCAAATCTAGACTTGGTAAGCTTCACTAATCTTGATGCTAAAATATTGACTAAAATCTTGAAAGATAGGACTCAAGGTTATACTCTTTTATGCAAAATTTATGCTATCCTGTCAACTCCACTATATGAGCCTTGCATATCCTTGGGAGTCTTTTATTTATCTTCTGTCGGGTAAGTCTAGCTGAGTACATTCGAGTACTCAGGGTTTATCACACCCTGTTGCAGGTGAAGGGCTCCGTCCTGCTGAAGGAGTGGTTAACCATCGATGGGCTCGGTGATTCTATAGTTACTTCTTATCTATCTGCTCTTGTTGGAGGATGTCACTTTAAGCTAGCAATGTATTTCAACTTATGTTACTATATTCATTTCAAAGATATGTTGTTTCATTAATCAGTTTTGAACTCAGACTTGTATTATTATTTCTGAGCTTATTTGTAATATTATTTCCGCTGCAAAAGTCTGTGTAAGTGATTGGTGTTTACTTAATCAAGCGGTCCCGGTTGGGTTGTTCATTTACCGAGGTCCTTCGGGATACTCGGCGGACTACCGAGCTAGTATAAGTGAGAGTATGTGCGTGTCAACGTGTTAAACGGGGACAGTCATGCTTGATCTTATATTAGTTGGGTGGTTCCGTGACACATATGTTCCATAGGGGCATGTGAAGGTAGTCTTACTTTGATCATCGAGGTGGATTGATATTTGATGATAACCTGAATAACCATCAAGGAAACAAAAGAAAGAGTGCTTTGAAAGCCGTTCCAGCATCTCATCGATGAAGGGTAACAGGAAGTGATCTTTCTTTGTAGCCTTATTAAGTTTTTGGTAATCTATACACATCCTCCAACCCGTGATGGTTCGTTGAGGAATCAACTCATTCTTGTCATTTCGAATGACCGTCATACCTCCCTTCTTAGGCACAACTTGCACAGGGCTAACCCATTCACTATGAGGATCGGGATAGATGATTCCTGTGTACAAGAGTTTCAAGACCTCCTTCTTTACTACTTCTCTCATCGCATTACTCAATCTATGCTGAGGTTCTCTAGAAGGAAGAGCCTCAGATTCGATGGGAATGTGATGTGTGCAAAGAGCGGGACTAATGCCCCTGAGATCTTGCAAAGAATAGCCTAAGAGTGATTGATTCTTTTCTAAGACAGTGAGGATCTTAAAAGACTCTTCAGGAGAGATTTTGTCGCTAATAATCACAGGCGCCTCACGATCGTCATTTAGAAAGACATATTTTAAACCAGCATGAAGGGGTTTGAGTTCTATAGAGGGCTTAGATGGAGGCTCGAATTTTTACAGATCTATGGGTTCTTCTAGATCGTCTTCTTCCTAGATGAAATCTTCAGCGTCTTCTTCTAGATTGGGATGAGAATATTCTAGAAGAGATGCAACCATCACTTCCTCTATGGGGTCAGATTCTGGGAGCGATTCCATCATGGTGTTTATGGAGTTGGTTAACGGAATCGAGAGCTTGATGCTACTCCCTAGATGACCTTTAAGACTTCCATCAAGAGATGCATCAAGAAATCTCATGAGTGGATGTCCAATTAACAAGTCAAATTCTTCTATATCAAATATGAAGAAATTTAAGATGATATTGACTTTGTTAATTAGCGTGGGAATGGTTTGTGCGATCCCACAACTCTAAATCAATTGTCCTGTACAAAGCTTCAGAAACTTATTGGTTGGAGTCAGATTTACATTGCCTAGGAGAGCATTAGCTAATGACTTAGACATAATGCTAACTCCTACGTCAGGATCGTAAAGAGAGTCTAACTTTGCTCTGTTGATCTGGAAAGGAATGGTTGTAGAAGAAGAAAGAATTCGAATTGGCTCGAATGAAGATTCAACCTCTTCTAACCATTCGTTGCTCATGATAGAAGCTAGCTCTTGAACCGTCTCCTGGACGTAGACTTCCTCTAGTTGACTAGGAATATGAAGGTTAGGAGCTTTTCGAGCAGAAGACTTCTTTTGCATAGATTGATTCAAGGCATTTCCGAAATCGGAGAATAAATCGTCCTCGATATCAAAGGGGAATTCCAAGGGTTGAATTTCTTCTTCCCTTGGTGGTTCCGGTTCGATAGCAGGATCTTGAGATGTAGAGGAAAGAGTTTCGGCTATCGATGTTGTTTCTACTCTGGGAGCTGGTTTTTGTTCTTCCACGGGTCCTTCATCATAAACGTTAGTATAGGGGGTGTTTTCAAGAATCTTCGTGAGAAGACTCTTCCCTGCACTAATGGGTAAACACAGGAAGGCTCCCGCGGAAGTTATATCGAGAAGTTGTGCAAAATTTCTGCTAAGACCACCATAAAAATGTTGTAACATTGTAGGCTCGGTTATAGCAAGATCAGGGCCGGAGGATGCTAGATCCAAAAGATGAGCCCATGCCACACCTAGAGCTTCTTTCTCCTTTTGTTTGAAGGTAAAGACCTCTATTCGAAGACGAATAACACGGGAGATAGTGAAGAAAGCTAAGCAGAATTTGGATTGCAACTTTTCCCATTCTCCCTTTGCACTATCTACGTGGCGAGTGTACCATCGTTTGGCTATTCCCGTCAGAGAGAACGGAAATAGCTTCCACTTAAGGGTACCTTGCCCCTTGGATGTGAACACATGAACAAAGTTGTTCAAAGTGACGTAGGTGAGTGTAAGGATTCTCATCTTCGTCCCTAGAAAATGGTTTTTCCTGAACCATCGCTATGAGACTTGGGTGAAGCTCATAACGAACGGCTAAAACAGCCTGAGATGATTTAGGTGGCTCCAAGCTAGCACCCGTTGGAGCACCTGTTCAAAAATGGGTGTTTGATCCATATGTGTATGTGGAAGGAAAGGATGAAATCAAACAAAGATAAATAGGACCACAAGGTTCTAGTTAAAATAGCTACCGTTCCCAGGCAACGGCGCCAGAAAGCTTGTTGACACGAGAAGTGGCAAACGGGTAAAAGACCACAAGCGTATGGCTATCAAGTGTAGCCTTCACCGGGAGTATTCCAGGTATCGTATTTTCCTCAGGGAACGAGAAGTGAATTAACTAGAGATAAGGTTATGTCCTATGATGAGACAAGGGAGACTATGATAACTGGGTTGAGAGGTTTGATATGGCAAAGATATCTAACAAGGTATAGCTAGTTATATTGGCTTTATTAGCCCTTCTCTTGCAGGAGGCAATGGGATAGATCAGTAAGAGGTAAAACTCCTACCGGACCGTGCCATCATGTTGTATTGAGGCCCTACCTATTAAGAACTTATCTTACACATATGGTGGAATACAAAGACTAGATAGGGTTGTCACCACCTACTAGCTACCACAAACATCCGTGCGATAAGCGGTTTAGAAAGGAAAGATTAAGTTTAGACACCACGTCTACACTAATGTCACTACTTTAACCTTGGCCTAAGATTAAAGCACTTCACTCAGAGCAAAGCAATGAACAAGTGAAAAAAATGTCTAACAGCTAAACCAGATTTAGAATATTAAATGCTATAAAGAACTCAGAAGAATCACTTACAAGTGCTGAACTTACAAGAGATTCACATTCACTGAGGTAGAACTCCGGAGAAGATTCCGACAGGCCTGGGCCTTTCTCCAGAAGACTTGCCTCACTCTCCTCCAACTAGCATAGCACTACTACAGAGCTCTGCTAAGATACTAAGGAGTAGTATTTCTCCAATGAGTCATGATTACAAATGAAGGCCTAGGGGGTATTTATAGCTAGAGGTGGAGTCCAGTGCCACGTCAGCGATCCGCGCCACCTTCATCAGCCACCGTAGGATCAAACCGTCATTGTAACCGTCTTAAACCAATGGTAGAGATCAAGTTGATGCATGGTGGCATGCAGGAAGGCGGGTGGAGAGCTCGGGGGAGCTTTTGGGCACTAGGGCCAGGTCGGCCGACCTCCATTTGGCAGGTGGGACCTACCCCTTTCTTCTAGAAGTTGTCCTAGTGCTCAGGGGATCTATGGGAGGCCTCTGGGCCCACACTCTAGGTCGACCAACTTGGAGATGAGGCCTCTGGTCTCCTCCTTTCATGTGGAGCATGGCGCACATGTCATGGATGCCTTTGTAGAATTTGGTATTTTTCTGAGATAACATTGTGGGCCCATGGATCCTCGTGCTTTGATCTAGTACCGTTGAGAGGTAGCACGAAATGGATCCAAGGGTGGATCTTCACTCTAGAGGGTGTACTTGGATCATGGAGGCATGGGAGACCTTAGTGGTCTCTTAGGGAGGTCGGCCGACCCCCTAAGTGGGCCCATAGGCTCCCAAGTGTCCCCATTTGTTGTTACCTGCATACAAATATTCAAGGGACATGTGGAACCAGTTATTTGATAAAATATGCTTATGATATGCTTGTCTTACTTCTATTCTGAGGATGTTGACGGTATTTTGATAGTGACAAAAAGGGTTATTCTTACCGTCAACACTCTACTGCTCTATTGGGGAGAACTGTTGAGATAAGAGACACTACCGAGGATGCTTAAATCATAGCCTATAAACCCTACTGATCCTTCTAATGGGATTGTGGGATCCAAAGGTAACAATAGAATTGTCACGTTCCGTGCTACTACCATAGGTCCGGCTAGACTGGGGATATCTATGAGTATCCTAGCCCAAAGACCACGTTTACACTAGAGACAATTGCCCTACTCTCTACACGAAGAGAATAAAGTAAACTCACAAACCAAAGAATAATAAAACAGAGAACTTACTAGAATTAGGAGTCAAAATACCCAAGAATCCTAGGAGCAAGCCTCGGGTTAGGAGACTTGATCCCGTAGGTACAAACTGGAGAGGAGACACCAATGGGTCGGGCTTCCTCCAATCCACACCTCCACTCTATCTCTCTCAGTCTAGAAGAGTAAACTCTAATCTCACATAGAAACTTAGGATAGTTTCTATTGAATGCTAAGCCCTAGAGAATAGATCCATAAGGGATCCTCTCTGGCGAATCCTCTCTGGAAAATATGATAATGAATAATGGATTTCTCTTGCCAGGGGTCAGGGGTCCTCCTTATATAGCCCCCTCAAATGAATGTCGGCCGTTGGATCAAACCGACTTAATTGTATGGTTTAGATTGATCCTCAAAGGCGGTGGAACCCTAATCCGCGAGGCGGAGCCTCATTGGCTCTTGGCCCTGGGCGGCCGCCCTAGGGGGGAGGGCGCCCGCCCTGCCCTGCTGATAGGTGGGCCCCTTCTTCGTGGGGGGTGGTTCTGGAGTCTTCTAGATTGCTCTTTTTCGTACGGAGGTGTTATGTGTCTATGTAATCCTTACTTGTGGGCCTCTTTTGATATTTTGCAGTTGTCTCCCTGCAAAATAGATAAACACCAAAACTCATGGAATTCTGTCAGTTAAAATCCTATGTCTAGGTGGTATGTTGTAGATATATCCTTTCTCATGCTTAGTTGACACTTAAAATTGATACTTAAGGAGTGTCAACACACATCAGTACACAATGAGCTAATCACTAGTAGACATAGATAACTAAGTCATACTAGCTAACTAAGTCATATTACAAGGTAGCTAAGTTAAACTAACATCATCTATGCAACAGAAAACCCTAGAGAACCCTATACCTCGGTGTCGGTGGACGACGACATATGCCAACGGGGATTGAGCTGCAAGTACTCGGAGTTGGACGGCGAGTTGTCCTCAAAGCTGCACAGCGACTAGAACTCAGAGTTGGACAGTGGCTTGTACCCGGAGTTGGTCGACGACTTGTGCTCGGAGCTGGAGCTGGAGATGGGGTCGAGGCAGCCACATTGTGTACCCCCGCGCAGGTAACGGCTACAAAACTCGTGCTCTCCTAAGAAGCACGAGCGGCATAGCACCGTGGCGCTCTCCAACGATGAAGAGTACACAGGGTCCTTCTGGTTTGAGGGCCCGGGGTCCTTCTTGGCCGAGGCTGGACGCTTCTTGCCCGTCGGCGCCGCATTCTTCTTGGCTTTCGGCGATGCTTTCTTCAAAGCCGTCTGCGTGGCCTTCTTCTTGGCCGCCGGTGTGGCCTTCTTCTTCGCTGCCGGCATGGCCCTCAAAGCCCTAGCTAGGGATTCTGCCTTTATCGTAGCCTACGCTGCGGTCACCTTCTTCGCCGCCGGTGCGGCCAACTTCTTCACCGCCGGCGCGGCCACCTTCTTCGTCGTCGGTGCAGCCGTCGGCTTCACCTCCGGTGCTTCCTCCTTCCTCGCCGCAGGGGCCCATCTTCTGGTGATGGGTTCCTAATGGCGTTCCTCCTTGTCTGCTTCATCATCTACAACGACAACGGTGGGGGCAGACCGTGGGGGTGTTGGCGTTGGCGGCGTCTGCGTGGGCAACGGTGGCGGTGAAAGTAGATTTGGGCATGATGAATGCGGTGGAGTGAAGGGAGGTGTGGTAGGTGAAGGGGTGAATGTGAAGGGGCCAGGCCCACTGTCAGCCACTAAAGGTGAAGGGGTGAATGTGAAGGGGCCAGCCCCACCGTCAGCCACTGAAGGTTAGGCCTACATGCCCACTAAAGTTTTGGTTCCCGCCTACACCAGCGGCAGCGCCCATCTCTCGCCCACCAAAACTGTTTTCAGCATGAAATTCCCATATTACCCTAATCTACTTATTCATAAGACCAAGGACCATATAGTCATTTCACGAAGGACTATATGTATCCGAATCCACTCCGGTAGCGACTTCTCCCGGTCTCCGCCGCCTCCTCTTCTTCATTCCACTTCGCCACCTCCACTCTACCACCTCCGGTGTGACCTCCAGCCTCCACCCCCACTCCGTCGCCACCTCCTCCCGCTTCCTCCTCTTCATCCCACTCCACCGCCACCTCCTAAATCCTAGATCCACTGTCGCCGGCCACTCTGATGGCCACTTCCGTTCAAGATCCACTCCGACACCACCAAGAAGACAGAGACCAGTGTAGCTGCACGAGAATGCCTAAACGGCGTGGTGTAGCAAAACGGCGTGGTGTAGCAAAATGCCATCTCAGCGAAACTCCCACGAGCCCAGGTTCTGTCAAAATGCTTCTCTTTTAGCGTGTATTAAATTATTCTTCGTAAAAGCAATACATGTGAGATTATTGGGTTTAGCTTTTTAGTGTTTTATTCTCCTATAAGATTTGGGTTTAGGGTTTACAAATTCTACTGGATAGTATAAGGGTTTAGAGTAGCGGCAGAGGCAGGAAAAATTTTCAGGTGTCAAACCTACATAATATAATTATGATCTACGCAATAGTGCACTAGAACATTATATAAGTATGTATATTACTTTGGGATCAACAAATATAGTAGAAATTCAAAACTGAAGCATTAACACTTGAAAATACCATAATAAACCAAGATTACATGGACTAAGTGAGACTAAGAGTTGTTTACAATTAGGAAACTATGAAAAGTTGCGGGACTTGCAAGTAGCAGAGAATAGAAGGGTCTTGGAGTCCTAAGGTATCCGCGACTTGGTCGATTCCTTGGTGCTGCCATGGCAAATGCAAGTCCTGACAAGCTTGACAAGAAACATTGTGAGGGGTCAGATTCATCCTTTCTTCCTGGAGGTGATGAAAGGAAAGAAGATGGAAGTGATTCAACTAGCTTAGAAAAGGTCTTCTCTCATACTTGGATTTGGGGGAGGGGGTGTCTTTTCATGCAGTATCTAATAATAGTTTATTCTCCTTGTGAGATATTTTCATGCAGTATCTAATAACAGATTATTCTCCTGTCCTCTAGGAAACTAACATCAGTAGCAAGCGTGGTCGACCATCGAAGAAGAAAGCCAAGATGCCTCCAGGTGGAACCAAAAGAGTGAGGGCAACTCGAGCCAGTGAGAAGATAGCTCCTGGTGTTTTCACAAGGTCTGGGAAAAAGTACACCACCACCACCCACCCACCTAGGGATGAAGAACAGTTGAATCTGGCAGCAGACCAAGCCTCTATGGCACAAGACCACCCACCCTCTATGGCACAAGACCAAGACCAAGAAGAACATCCCCAAAGTCCTCATCTGGACTTTTCTATTTTTTATGAACCAATCAATGGAATTGAAGCTAAGGACAGTGAAGAGTTGGAGTTAGTTCCTGAAGGCAAGTAACATTTTCTGAATCCTACTTGATAATGTTAATATCATCTGGGACTATAGCTTTTGTAAGAAAATCAAGACTGCCAACAAAGGGCACACTGCTAGACAATTTGACAAAAGCATTGGGTAGAAGGCTCCCAATTAAAATTGCTCTAGGGAAGAAAAGGCCTAAGAAGCCTTTATAGGCTGCTAAGCTAGCATCAGAGGTTGGAATTGTCATTAGGTCCAGCGTGCCTATCCTACTCCACAGGAAAGAATACAAGAAGGATGAAGACAATCATATGAATGAATTCATGGGTCAGTTAGCTGTAAGTATTTTTCTTTCGCCCATGGCAATTAGTTTTCTACCATTTAACTTAGCAATGACGTGACAACAAATTGGGATCTATAATAAGTTTAACAATTTGGGATCTATAATAAGTTTAACTTTGCGTGTTTGATAAGGGTCGTGGAGGGTGGCCCGAGCCCAGCAGCTGCAGCGGCCCGTGTTTGGTTCTCTTGCTTTTAATTGTTGGTTTTGATTTATTGATTTGGTGCATACTGTGGGATGACAACTAGCCTATGATGCAAGGTTATTAAAAATATGAGTTGCCTATGATAAAATATGCTGTTTTTCTTGCTATTTTCAGAATTTCCATCAAATCCATCTGAACCATCCTTTCTCTTGCCACTCCTTTAGGCTGCTGGTAGAGAATGCATGGATTTGATGACAGTCCTGAAAACAACAAGAAAAATTTTGTTTGGAGTTAACTCATACCTGTGTAGCCAGCAATGACTAACTTTTATTGAATTTAAGCACCAAATTGTATAGCTGAGGCCTAGCTATTTTGAATCTAGCCTGTGATGTCCTTGTACCTGTTTCTATGTTGCTGATATAGTTTGATCTTTGGCCATGAAACTCAGCCATATAGTGGTAGCACCATAGATGAACTATGGTACTACAGTTGTATGGCTGTGTTGCATGGACAAAGCTAAACTGTTAGCATATGTTCATGGTAATCTTATTTATGAACTCTTTGTATGGCCAATGATGCAAACAATAATAGATTACAGTGGCACTCTTATGCAAATGTTTTTTTTAATTTTTTTCATGACTATTATGAAGCCCTACTTGTACACATCCTTTCAGTAGCAACACCATCATATACCTCCTGATATGTGATGGCAACAGGCCTATGATGCAAACTTATTGAAAATATGAGGTGGCTACGATCAAATATGTGGTTTTTCTTGCTATTTTTAGGACTGTCATCAAATCCATCTGAACCATCCATTCTCTTGCAACTCCTTTAGGCTGGTGCTAGAGAATGGATGGACAGATGGATTCAGTGGATGTCTTGTATTTGGATTGGTATTTGTGTTGAGTTCATATGGAGTTAATTCATACCTGTGTAGCCACCAATGACTATCTTTTATTGAATTTAGGCACCAAATTCTATAGCTGAGGCCTACCTATTTTCAATATAGCTTGTGATGTCCTTGTACCCATTTCAGTGTTGCTGATACAGTTTGATCTTTCGCCATGAAACTCAGTCGTACAGTGGTAGCACCATAGATGAACTATGGTACTGTAGTTGTATGGTTGTATTTTATAGAGAAAGCTGAACTGGTTAGCATAATTGATAAGATAAGATAAGGCCATACATGTTGAATTTCAGAAAATGAGCACTTGCTATGTTACAATGCCTATTTTCTTGCACCACCTGCTCCCCCTTGTTGTCAATGATGCAAATGACTACTAATCTGAGGTGGACTTTTATGTTACTCTCATGTTTGTTATCAAATTATGAGACACGTCCATACCCAAGTCACTTGGGTATTGACGTGTCCCATGGTTCCATGGCTACCATGATCTTGTGGAAGGTTGTATTGTCACTTGTTTAAGGTTGGATAACGAGTCAGCTCGGCTCGTTTAGGCTCGTTAGGATGACGAGCTAGCTCGGCTCGGCTCGTTAAAAGCTCGACCTGGCTCATTAAGCTCGTGAGCCAAATATAAAAAATCACAAAATGTAATATTTGCATTTATCTAATGCTTAATAATAGTAATAATACAAAAGTAAAATATTCAACCATCATAAATTGAACAAAAAATTAATATGTACTAACATATATACTATAGTATAATAATATACAAGAATTAATACAAGTTATGCTGCTTTTTCCTTAAAAGTATGGCTCGTTTGGCTCGCAAGCGGCTCGCGAGCTGGCTCGAGTTGGCTCGTTATAGCTAATGAGCTAAACTCTTAGCTCAGCTCGGCTCGTTATCTTAACGAGCCAAGTCGAGTCGAGCTAAGCCAGCCACGAGCCGAGCGAGTTAACGAGCTTCGAGTTTTCCGTCCAGTCCACCAATGATGATTAGCATATAGTCCAGTTGGTTGGGACATGTTAGCTAAGGAAATTTGTTTGTTCCTTTTTCGGTTATGCCAATGATGATGAGCTTTCTCAGGTTTATTGATCTCCCCTTGTCATCAATGATGCAAATGGCTAATAATCTATGGTGGACTTTTATGTTACTCTCATGTTTGTCATTAAATCGTGGGAGACGTCCATACCCAAGTGTGAGTTGGGTATGGATGTGTCCGACGGTTCCTGGCTACCATGATCTTGTGCGAGCTTGTATTGTTACTTGTTGCCACCAATGATGATTAGCATAGTCCTGTTTTTTGGGACATGTTAGTTGAGGCATTTGTTTCTTCCTGTTTGGGTTATGCCAATGATGACGAACTTTGCCAGGTATATTGATGGGTTGGCTAGATGATGACCTTGGCCTTTTGAGGAACTGGAGGTGTTTTCATGGGTGGCATCAAGCCGTGTGAGACATCCATGCCAAGCTCCATGACTTGTGAGGATTTGATGGCTTGTATGGATGTCTCACAGGGCTCCATGCCGGTCATGATGCTTCTTAGCCACACTTAAGCCTAATCCTCCTTAAGCTCCAAGTCCAAGCACTTACACAAAAGACAGTTCTATCTGAGGCAAATCTGTTGTACTAAACCTTTTTTGTAACTAAGTATGATAGTTGCCTTGTTTTTTGAGAGGAACATGGCTCCCATCGGTTCCTAACAACCAATCACCCCTTCAGTTGCTAATAGCAAAATCTCTAGGTCGTTGGACTTTTACAGACAAGGTTGGAAGTTGATGGTAAAGATGACCCAACAAAGAAAGCCTGTACCAATCTACTCCAATCTGGGGTACGCCAGACTAGATATATGTTGAAGAAGTACTTCACTGGTATACCAGCTGATCAAGTCCGTACTACTTCACCTGTTTCAACTATTACTGATGAACAGTGGCAACAACTCACGGCCAAGTGGTCTAGCCCAAGAGCGAAGGTACATTGTGTCACATCACAACTTCTCTGTTCTTTCTATTTTATTTGCAACTTACAAGTCTTCCTTTCAAGAAGTAGCTGCGAAGAACAAGGACAATCATTCCAAGGTCAAGCAACATCAGTCCATGGGATCCCGCAGCTATGTCTCGCAGTTGTACGAATATGTAAGGGCTCAGAAACTTACATTAGACATTTTCTGTTTGTGGACATTGTTGACACCAGAAGTAGCAAACGGGTAAAAGACCGCAAGCGTACGGCTATCAAGTGTAGCCTTCACCGAGAGTATTCCAGGTATCGTATTTTCCTCAAGGAACGAGAAGTGAACTAACTAGGAAGAAGGATATGTCCTATGATGAGACAAGAGAGACTATATTAACTGGGTTGAGAGGTTTGATATGGCAAATATATCTAACAAGGTATAGTTGGTTATACTGGCTTTATCAGCCCTTCTCTTGCAGGAGGCGATGGGATAGATCAGTATGAGGTAAAACTCCTACCAGACCGCGCCATCATGTTGTATTGAGGCGCTACCTTTTAAGATCTTATCTTACACACATGGTGGAATACAAAGACTAGATAGGGCTATCACCACCAACTAGCTACCACAAACAATCTGTGCGATAAGCGGTTTATAAAGGCAAGATTAAGCTTAGACACCACGTCTACACTAACCTTACTACTCTAACCTTGGCCTAAGATTAAAGCACTTTACTCAGAGCAAAGCGATGAACAAGCGCGAAAAGATGTATAACAGCTAAACTAGATTTAGAATATTAAATGCTATAAAGAACTCGGAAGAATCACTTACAAGTGTTGAACTTACAAGAGACTCGCATCCGCTGGGGTAGAACTCCGGAGAAGATTCCCGACAGGCCCGGGGCTTTCTCCAGAAGACTTGCCTCACTCTCCTCCAACTAGCATAATACTACTGCAGAGCTCCGCTAAGCTACTAAGGAGTAGTATTTCTCCAATGAGTCATGATTACAAGTGAAGGCCTAAGGGGTACTTATAGCTAGACGTGGAGTCTAGTGCCACGACAGCGATCCGCGCCATCTTCATTGTGCTCCGTAGGATCAAACCGACCTTTCCACCGCCTTAGAACGGAGGGTAGTGATATTCAACATGTGTTTAGTATATGGGGGTCACTGGGCTCTCCCCCCCTATGGCCTATGGGCCCCTCCTTGATCTTCTAGAACGTGCCCCACTAGTTAGGGACCAAGTGGGGGCTGGTGAGCCCAATGGGAGGTCGGACGACCTCCTCCTGGAGTCTCTGGCCCACCTCGGCCTTCTAGACGCTGGTCCCACTTGTCATGTGAGTTGGGTGTTTGTTCTGAGATAATTATCACATTGATCTCCTTGATGTGGGCCCATGGATCCTCGTGCTTCGATCAAGAACTATTGAGAGGTAGCACAGAGTGGATCCAAGGGTGGATCTTCACTCTAGAAGGTGTTACACGGATCATGGGGGCATGGGAGATCTAGTGGCCCCATAGGGAGGTCGGCCGACCCCCTAAGTGGGCCCACTAGCTCCCAAATGCCCCTATTTGTCATTACCTGCATACAAATATTCAAGGGACATGTGGAACCAGTTATTGGATAAAATGTGCTTATGATATGCTTGCCTTTCCTCTATTCCGAGGGTGTTGATGGTATTTTGATAGTGACAAAAAGGGTCATTCTTACCGTCAAGAAGATCCCCCATACTTACCTCTTTGCTCGTCCTAGAGTAAAGGATAAAAGTAAACATGGCTATGTTATTCAAGTATAAAGCAAGCATAAAGTTTCACTCAAGACAATTTTTCATACAAGTGGGATTTATGGTATTGGCTTACATATATCCTTGAGAAGTTGAGAAATGGAATAGCTCTCAAGGCAAGATCATCTTCCTAAATCATATTTTAGTACTTGGAGTTTTTTATAAGTTTTTCAAAAGAAAGCTCATAAGTCAACTTACTCCTCATATAGCACTCTAGATCGCTCAAGGTGTATGAATCCTTACCAAGGCATAACATGAGGTTGCCTTCTTTTTATCTTCCTACTTCTAAAAGGTTTATGTGGAGCTTAGGTAGTGATAAACAATGTAGCAAACTTGCATTACTTATATTGTAAAGTCAAAACAAGGATCCAAGGAGAAGAATGTCATAATCCTAGATCAAGATGTGCATGTGTGTGGAAAAAGGTAGATAACTAACATGTACTCCTTAAGTATGTATATGATCTCTCTAACTTTAGGATAAACTTGAGACATGGCTATCTCTCTCTCTCTTTTTATAGATCTTTTGCTCATCATCATTTTTTATGATAGCCATATCTCTTTTGAAGGATTTTAAGAGAGATCATAACATTTATTTCTAGAGTATTTATTCGATGAACATGGAACATGTAAATGAAAAGGCATGTTTTCCGTACTTCTAGTGTAGAAGCAGTGAAAATATGTGGCGTGTACATGATCTTGATCTTTGAACTATGACAAAATTCTCAATAAGGGTCACAAGGTTTAACTAAGCTCAAAGCAATTACAAGAAGCATATGAGGAAGGTTTTGAACATGTATAAGTATTTATGGTTTTGGTAGGAATTTTCTTACTATAGAGGAGTAGTGACATTATGGTTTTATGACATTTTCAAAAATTAATCTCCAAGAGCCTTAAATAGATAGGGTATGAATCATAAACCGAGAACTATATCACATTAATCAACAACTTAGTTAATATGATCTTCCTACCAAAGTACTTTCCCACTAGCATAAGCAAAAAGCAAGAATTCCTCTTTATGACGCTTTTGCCCTTTAAACGTCATAGCTCATGTCACTTTTCAAATTTTAAGTTTAGATGCTATCTTCTTGTTTTTATTCAATAACAAAAGGGAAATTAACTAAGTAATTAATTTCATGAAGAAATTATTTTATTTTATTTGTATTTTTAGAAAGGGAAATGAGTTAAACAAATGAAAACATAAAGGAAAAAGGGGAGAGACGTGGCAAACTAGTCAGGGTGTATGTTGAGGTTGAGTAGATGCTGGCTGGTGGATCTGAGGGTTCAAGGTGAGGTCGGCCGACCTCACTCCTGGGTCATTTGGCCACTTCGGTCTCTGAATTGAAACCCCTTACCTCTGAATGTTCTTCTACTCTGTCAATTCTGCAATTTGGCCTCTAAGGTGCATCGGCCGATGCACAAAAGTGGTCGTTGAGGTTCAATTTTCTCGTGGGACGTGTCATGACCGTGTATAGCATGGTTCCGTGATCGATCTCGTGAAAGGGTGTGTTAGGGTGTCTACCGATACCCCCCCCCCATACTTGTTTCAGTGCATACTGTAACACAGGGCAGAGAAAGATTAAATGCAGGGGTTCTGCTAGGATAAGACACCAGCAGAACTAAAACTTTATTCAATTCAAATTTTCTAGGCACAAATTACATTGATGAAGGGAAATGATTGAAAACAAATCTAAGTGCCTAACTTATTAGAGGAACTATAAATCTATGGAGAAGGAGGGGCAAAGAGATCCTCCCTCTCTATTGCCTTGGCTAAGCGTTTGATCTTCGCACTAGTGCTAATGCGAAGATCATTGAAGCTATCTTCTAAGTCTAAACGCGCCATTATCTCTTCTGTTGCCCTCTCTGCTAGTTTTGTGTTACTTTTCCTAAGCCTAGCAACTATGCGCAACAGCTTCTCCATGTCTCTCTTCTTGTCCTCCTCTTGGAATTGGCCTGGAGGGCCGGGGATAGAAGGCGGGTTGCTAGTCCGCTAGATCGACTTTTGCGACACCTCGGACTCAAGAGAATTGCATGTCTCCATCCGCTCCTCGGATGTGAGGGGAGGGACAAGCACCTTGCCCATTCCCGGTCCACCATTGGCCCTTTGAAGGCACATCCACGTCGGTGTCAATGGCGAGTACGAGTTGGTGTAGCCCGTGCTTGTATCGCCTTCGGTGGTGGAGATGATGGCCTTCTTTACCCCCAATTGGCCGGTGGTCGGCCTTTTGGGAGTTATCGGATGCGCAGTCGGTTTATTTAGATTGCGGCGAGGAGACATTGATCTAGCAATGCTCCTGGCCCTCTCTGAGTTCCATGATGAGATCGGCCAACCCCCCTTGGGGTGCTCGGTTGGGCTGGCGGCGGCGCCATGGCTATGGGAGCCACGTCGAGGACTTCGACGGCCATGGCGTCGGAGTTGATGGGGTCTTGAACCTAGGAAGGGCTTCCATTGAAAGGGATGAGCAGTATCTTTCCGTTGCTTTTTGGTGGAGCCATGGTGAGGATCAAGTGGGGTGTGAAAGGATGCAAGGAGTGGTGTAAGTTCTGCTGGTTGTGAAGAAGAACAAGGTAGGAGGAGGAAGAAGAAGGAAAGGGGGTTAAGAAGATGGATCCCAACGTTCAGCGCCTTCGTTCTCGCTCGGATCACAATGAAACTGAAGGGGAACGTTGGTCCAACATTCATATGCAATGGGCACTTTGAACGGGCTCGAACCACGATCGGCCAACCTCTCTTTGAACTGGTCTGGTACGACCGAGCCAGGTTTGGAACTTCCACGAGTCAGGTGAGGCAGGTCGTGCAACACCGAGCTGAAAAGCCTCAAGATGAGGTCGGCCGACCTCCTATTGGGGCCAAATGGGCCAGACTTTTTCGTGGGGAGAGACAAGGCTAAATCTAGGCTAAGTCTAAGGTCGAACATGAAAAAGGAAAAGAAAATTTAAAACATGTAGTTTTAGTTCTAATTAGGATTAAGAACAAAACCTACCATGTCAATTTCTTGTTCAGGTGTTTCATGCTCATGGAAAACTTTAAGACATTGGCCATTTACCTTAAAGATTTTTCCGTCGTCGTCCTAGAGTGTGATTTCTCCATGAGTTGCGGTGTCGACGACGAGGTATGGCCCTTCCCATTTGCTTTTCAGTTTTCCATGACCGAAGAGCTTGAACCTTGAGTTGAATAGCAAGACCTTGTCTCCTGGGTTGAATTCCTTGACTTTGATTCTCTTGTCATGCCATCTTTTGGTTCTCTCCTTGTATATTCTGGCATTGTGATATGCTTTCTCTCTCCATTCTTCTAATTCAGAGATTTGCATTCTCCTGAATTTTCCAGTGGTCGGCAAATCCATATTCCACTTCTTGATTGCCCAATGTGCCTTGAACTCCAATTAAACAGGCAAATGGCATGTCTTTCCGTATACAAGTTGGTATGGTGTCATACCAATTGGTGTCTTGTGTGTGATCTGATATGCCCATAGTGCCTTAGGTAGCTTGTGTTTCCAAGCTGTACCCATCTCATCCAAGGTCTTCTGCAGAATGTTCTTGATTTGTTTGTTGGATTTTTCTCCTTGACCACTTGTTTGAGGATGGTATGGAGTTGCAACATTATGTTGAATCCCTTGATCAGTGATGAGCTAGTGGAAGCCTTTGTCAATGAAGTGGGATCCCCCGTCAGTGTTGGTGTCTAAAATGGTGGGGTCTAGACAGCCAACGAGTAAATTTCTAAGTGTGTCGGAGATCGGATGGTTACGCCCGGAGAACACAAGGTTTATACTGGTTCGGGCACGAACGCCCTACGTCTAGTTTGCTGCTGAGTCATGTTACCGAGCGTAGGAGAGCTCGTAGGGGGGAGCTACAAGCTTTGGTGAGAGAGGGAAGCGGGTTCCCAGGTCTCATGCGTATGCGGTTCGAGGTTCGTTGTGGGAGCTCGCGTGGATGCGAGTATGAGTGTGTGTGAATGAGTTCAAAGAGAGTCGAGAGGAGGTCCATTCTCCCCCTTTATACGTAGGGAGAGATGGAGGAGTACAATAGAGAGAGAGAGAGAGAGAGGAAACGTGGGCCTGGTGTAGGCTGTTGATTTGGAGGACGCTCCGGGCTTCTGTTCCCCTTCCTTCCCGAGGAAGGCTTCGCTTGTTAGCGCGCTCCTGGTCCTGTTCGTCCTTGATGCAACTGTAGCCACGTGCCTTGTACTTGGTGGCGCTCCTGTTGCCATATGTGAGCATGGGCGGAGGTTGGTAGAACAGGGCTCGGCAACCCTGCGTTCCGTCATACAGGGACGAGTACGCCTCAATTCCTGTTCGGCTGTCCGTCAGAGGGATGGCGAATGTCACTCGGTGGTACTGGAGCTTGTACCGCAAGGGTTCTACAGGGGCAGGCATGGCGATCCATGTCTTTAACCCCCATCCCCAAGGACGAGTCTGCATTGTGGACCTTTTGACTACGGGCTAAAATGCACCGTGGATTGGGGAAGCCTCCGAGGGCAAGCGACGTCACAGATGACGTTTCCCGCCCTCAGACGAGGCGGAAGAGCCCCCGAGGGCAGAAGGCGTCACAGATGACGTCATCCCAGCTCGGACGGGGTGGATGGTCCTCCGAGGGAGTGTTGTTTCCTTAGCCAGTTTTGGGGCAGGCTTTGCCCTGGCTCGGGTGAGGCGGAGAGGCCCTCGAGGGTCGAGGGCGTTGCGGATGACGTCACATGAGCTCGGACGGGGCGGAAGACCCTCCGAGGAGGTGTCGCTGCCTTAGCCGGTTTAGCTAAGGCGATGTGTCCACGGGAGTGATGACGTCATCCTGGCTCGGACGAGTCGGAGGGGCTCCCGAGGATGATTTTGTCTTCGCGAAGTATGAAGTTGGAGTACCCTATTCTCAGGTATCCGACAATCACTTATGACTAACTTTGGGGTTCCAAATCTGGGGAATATCACTTCGTGGAACATTCTCTTAGAATTGGCTGCATCTGCTTTGCGGCAGGGTATTGCTTCTACCCATTTGGACACATAGTCCACCGCTACTAAGATATACTCACACCCTTTCGATGGAGGAAAGAGTCCCATGTAGTCGATGCCCCATGCATCAAAGAGCTCGACTTGTAGGTTGTTAGTGAGTGGCATGGCATCTCGGGCATTGATGTTCCCGTGCTTCTGGCACCTTGCACATTTTCTGGCATAATCTTGAGTATCCTTGTACATGGTTGGCCAATAGAAACCACTCTGCCAAATCTTATCATGAGTTCTGAATGCTCCATAGTGACCTCTGTATTCTGCTCCATGGCATCTTTCCATGATCTTGATTGCCTCCTCCATAGGTACACATCTTCTTAACAATCCATCATTGCATACTCTATAGAGGTATGGCTCATCCCAAAGATGCACTTGACTCTCCTGAACTAGTTTCTTTTTATTGGCCCTTGGCGGCACATGGCCTACAACCATAAAGTTGACTATATTTTCATACCAGGGGTTGGATTCTGTTACCTTGAGGAGTGTGTCATCTCTGAGGAAGTCGTCGATGGGCAAATTCTATGCCTCTTTGAATTGCATTCTAGACAAATGATCGGCAACAGAATTTTCTACTCCCTTTTTATCTTTTATTTCAAGATCAAATTCTTGGAGTAGTAAGATCCATCCTATTAGGTGGGGTTTAGCATCTTTCTTAGTGAGCAAGTACTTTAGAGCAGCATGATCGGTATAAACAATCACTTTTGCTCCAACTAAGTAAGATCTAAACTTGTCTATAGCATAAACCACTCCAACAGCTCTTTTTCAGTTGTTGCATAGTTTAGTTGTGGCCCTGTTAAGGTTTTGCTAGCATAAGAAATTGCATGATGCTTCTTATCTTTGCTTTGGCTAAAGACCGCACCAATAGCATAATCACTTGCATCACACATTATTTCGAAGGGAAGCGTCCAATCAAGGGGTTGACTGATTGGAGCTGTGATGAGTGCTTTCTTGAGAGGGTAGAAAGAATCTAAGAACTCATCATTGAAGTCAAAGGGTGCATCTTTGGCTAGCAGGCTTGTTAAAGGATGAGCGATTTGAGAGAAATCTTGTATGAACCGTCTATAAAAGCCAGCGTGGACAAGGAAGCTACAGATTCCCTTAACATTCGTGGAAGGTGGAAGCTATTCTATGATTTCAATCTTAGCTCTATCCACTTCTATCCCACGTTCGGACACTCTATGTCATAGCACTATGCCTTCGCGAACCATGAAGTGGCATTTCTCCCAGTTCAAGACTAAGTGCTTTTCTTCACATCTTTGTAAGACTCTATCTAGATTCTCAAGGCAATCATCGAAAGTCTTTCCATAGACAGAGAAGTCGTCCATGAAAAATTCCATGATTTCTTCGATCATATCGGAGAAAATGGACATCATGCACCTTTGGAAAGAAGTAGGAGAATTGCATAGGCCGAATGACATTCGCCTATATGCATATGTTCCATAGGGACATGTGAAGGTAGTCTTACTTTGATCATCGGGGTGGATTGGTATTTGATGATATCCCGAATAACCATCAAGGAAACTGAAGAAAGAATGCTTTGCAAGCCGTTCCAACATCTCATCGATGAAGGGTAATGGAAAGTGATCTTTCTTTGTAGCCTTATTAAGTTTTTGGTAATCTATACACATCCTCCAACCCGTGACGGTTCATTGAGGAATCAACTCGTTCTTGTCATTTCGAACGACCGTCATACCTCCCTTCTTAGGCACTACTTGCACAGGGCTAACCCATTCACTATGAGGAACGGGATAGATGATCCATGCATGCAAGAGTTTCAAGACCTCCTTCTTCACTACTTCTCTCATCGCATTATTCAATCTACGTTGAGGTTCTCTAGAAGGAAGAGCCTCAGATTCGATGGGAATGCGATGTGTGCAAAGAGCGAGACCGATGCCCTTAAGATCTTGAAGAGAATAGCCTAAAACTGATTGATGCTTTTCTAAGATAGTGAGGAGCTTAAAGGACTCTTCAGGAGAGAGTTTGTCACTTATGATCACAGGCGCCTCTCGATCGTTATTTAGAAAGGCATATTTTAAACTAGACGGAAGGGCCAGGGTTTAAGTTCTACAGAGGGCTTAGATCGAGGTTCAGATTTCTCCAGATCTATAGGTTCTTCTAGATCGTCTTCTTGGATGAAATCTTCAGCGTCTTCTTCTATATCAGGATGAGATGATTCTAGAAGAGATGCAACCATCACTTCCTCTACGGGGTTAGATTCTGGGCGTGATTCCGTCATGGTGTATATGGAATTGGTTAACAAAATCGAGAGCTTGATGCTACTCCCTAGATGACCCTTAAGACTTCCATCAAGAGACCCATCAAGAAATCTCATAAGTGGATGTCCAATTAACAAGTCAAATTCCTCTATATCAAATATGAAGAAATTTAAGAGGATATTGACTTTGTTAATTAACGTAGGAATGGTTTGTGCGATCCCACAACTCTCAATCAATTGTCCTGAAGGAAGCTTCAGAAACTTATTGGAGTCAGATTTACATAGCCTAGTAGAGCATTAGCTAATGACTTAGACATAATGCTGAGTCCTACGGTAGGATCGTAAAGAGAGTCTAACTTTGCTCTGTTGATCTGGCAAGGAATGGTTGTGGAGGAAGAAAGAATTCGAATTGGCTCGAACGAAGATTCGACCTCTTCTAACCATTCATTGCTCATGATAGAAGCTAGCTCTTGAACCATCTCCTGGAGGTAGACTTCCTCTAGTCGACTAGGATATGAAGGTTCGGAGCTTTCCGAGCAGAAGACTTCTTTTGCACAGATTGATTCAAGGCATTTCCGAAATCGGAGAATAAATTGGCCTTGATATCAAAGGGGGATTCCAAGGGTGGAATTTCTTCTTCCCTTGGTGGTTCCGGTTCGATAGCAGGATCTTGAGATGTAGAGGAAAGAGTTTCGGCTATCGATGTTGTTTCTACTCTGGGAGCTAGTTTTTGTTCTTCCACGGGTCCTTCATCATAAACGTTAGTATAGGGGGCGTTTTCAAGAATCTTCATGAGAAGACTCTTCCCTGCACTAACAGGTAAACACAGGAAGGCTCCGCCGAAAGTTATGTCGACAAGCTGTGCGGAATCTCTGCTAAGACTGCCATAAAAATGTTGTAACATTGTAGGCTCGGTAGCAAGATCAGGGTCGGAGGATGCTAGATCCAAAAGACGGGCCCATGCCGCACCTAGAGGTTCTTTCTCCTTTTGTGAGAAGTCGATGACCTCTTTTCGAAAACGAATAACACGGGAGATAGGGAAGAAAGCTAAGCAGAATTTGGATTGCAACTTTTCCCATTCTCCCTTTGCACTATCTATGTGGCGAGCGTACCATCGTTTGGCTATTCCCGTCAAAGAGAACAGAAATAGCTTCCACTTAAGGGTACCTTGCCTCATCCCTTGTATGTGGACACATGAATGTAGGTGAGTGTAAGGTTTCTCATCTTCGTCCCCAGAAAATGGTTTATCCTGAACCATCGCTATGAGACTTGGGCGAAGCTCATAACGAACGACCAAAATGGCCTGAGATGATTTAGGTGGCTCCAAGCTAGCGCCCGTTGGAGCACCATATTCGAAAAGGGGTGTTTGATCCATATGTGTATGTGGAAGGATAGGATGAAATCAAACAAAGATAAAATAGGACCAAAGGGTTCTAGTTAAAATAGCTACCGTTCCCAGACAACGGCGCCAGAAAGCTTGTTGACACCAGAAGTGGCAAACGGGTAAAAGACCGCAAGCCTACGGCTGTCAAGTGTAGCCTTCACCGAGAGTATTCCAGGTATCGTATTTTCCTCAAGGAACGAGAAGTGAACTAACTAGGAAGAAGGATATGTCCTATGATGAGACAAGAGAGACTATATTAACCACAAGCCTACGGCTATCAAGTGTAGCCTTCACCGAGAGTATTCCAGGTATCGTATTTTCCTCAAGGAACGAGAAGTGAACTAACTAGGAAGAAGGATATGTCCTATGATGAGACAAGAGAGACTATATTAACTGGGTTGAGAGGTTTGATATGGCAAATATATCTAACAAGGTATAGTTGGTTATACTGGCTTTATCAGCCCTTCTCTTGTAGGAGGCGATGGGATAGATCAGTATGAGGTAAAACTCCTACCAGACCGCGCCATCATGTTGTATTGAGGCGCTACCTTTTAAGAACTTATCTTACACACATGGTGGAATACAAAGACTAGATAGGGCTATCACCACCAACTAGCTACCACAAACAATCTGTGCGATAAGAGGTTTACAAAGGCAAGATTAAGCTTAGACACCACGTCTACACTAACCTTACTACTCTAACCTTGGCCTAAGATTAAAGCACTTTACTCAGAGCAAAGCGATGAACAAGCGCGAAAAGATGTATAACAGCTAAACCAGATTTAGAATATTAAATGCTATAATGAACTCGGAAGAATCACTTACAAGTGTTGAACTTATAAGAGACTCACATCCACTGAGGTAGAACTCTAGAGAAGATTCCCGACAGGCCCGGGCTTTCTCCAGAAGACTTGCCTCACTCTCCTCCAACTAGCATAATACTACTGCAGAGCTCCGCTAAGCTACTAAGGAGTAGTATTTCTCCAATGAGTCATGATTACAAGTGAAGGCCTAAGGGGTACTTATAGCTAGACGTGGAGTCTAGTGCCACGACAGCGATCCGCGCCATCTTCATTGTGCTCCGTAGGATCAAACCGACCTCTCCACCGCCTTAGAACAGAGGGTAGTGATATTCAACATGTGTTTAGTATGCGGGGGTCACTAGGCTCTGCACTGACCTAGGGGAGGTCGACCGGCCCCCCTATGGCCTGTGGGCCCCTCCTTGATCTTCTAGAAGGTGCCCCACTGGTCAGGGACCATGTGAGGGCTGGTGGGCCCAATGGGAGGTCGACCGACCTCCTCCTGGAGTCTCTAGCTCACCTCGACCTTCTAGACGCTGGTCCCACTTATCATGTGAGTTGGGTGTTTGTTCATAGATAACTGTCACGTTGATCTCCTTGATGTGGGCCCATGGATCCTCGTGCTTCGATCTAGAACCGTTGAGAGGTAGCACAGAGTGCATCCAAGGGTGGATCTTCACTCTAGAAGGTGTTACTCGGATCATGGGGGCATGGGAGATCTAGTGGCCCCATAGGGAGGTCGGCCGACCCCCTAAGTGGGTTAAGTAGCTCCCAAATGCCCCTATTTGTCATTACCTACAAACAAATATTCAAGGGACATGTGAAATCAGTTATTGGATAAAATGTGCTTATGATATGCTTGCCTTTCCTCTATTCTGAGGGTGTTGATGGTATTTTGATAGTGACAAAAAGGGTCATTCTTACCGTCAACAGACATGAAAGCTAATTTTTATGAACTTTTTGAAACTAAATAAAGCGTGATAGAAACAATGTCACTTCATACGATGCAGTGGAGATATTCAAGGTATTACATACCAGCAAGACGAAGGGTATGACTAATCAAGTCAAGGAGACAGTGGTAAGTCTGTACACATCATTGTTGGATATGTTGATTAGTACATGTCAATTTATATTCATAATTGGTTGTTGGATGGGATTAACACATTGGTTGTGTGCTACTTAAAACACTAAATGTGTCGGGGCAATTTTATGTAAATTTAGCTCAAGTTCTATGATGATTTTCATATTTATGGTTATATCCTTGCTGCAATGGGAAGTTATTGGATAGGATGTTCACATCTTTAAAGTGTCATGATAAGTTAATGTAAATTTAGCTGTAGTGTTCACACACACACACACACACACTTTTATCTGATAATTTCCATACATTTGCTTGAAATATGTATTCTTTGATGATTTACATATCTTTGCTTATAGCTTAGATTTTGTATAATGAACTTATCATTTTTGCATCTCGGTACTGTAGGCTGCCATGGAAACTATGTTAGCTGAACCTGCTCAAGGTTTAGAGACTTCAAGATCTAGTACTGAAGTTGTTTCTAAGGTCCTGTCTCAAACCAGTGCTGCTTCTACATTCCTGAAGAATGCTGGTCTTGAAACTCCAGGGTCAAAATCAGTTGCATCAGCTGCAAGAGAAGTGCAACTTCAGGAACAACTAAAAGAAGAGAAGGCACGGGTTGATCTTCTTGAACAAGAAGTGGACACCCTGAAGAAAAAAGGTCAAGAAATAGAAGAAACATTGTCGAAGACCCAAGAAGCGGTGCTCAGGACCCAGCAAGAGATGGAGGAGTTCAAGAAGAAACAGGAAGCCAATGATCATATCCTTAAGGCCATCTTGAACCTCAACTCAGGTAATAGAGCTACTTAGCTCATTTGTTCCTTCTTGTTGGGCTCCTCTTGCACTGCTTGTGGACTTTTTTGATTGTCATCGTCACTTGTGAACTTGTGTACTATTGGATTGAGGTTGTTTGGGTGGTGAAACAATAATGACTGAGTTTCAACTTGGGGTTCTTATGTGTTTGGGAACTTTGTTGTAATATAAACATTGAATTTGTGATGTATGAACCAGTTTGTGGAATAATGTTTGTGTTGTATGAATCAGTTTGTTCTTGTGAACTATTCTGGAATGATTTGCTATGAGTGGGCATGAATGTGACCAAAATTAGTGACAAATCTGTCATTTTTTATGACAAAAATTGTTATTATGTGAAAACCACATGTCCATATGACAGAGATAGACGTGGCAAAATCTACGGGTAACACGTGGCAACACCATAGCGTTGCACGTGTCATCGTCGTAGCAAAACATGTGTCGAACTCAGAGATAAACACGTGTCGAACTCATAGCATGACACATGGCAACCTCACAGCACGACATGTGGCAGTCCCTAAGCGACACACGTGGCCAACACAGAAAGAAACACGTGTCGAACTCATAGCGTGACACGTGGCAATCTCACATCATGACACGTGGCATTCCTCGCAGCGTGACACGTGGCAGTCCCTAAGCGGGACATGTGTCCTCATCTTAGCGAACCACGTGGCCAACATAGAGAGAAACACGTGGCAAACTCACAGGTTACCACGTGGCGACCTCATAGCGTGACACATGTCGACCTATGCAGCATACACGTGTACTCTGAACGCCAGCTGAAACAGATCTGTGATGGTGTAAAAATCGTCATGTATGAAACGCTATCTATGACCAAAGTTTTAAAATCATCACTATTTTATATCTATGACGCGACAAAGATGACAAATAGAATTTCGTCATAAACTCGTCACAGAAATGTGTCCATGACATTTTTGGGATTTACCATGACAAAAGTGGAGCGTCATGGATGTAGGATTTTCTTGTAGTGTGCTATGCTTATCAATGACAAATGGTTAACTTGACTAATGGATTATGCAACAATGTAAAATGATGCTTTTTAGCCACATGATAAAGGGGGCTAAAGCACGGGGTTTTGTTGCTTTAGTACCTCTCCATAGGAACTCCCTTGAAGCGGCCACCCAGGAAGTCCGTGCAACCTTGAGTGTCATATGGCTCTGACTTTAACTAATTACCTAGTATGTCTCTAGCTTGTTAGTGGTTACCATCTTTTGGCGCAAGAGGGGGTGACTTGGGATGTTTGGCGGTTCTCCTATCTTGTAGGCGGACATAGTGTTGCGACCACATGTGCCACTCAAAGGAGAACACCCATGCATACAGGCTGTTGAAACCTCGCGACCACTAACTTGTTAGGGTATCTAGTGAAAGGTTATGTAGTGAAACCCTGCCAAGCCTCCTAGGTAGAGGTATTGTGGGTCTAGCTAACCCCGACAAATGGGAATCACGGCTCGGGGTAAAGATGTACAACCTCTGTAGATTGTAAAATTGTTATAACAGTCATGCTCACGGATACGAGCGGCCTAGATCCTTCTTGATAGCTGATACTTGGGTTACATGGTTGGTTGGGAATGATTCTAATATTGCTTAATAACTTAATCACTTGGGATGGGTTTTTCTCACTAAAGTAGTATATTTGTTTAATAAAACTTGACCAACTAAAATTGCTAATCGCAGTCAAACAGAGTCAAGCCTTTTGAGCCTTTAGAACCCTGGTTATACATGCTAAGCTGTGGTATGCTTACACTTGTTTTATACAATGAAAATCTCGGATGAGTACCAGATGGTGGCTTTGAGGACTTTCTAGAGGATGTCCAGGACTTCTAGTTGATGTCTCCCAGTCAATGTCCCTGTGGCTAGTTTACTTTCATGTTGATCTCTTATATTATGATGTAATAATGTGATGGATATTGATGTAATAAAGTACTTTACTTTGATATTTTTCAATTTGTGAGTATATGTGTGTTTGGACATCCTGGGCACATATGTATGATGTACCTGGTTTTGCTTTGCAAAACTGTGTGTTACAGTTGTCCAATTGAGCACTTGATCATCGGATGGCCGGGATCTTCTTTCTTGGTGATGAAGGGTGGATCAAGAAGATAACCCCAATTGGAGCAAAGTGGAGGCTTACTGAACCTCATTGTGACCAAGTTAATAGTTTCAATTGGATCCTCAGGTTTCCGAGTGATCTTACCTTGTTCTATGGATGGCATAGCTGTAGCTAATTGAGCTAATTGTGTTTCTATCATTTTATTAAAGCTCATTTGATTTTTAATAGCAGAAGTAAAGTTATCCATTTTCTCACTAAGGTTTTCAAAAACTTTATCACTAGCCATCATCTTTTTATTTATAACATCATTAATTTTATATTGGCCAAGAACAAGATCTTTTAATGGGTTGGCTTGCACCAGGTTAATCAAGGCTAGCTTCAGCTCGAAGGTAGCACTCCCTATATTAACTTCAGGTCCTCGGGCCATGCGAGTGACTGACAGGACTGAGAAGTCGGAAATAGCTTCTTGAGCCATAGCTTTCTTGATAAATGGAGTGGAGCCTCCTTCATTGAGTGGATCCAAATTTGAGATGAACTTTCGAGGGACACTAGACGATGTCTAGAGTTCCTTTGGAAGCTCTTAGGATTTTCTAATGAGGTTGCTTGAAATTGGAAATCACTCATACAATGTCTTGCTTCACAATTAAGAGAAACAAAGGCAAGGGGTAAACCTCTATAACTAATTGATAGCTAAGCTGACGAGAATCTCTGGATTCAATCTAATTAAAATTTCTTATGAACCCCGGTAATAGTGCCAGAAATGCTTGTTGGTATTTCTTATTACTATTGGAAAAAACCGCAAGCGCACAGATTATACCATTATATCACTTCACCTAGGAGCATTTCAAGGTATCGTAATTTATTTTATCCCAAAGGAAAGCGGTAGCTAGAAACGATAATTAGAGAGAGATCCTAGAGAGCATCTCAACTTAGGACCAACTAGTATAGCGGGGGTAATGAATAATATGATAGGAAGGTGATGAATGAACAAGCCAAGGTAAAGGATAACTAAAGATAACTAGTAAGTATAGCTAGGTTGGAGGACAATGAGAGAGAAAAGGACTCCTATGATCTTTACTCTACTTCAATGTACTTAGAAAATTAATTAGTCTAAACACAACAGATTGTTGCCTCAAAACAAATATGCTAGGCGATAGGATAGATTAGTAGGAGATGAAACTCCTACCGGACCGCGCTATCTTTTTATGGGGGCCTTACCTTTTAAGAACTTTGCCTAAGAACACGTGGTGGAATACAAAGACTAGACAAGGCTATCACCTCTTACTAGCTACCACAAACAATCCGTTGAACAAGCGGTAACCAAGGGCAAGATAATGTATAAGCACCATGCTTACATACAACTCACTACTTTAATTGTGATCTACAACCAAAGCACCCTATGACAGGCAATGATTGCATACATGAATGGCCACTAAGGAACACAATCTCTTGACATAAAGGCTAGTAATAAGTCAAAACACATAACAATACTATAGCAAGTACAGTAATGCTCAAAGTAAATACTAAGTAAAGTAGGAGAAAAGTAATATATTGAATAAAGTAAAGTCTTACAGAAAAGGAAGGTACAAGAGCTATACTAGACTCTCCAGGAGACAATTTCGAAAATCCCGAGCACAGCTCAACTCTACTCTAATTCCCACACTAGACTACACTAATAAGATAGATCTAAGCAATTGAGCTTGTAGGCTTGTCCACCATGTGTGAAGAGGGGAGTATGAGCCTCTATCTATAGTGGGAAGTGGAGTAGGGGCTACTCCACAGCCATGTCATCGATCCAAGAGAGCTTCATCATGGTCTGTTGGATCCACCACCTCCAAACCGCCTTAGAATGGATGGATCTGATTTCCATCATGTGGGAAATGTGAGGAGGAGAGTCTGGGCACTCGGAGCACCCATACCCATGTCGTCCGACCCCTAGGGGTCCTGGGCCCACCTCCACCTTCTAGAAGATGTCCCCACGTGTCATGGATCTTGGTTGAGTCCCTTTGTGGTTTTTGTCATGTCAGTTCTCTTGATGTGGGCCCATGTATCCTTGTACACTTAGTCTGGAGCGTTGAATGGAAACACAAGTTGCATCCAAGGGTTGCAATCATCTTAGGATGGATTGAGCTGGCTTGGTAGGCCAGAAGCCTCCAAACCCAGGTTGGCCAACCTATGTTTGGGGTCTTTGGGACTTGGCTTCTGCTGTAGGACCTCCTAGATAGGTGCAGAGTCTATTGGTGCAAAGGCACTGGCTGTTGGGCCCAATCACAGGTAGGCCGACCTGCATATGGAGCCTCCAACACACCTGATTCTCCTGGAATATCATCTCATGTAGAAAAATACTTTCCATGTACAAGTGGAACTAATTATTGATAAATATGTTCATGAATTGTTATTCTTCCCTTGAAACCGAGGCTGTTGACGGTATTTTGAGTATGTAAAAGTATGACATTTTTACTATCAATAGTAAACAAACAAAATACTTAGGTTTCTATCCACTGAATAAATGCCCCAAGTTCTTGTTACTATCTCCTAAAGCTTTGTTGCAAAAAGGAGACTGGGGTTATGAAAAAAGAAAGGAAAGAAGAAAATAAAAAAATAGACACAAATGTGTTCAGGATGTTGAAAAGTGTGAGAGAGAACAATAGGTACTTTGATGCTCACCATGAGACAAAAAAATATAATATAAAGATAGCCCCTAGTCTCTTGCAAAAGTAATTTCAAGTTTCAAAAGAGAGATATGGTTTCAAGAAGCAAAGTAGAATTAGGTTTCCACCTTATTAAAAGATCTAGGACCTTGCTTGGGTTTTGGTAATTAATGACAACACTTGTGGACTAACCTTTAACTTGTGAATGTGTGAAGGAAAGTTGGTTAGTTCACAAGATGAGATGGATATTGACATTGATTTGAATGATAGCATGTTGGAATGCACAAATCAAGCATAGCAAGCAAGTGAAGACCGAAGCAATGCTCAACTATGATGGGCCATGTGCATCGCAATGGTGAAGGGCAAGCTAGTGGGCTTGGCGTCGATGGACCAAGGTGATGGCGATGGGCAAGCTAGTGTGGATTGGCATCAAAGGACCAAAGCAACGGTGAAGAAGCAAGTGAGGCTAAAGTCAATGGATTTGATGTCTATGCGATGGTTTGAGTGATCTACATCATCTATAAAAGATCAAGCCAAAGTTATATTGATCATATGAAGTGGCTTGGTGAGTATGTCAGACATATTCCTTGCGAGTATCAAATGTGTGGATTTTGGACAAATCGCAAGGCAAAAGTATGAAATAGGTTGTTTCATTTACCGGCTATGAGGTGTGTAGAGAAGATTAAAATAGTCAGGTTTAGGACAGATAGTCATACGAGCATTTCTAAGAGTTTCTTAAATCCCTTCCTAATCCATGGTTTTTAGGCGGTTGAGAAAAATCCCTCTCCTACATCCTCCTAATCTTTTAGAACATGAGAAAAGTCACCCTATTCTGCATAAAGTTACGCGCTTTTGAGTCTCACGCATCTTTTCTCCCCTCAACGTGTTTGTCAGGCAATCTAAAGGTGGAAGGACATGGAAAGAATAAAGAGTAAAAAATGGTTCTAGATGCAAATGTATGAGAGACAAATAATATATAAAAGTGGTTAGGATAATTTAGAAATAGTATATGATTTCTGATGTAAAATTGTCTTCTATATTTTAGGAGTGAATTATTAGAAACTCTTGGAGATGGCCTTCTTTATTCGTTCCAACACTTTTTTAGGAGTTGTAAAACTCTATGTTTACAATAAGAAAATAATAGGTACCCATAGGGATCTCTAAGAGGGGCAAACGTGCTTTGCATTACGGTTATCTAGTGCCACTTGTGAGCTATAATGATTGAGATATGTTTAGTGGTGAGTGATGGTAAAGTTAAAACCTTTGTGAAAAGTTCGTTAAAAGCTAAACTGTGGTGAAATTGAAATGCTATTATTGTGTGAGATCATCTCTTGATGTTGGCTATCTTTGAAAAATATTTCGAGAGCACAAGTACTAACTTTGACATGCTTTGGAACTCCTCATTGTGGTGTGTGGTGGCTTACCAAAACATAGGAGCCATTGTGCCTGGAAAGAGCTTTTCTGGATAGTCATGGATTGTCTGCCCTTGGCCGGCGGATAGTCCACTAGCTAAGTCTTGGAAACCTAACAGTAGGGACAACATTTGGTTCTTGGTGGTCGAGATAGGGGTGGACTATCTGTGCAAACAGTCTGTCGACCATAAACCCCAATGAGCAGAAGTTCTAAACATTTTGCATAGGGAGTTGAAGTTAAACAATGGACAATCCACTGGTCATTTTATCCGATGAGCAAATTTGCTAGAGTTCCTATCCAGCATTGATGGTTCAACGACGAATAGTCCGCACCTTAGGGGAAGACAATCCACTGATGTGTAGTTTGAACCTAACGGCTAGTTATTGACTATGGTAGATAGTACGAGCCTTCTATGGTGGATATCTAGGAGTGTCATTTTAAAGTAGTAACAACTAGTTTTGAGGGGCTCCTCTATATATAGTGGGTTGCTCAGTGAATAATGATATGTGGAACCAAGTGAATTATACCAAAAATCTCTATGCAAATGAAGGAATGAGAATACCTTATAATCAATGGTTGTATTTGAAGGTGTCATGTCCTCATCATTGATATAAGGTTTTAGCGCACCCCTATGTTTGACTCATGTCACATAAAGAAATATTGAAGATAATCCGAGGGGATGTCATAAGGTTTTGTCTAAAGCTCTATGGGCTCATAGTATAAAAAGATATGGTGCCACTAAAGTTACTCCTTTTTATCTAGTGTGTTGCTCATTGAGGTGATTTTTTATGCATATAGATTGTCGTTATGCATATAGGAGACATATATAGAAAAAATGATCTATTTGTCGTTATGTATCATGATATGATGATGGACAACATCGATGATGTGACCGACAAAGCTCTAAAGGACATTGAGAAAGACAAAGCTCAAGTTGCACAAGCCTGTCAAAAGTATGTCATTCCATGTTAAAGTTTTAGTGTGGAAAACCATACTATTACTTGGAACAAAAGGAAATAAGCTGGGCAAGTGGTCACCGAGTTTGGAAGGTTCTTATAAAGTAATCAAAGTGATATTTGGAAATGCATATATTCTAGATATGTTGCAAGCTGATTGTCTCTCAAGAGCAATTGATAGGAAGTGTTTGAATAAATATTTCCCAAGTGTTTTGCAAGAAGCCTAGGGTGCTCTCCAAACGATGGCCGACATATGTATTTCCCTTAGAAGAAAAAATACCGATGTATATACACTACCCTTAGATCTGGAGTAGCCACTGAGTTGGACATCATTGTTATTTGGTCTTTTTGTTTTCAGGTTCATGTAAACTAGAAGAAGGTGACATATGTTGATAGCAATAATGAGCCAAGTAGAGTAGCAGGCTCCAACATCAAGTTCCTGGAGATGGTGAACAAAAATATTTGAAACAACAAAATTGGAGCTTAATAAATGAAGAAAACAATGGTTTTGTGCATGATCTACCAAACCCAGCCTAGCTAGGAGTAGGTTTTCCTGTGCATTGCCCGACATTGCTGCCTAGCCCAGAGAAACCGGCAAGGCTGGTATTCCTATTCAGAGACCAGGTCAAGTCAAATTTAGTCTAGACTTATTTTTATCATGGAAAACTCGAAGACTATGACCAGATGAGACCACCCCTCTGTATATAAAAATGAAAGGAACACAACTCATTGAGTTTTTTTAACTTTCAATCATCGAAAACATATCTACTACCCCATTTACCCTAACTCTTTCCATCCTTGTTGTTTGTCACATCTCTCGATGAGATTTGGTGGCATTTTAGGTGGCCTTGCTGATCCTAGAGCAAACCCATTGTGCCTCTCCTCAACAAGTCTTTTTAGGAGGTGTTCAAGAATCTACCGAGCCAAGAATGGGTAACAGATGCCTTGCCGACTTACTTGCGGTCTCCCTAATCTAGGGCGTTCTCCATGAGTCATGTGTGACCTCAAAGGTGCTAGCCTTTGATGGTGTATGGCTCACATTGACGTCAGCACCTAGATTATGATTATTGATTATAGTTGGTTAAAACAAGGAATAGCTATGTCATCCTTTATCGTTTAGCAAGTTGGATATTCTGGACAATCGGTTGGAGACAATCCACAATACTTTATAACAGTCTCACCTTGATTATGATATTATGGTAATGAAAAGATTTAATTATAATGATCTATCATGTAATCAATTCTATCTGGATCAAAATTTGATTATATAATCTGATTATTATAATTACAAGGGTATCCTAATGGTGGAAGGTGTATTATACATCACAACCATCTATGGTGGAGTCCTTAACTTAAATTGTGCCTATATTTTTCTTAATGAAAAATATTTAGTCCTCTTAGTTGATCTTAGTCTATTTCTTCTATATATATATATATATATATATATATATATATATATATATATAGGGAGAGAGAGAGAGGAGAGAGGATAGAGGATAGTGGAAATAGAGAAAGCGGTACGAACTAATTAAACCGTTAGCATTATTGATTTTGTTTGCATACTTGGAGCCTGGATTTTTCAAAAATTTTATGTCATTGCAACTTCAGCGGGTAAACATTGAAATGGAGTAAAATTTGTCTCGCGCTCTGTCCTGTTCAGATGATCGTTTTGGTGGCTGATAAGGCAGCTGAAGTAATTTTTGGCTGTTTTGTTGTTAGAGAAAAATACTGTTTCAGTGGGTGATAAGCCGGCTGATAAGCCAAAGGAACAAGATGGTAGGCTGCAGTCCATATGAGCAGTGATTCTACACGGCTCTATTGACAGTGATGTCAGCGATAAAAACCTAGAAGAGCCACGGCTTAAATTATTATCCATATAAAATCCTACCTCTGTTTCGTACTTTTATATCTACGAGTATCCATTCTTATCACTAGCATATCTAATCGATGATATTAAAGCAAAAGCGGCAAAATGGTAATATTAGTCGAAAGCTTTAATTAGCCATCAGTTGTATGGTATTTCAATGCTGTTCGTGCAATTTTGAGTGATAGATGTTATCTGGTGCAGTTACTATTCTTGTGCCATATATTTGGCCGCCGTTTTTATATATAGTTTTGCACATCAAAGAGAGTTTATGGATCAATAAAATAGAATCAAAAGTACAGTCCCTATATAAATCACACGAATTATATTAGAGATGATGCATAGAAGCCGTACTAGATATGATAGTACTAGTTAAAATAGGAATTGTTTCAATAGTAGAAGGTATACTACCAAGGTCATGTCCAACAATTCTCTAAATCCCTTTTTAATTCTTGGTTTTGGTCATGTCCAAGAATTCTCTAAATCCCATTTTAATTCTTGGTTTTTAGCATGATGAGAAAAATATCTCTCTCTCTCTAATAACTTCCAATCCATCCTTCTAATCTTTTAGAACTTAGAAAAACCTACCTATTGCGTGTAAAAGTCATGCGCTATCAAGTCATGCGTATCTTCTCTCCCCTCTGCGTGTTTGCCGAGCAATCTAAAGGTAGAAGGACATGAAAAAATAAAGAATAGAAAATAGTTTCAGATGCAAATGTAAGAGAGAGAGAAAGAATATATAAAAGTGGTTAAGATAATTTAGAAATAGTATAATATTTCTGATGTAAAATTGTCTTTGATATTTTAGGAGTGAATTGTTAAAAACTCTTAGGGATGACAATCTTTATTTATTCCAATAGTTTGTATAACTTGCAAAACTCTATATTTTTAGAAAGAACATATTAGATACTCAACCACAACTTATACTGTTTCATTTCAATTATAGTGGTACAGGATGCATGCTCTTCATGGCAGTGAGATGTACGTTATTATTGCTAAAATGCATTGTTCCAACCATATATCTAGATGGGTCATAGTATCTATTGTCTATTTATTTTCTGGTTTTTTATAAAGGGATTCTTTTGTGCGTTTTCTATGTCCATGGATGTCTATTATTACTCTCTCTCTCTCTCTATATATATATATACACACGGCGAGGCTAAAATACAAAAAGGTGCATTGGAAACAAATTGGGTAGAGATGGTCCTCACCACAACACGGTGGGGATGTGTAGCTGACGTGTGGGCCATGTGACAAACTGTCACACCCAATTTTAAGGATAAAATTGAATATGAATAACTCATGTGTGCCCAGAGATCAATCACACACATAAGCCGACAAATCTTTAAATAGTACCATCACTGAGTGCTTATTACATAACGAATAATATTTAAATAACATAACAGCGGAATATAAAGATAACTCTCGCGACGAAGCTCCACTTCACAGGGAACGCCGACTGGTTGACCACTAGCCTAGTACTCCTCACGGTAATCTTCATAGCCATCTAAAGGGGGTTGAGAAAGCAAGAGTAAGCACTTACGTACTCAGCAAGAGTAACATAGGGTTATGAAGCTCAAAAGGATGACACTGTCTGTACTACGGTAGCTTTTAACTTGGTCAAGTTTTACCAACACTTAGCTTTAGTTATGCTTACCCAGTTGATAACCACATGATAAGATTAATATCTAACATTAATAAATAAACAACATGTCCTTCTACACTGTGAGTTTTTCAGGCCGCTCGTAACCGTGAGCACGGCTATCATGATAGATTTACCCTCTGCAGAGGTTATACACTTTACTCACAAGCCATGTTGCCCATATGTTCGGGTTTATAACTCCCATAACACTTCCAAGGTGAGTGGGCAGGGAACACTATGAAGTCTTTCAAAAGTTCTTTCTAACATGTAGCGGACCCTACGGACCCAATGCAAAGGGGAATATGGGACACCCCGATGGTACCACCCGCAGCGGTCCCCACACAAGCTATACCCCATAACCAGCTCGGCAAAGGTGCCTTTCACGAACCACAATCATGCTAGTCCAAACTTAATACTTAACTAAAGCCAGAGCCATATAGCACTCGTGGTTGTATTAGAAATCCCAACTTTTGCCCTACAGTGGGGTCCTATTCCAGGTTGCTACAAAAGCCAGTTTTATCTCATTGTTGCATATATCATTAATCAAGATTCATCTCAGATCCATTACTATAAAGCATAGCAAGGCTACCCACATGCATAAAACCCATGTTGACAAGGTACAAGGATAACAAAGCTATGGTATAGATCTAATAGGAATCAAATTAGACACATGCAATAATGACTAAATTGAATTATGGTGAATAGGTAACAAGGATGATCCCATGTTAAACTTGCCTTGATCACAAAGCTCCTGGTGATCCTAATCTACTGCAAAGAACTCTTGGTCAACGAAGATCTCACCGGCTGTACTCGATCAACATCACCATGCAATCATCCGAACAATCATACACGAAGCAAATAAGACATGATCAGAACATTACACCATAAACAATAAAGAGACTTTGAAAAGTTTATAAAACAGATCTATACTTTACTACGATCACAAAGACACGAGAATCACGCTAATCGGATCTAAAACGAAAAAGTTAGAGATTAAACGGGATTTTGAAATGAGCAAGATTAAAGCATTAGCAAAGTAATTTTCTCTAATTTTCAGAAGTAATTAACATAGGACATAAAATTATGGATCTAACGCAACTTGAACGGATCGATTTGGATTTAAAATGAAGAAAATATAAGCATTTGAAGTCAGTGGCAAAACTGTAATTAGGGTTTTATTTTAAAAACGAATTAATTCAGATCTGAAAAAGGGAATATGTTTTCCCGAGGGGAAAACGTATAGATCAAAGGCGCCAAAGGACTGCGGGTTCAGAGGGCCAGAAACTCGACGTCTCTTTAAGAAAAAGACCACCCGAAGGGGTACGGGGTGTTCTGGGCCGTTGGATTCACGATGGATGGGTCGGATTAGATCGGGGAGGGAGCTGCGGCGGTTTCCCACCGGAGCAGAGCGGCAAAACCTCATCGGCGTAAGCCGATCAGGGGCCACGGTGACCCGTTTTTGAAACTGAGTACACCAGGAGAGAGAGAAACACGGCGAGTTCGCCTGGGGCTATGGCGAGGCTCGGGGACAACCGGGACACACCGACGACGTAGCACGGCGGCGGCGGACGGTCTGTGCACGGCGGTTAGGGCTCGGATGCCCTAATTCGACCGGGAAACGGTGCGGGAAGCATGCGAGGAGCACGGCGAACACCGCTAGGGCAAAGCCGAGGCTCGGAGAAGGACGGGGGGGTCCGACGATGGTGATCCGCGGCGGCGAAACCTCGGTGCACGACAACACGGTTGAACAGAGCGCAATTGAGCGAGAAAAGAGAGGGAGGAGGCGTTCTACACTTCCGTGAAGGTGTTGCGGCGCTTGGCGAAGAGCGTGGAGCAGCCGGCGGTGTGGAACGGCGGCGGCGCGCTGCTCGGACGACGGCGGGAGCGAGGCGGGGCGAGCAGAGGCATTTGCGATGGGGAAAACGGCACGGGGCGGCGCTATATATAGCGGCCGAGGGGTAGAGTCCCTCCCGAACACGAGCACAGGCGTGGAACGCGGGGGAGAGCAGTTGCGGACGCGGCATCGATGCGGCGTCGCGGCGGAGTCCGTCCCGAACACGAACAGAGGAAGGAGAAGGGGGTACTGACCAGTGGGGTCACGGTGTCAATGAAGGAGAGAGGGAAAGAAGCGCCGACAGGTGGGGCCACCGAGTCAGAGAAAGAGAGAGGGAGGGCAGTGCGGGCGAGCTGGGCTGCGGCCGAGTGGGCCGGCCCAGTGCGGAGAGAAGAGGGGAGAGGAGAAGGAGGCCGGCCGAGTGGGCCTCTAGGCCAGAAAGAGAGGGGTGAGGGATTTTTCTTTTTCTTTTTCTTTTTCCTTTTTGAGTTTTGCAATTTGATTTTCAAATTGAGTTTTGAAATTCTTTTCAAGGTTTGCAACTTCAAACAATATAAAGAAAATGCAGGGGCATGAGATGCATCACACATGTTGAACCTAACATGATATTTAATTTTAGTTTTATAAATTTAATTCTATGTTTCACAAAAATAAATCAAATTAAACTCAAATTCAAATCTAATTTGCTATTCAAATTTTAGGGTGTTACAAATCTACCCCCCTTAAAAGAATCTCGACCCGAGATTCCCAGGTTTTACTTACTTAAAGAGTTGAGGGTAGGTTTTTCTTAGATCTTCCTCTCTTTCCCAAGTGGCCTCTTCTTCTGTATATCGATTCCACTGCACTTTGCACATCTTGATGACTTTACTCCTTTTAATTCTCTCAGTTGTTTCCAAAATCTTAACCGGATATTCCTCATAGGTCAAATCTTCCTTAACTGTAAGTTCTTCCAACAGTAACTGTTCTTCGGGTACTCGCAAACACTTCTTGAGTTGAGATACGTGGAAACACATCGTGAACTCCTGACAAGCTTTCTGGTAACTCTAACCAATAAGCAACTTCTCCACGTCTCTCAAGAATCTTGAACGGACCAATATATCTGGGTGCTAATTTTCCTTTCATATTGAACCGTTTCACAATTCTCATAGGTGATACTTTCAAGTAAACATAATCACCTACTTCAAAAGACAAATCTCTTCTTTGGTTATCAGCGTAACTCTTCTGTCGAGACTGTGCTATCCTCAGATTATCTCTGATTACTCGGACTTATTCTTCTGCATCTCTCAGAACATCTGGTCCAAACACTTGGGTTTCTCTCGTTTGATTCCAAAACAATGGAGTTCTACACTTCCGTCCATACAAAGCTTCAAACGGTGCCATTTTAAGACTTTCCTGATAACTGTTATTATATGAGAATTCAGCATAGGGCAAACTCTTGTCCCAACTGGTACCATACTCCAGAGCACAAGCTCTCAACATATCTTCTAGCACTTAATTTGTTCTTTCTGTCTGTCCATCTGTCTGAGGGTGATAAGCTGAGCTAAAATTCAACACTGTTCCAAGGGAATCATGCACTTTCCTCCAAAAGTGCGAAGTGAACTGGGTTCCTCTATCTGACACGATCTTCTTTGGAACTCCATGCTGGCATACGATTCTTTCCATATACAACTCTGCTAACTGTGCTCTCGTATAAGTGGTTCGAACTGGCAAGAAGTGAGCTACCTTAGTCAAGCAATCTACTATGACCCAGATTGAGTCATAACCTTTCTGAGTATGCGGTAACCCAACTATGAAATCCATACCAACTTCATCCCACTTCCATTCAAGTATCTTCATCGGTTGCAACAGTCCGGCAGGTCTCTGATGTTCTGCTTTAACCGTCTGACATGTATCACAAATTGCTACATACTCTGCCACATCACGTTTCAATCCAACCCACCAGTACTTCTCTTTAAGATCTAGGTATATCTTAGTGCTTCCAGGATGGATTGAATAGGTTGACTCATGCGCTTCTCGCAGAATCGTCTGTCGAATAGACTTGATGTCGGGGACACAGATCCTCTTTCCATAACATAATGTACCATTCTCATCTAACCGGAATCCTGGTGACTTTCCCTCCTTACTGTTCTCAACTATCAACTGCAGATTCTTATCTTGCAACTGACCTTCACGAATCTCCTTCTCTAGTGTAGGCTCCACTACCATTTCCATAGCATTAGCAACAATGCTCAAGTTGAGATGCTCAAGTTCAGCACACAACTCTTCAGGCATAGGTATCGTCCGAATCTCATTAGCATAACTTTTCCTGCTAAGAGCATCGGCCACAACATTGGCTTTACCAGGATGATAGTGAACATCAAGATCATAATCTTTTATTAGCTCCAACCAACAACGTTGTCTCAAATTCAGATTTGATTGAGTAAAGATATACTTAAAGCTCTTATGGTCGGTGTAGATGTCACACTTATGACCAATAAGATAGTGTCTCCATATCTTCAATGCATGAACCACAGCTGCTAACTCCAAGTCATGAGTCGGATAATTCAACTCGTGTTTCCTCAGTTGTCGCGAAGCATATGCAACAACTCTTCCTTCTTGCATAAGCACACAACCCAAACCAAGACGAGAGGCATCACAATAGATAGAGAACTTCTGACTCAAGTCTGGCAAGGTCAACACAGGAGCTGTAGTCAATCTCTTTTTCAGTTCTTCAAAGTTAGCCTGACACTTCTCTGACCAAACAAACTTGGCATCCTTCTCAAGCAACGCGGTCATAGGTTTAGCTAGCTTAGAGAATCCTTCAATGAATCTTCTATAGTATCCAGCGAAACCAAGAAAACTGTTGTCACACCCAGTTTTAAAGACAAAACGGGATGCAATAATCTTATGTGTGCCCAGAGATCAGTCACACACATAAGCCGACAAATTATCAAAATTGTATCATCACAAGTGTTTATTACATAGCGAACAAGTATTTAAATAATGTCTATTACAAAACAGCGGAAATATATGATAACTCTCGCGAAGCTCCATAGCACAGGGACGTCAACTGGTTGACCCCAAACCTAGAAGTCCTCTGGATACTCCTCATAACTCTGGTAATCTGGTACCCATCCGGGATTTTTATCCAAATATTGAAAAGAAAGAAGACAAGCGTAAGTACTTTCGTACTCAACAAGTATATATGGGGTTCATGAGGCTCAAAAGTATGACACTGGTTTACTGCGGTAAGCATTTTAATTTGTAACAAAACTTTATAAGAGGTAGATCAAAGTTATGCTTAAATCCCCAAATTAAATTGCATGATCAAATTAACAACTGAACAAGTAACATAATATCATGATAAAGTGATTCATAAAGGTAAAGAACAAGTAACCAAAGAGTTATGTGAGTTTTCCGGGCCGCTCGTATCCGTGAGCACAGCTATCATGATAGTTTTTAACACTCTGCAGAGTTTGTACACTTTACCCATGAGTCGTGTTTGCCCAAATGCCCCGGGATCATGACTCCCTTAACACTACCGAGGTGAGCGGGCAGGGAACACTATGAAGTCTTTCAAAGGGATTCGCTGACATACCACAGACAGTACGGATCCACGGGCAAGGGGTATATAGGAGCCCCGGGATGGTACACACACGCAGCGGTCCCCACTCCAGCCGCTCCGCAACCGCTCGTCAATGGCAACTTTTGTGAACTGCCGCATGCGAGAGAGTGACCCTAATACTGAACTAAAGCCAGAGCCATATAGCCCTCATGGTTGTACTGTATGTCCCAGCTTTTGCTGACAGATAGGGTCCTAAGTCCATGTTGCTAAAAAGTCAAGTTTTATTTTATCATCTCATGTAGTCATTAATCAAGATTAAAGGATCATGCTTATTAAAGAGAAGCACTAGCAATAACTACCCATATGCAAAAGTAACCCATAGGATTTCAAGGATAGAGATAATCAATTCTAGGTAAACCCTAGGGTGATAATATTAGACATATGCATATGATTTTATTTAGAACGTCATGAATAGGACATCAAGGAAGATCCCATATAATACTTGCCTTGCTCAAAGGGCTCCTGCTGATCCTGCTCAAAGAGAAACTCTTGGTCACCCACGTACTGCTCACCGTCTGTACTCGATCACCACATCACATGCAATCACGTAGAGGCATAACATGCAAGCAACAAAGGCTATAGATTAGAACAGTACACCAAACATAATAAAACAAAAGGAAAAGTTTATAAAACAAATCTACGTCTCACTACGATCACATAGACGCTTGAATCACGGAAAACGGAGCTATAACAAAGAAGATATGAAATAAACGGGATTTTGAAAAGAGCAAGATTAAAGCATTACGGAATTAATTTTCTTTGATTTTCAAAAGTAATTAACATAGATGAAATCTATACTACTGGATAGAGCATGAAAATACGGATCTAACGCAACTTGAACGGATCGATTTGGATTTAAAACGAGCAATTTATAAGCATTTGAAATAGAGTGGCAAAAGTGTGAATAGAATTTTCCTTTTTATTTTAGAAATAAAACGAACAGAAAAGAAATGCGCCTTCCAGAACTGAAAGTGTAACAAGGGAATACGCCTCTGGACCGCGGGTTTAGACTTAGAAAAGGGCGGGGTTTATTTTGTAAAAGCGTCAGCCGAAGGGGTATCGAGCTCAGATGTCCATCCGATCCATGATGGACGGTCAGGATTAGAACAGGGGGGGAGAGGCGGTGGCGCACGGCGGAGCAGAGAGGTCTGCGGCGGCGCCATGGCCGGCGTGCGGTGGCGCAACACGATCCAGTGATCTGGTGCGCCATTCTCAGCGCGAAAAGACCAGTTGACGGCGAAGATGATGGTGGAGTCAGTTGAATCGATTGCACACGGGGGTGGAGAGTCCACGCAGTACAGCAGCTCGGCGGTGATGGGGAACACGGCGCAGTGCACCAGAGAGGCTGGGAGAGGGAAAGCGAGCTTCTGAGAGCTTGCTTACCACCACGTGAGGCTCGGGGAGGTTGAAAACGAAGCGGAGGAGCTCGGTTTCGGCGGGACGACGGCGGCGGCGACGCTGCTCAAATTGCGGCGGCGCTGGGGGGGCTCTGCAGCTCTGGTGTGCCTCTGGGATGTTCCGCAGGGGCAGGGTGAGGGTGGAAGGGCACAGGGCATGAGCTTTTATAGCTCGAGGAGCGCCGCAGGGAAGGCAAGGGCGGATTCCGCCGTGGATTCGAGTTCGGCTACAAGGAAAGGGCGGCGGCCGGGGAAAGGAAAGAAGAGAAAGGGGAGGAAGGAAAGGGAGGTGGCGGCGCTTGGCTTGCACGTCACGGAGCCACGTTGGCTAAGGAAGGGGGAGTTTCCCTGCCCTGAATCGAACTCGGCTAAGAGGATCGTCGGCGCGGGGAAACAGGGAAGGAGAGGGAAGAAGAAGGAAAGGGGAAGGGGAGCCGCTGACAGGTGGGACATGTTTGTCAGCGGGGGAAGGAGAGCTGACCGGTGGGGCGGGTCTGTCAGTGAGAGAGGGAGGGCTGTGGTGCGGGGGAGGGGAACTGGGCCGGCCTGCTGGACAGCTGGCCCAACAGAGAGAGAGGGAGATTGGGCCGAGGGAGGGAAACAGGCCTCGGGCCAAATAGGGTTAGGGAGGGATGAAATGTTTTTCTTTTATTTTCTAGATTTTCAAAATCGATTTCCAAAAACTCTTTTGAATTCAACTTTGAATTTTGTAAAATGCAACCAACACAAAGTAAAATGCATCAGCATGAATGCAACAACACTGTTTCTAGTATGATGGTCATTTTTATTTTATGAAATCTTTAGTTAATTTCCCTATGTTATAATGACCACAGAAATGCTTTGCAAATTACTTTTAATCTATTTTGGAAAATGCAAAATTTAGGGTGTTACAAATCTACCCCCCTTAAAGGAATCTCATCCCGAGATTCAGCTGGTACTCACTCAAACAACTGCGGGTATGTCCTTTTTAGATCCTCTTCTCTTTCCCAAGTTGCCTCATCCACTGAATACCGATTCCACTGAACTTTGCACATACGAATGACTCGGCTCCGAGTGACTCTTTCTGCCGTTTCCAAAATCTTGATCGGGTATTCCTCATAGGTGAGATCCTCTTTAACTGCCAACTCTTCTAGCGGTATCTGCTCTTCTGGCACACGCAAGCACTTTTTCAACTGTGACACGTGAAACACATCATGTACCCCTGCTAGACTCTCAGGTAACTCCAGCTGATAAGCCACTTCACCATGTCGTTCCACTATCTTGAAGGGACCAACATATCTAGGTGCCAACTTACCCTTCATATTGAACCTCTTTACACTTCTCATAGGTGACACCTTTAGGTAGACATAGTCACCTACTTTGAAAGCCAAATCTCTTCTGCGGGTGTCAGCATAACTCTTCTGTCGGGACTGTGCAACTTTCAAGTTTTCTCTGATAGTCCGTACCTGTTCCTCTACACTTTTCAACACATCTGGTCCAAACACTTGACTTTCTCCCGTCTGATTCCAGAACAAAGGGGTTCTGCACTTTCTTCCATACAAAGCCTCAAACGGTGCCATCTTTAGATTGTTCTGGTAACGGTTGTTATACGAGAACTCGGCATACGGCAAACTCTTATCCCAACTAGTACCATTCTGTAGTGCACAAGCTCTCAACATATCTTCCAATATCTGGTTGGTTCTCTCTGTCTGACCATCTGTCTGCGGGTGATAGGCTGTACTGAAGTTCAGCTTGGTTCCAAGGGACCTATGAATCATCTGCCAGAAGTGTGACGTGAACTGAGTACCTCTATCAGAAACAATCTTTTTAGGAACACCATGCATACACACTATCTTTTCCATGTACAGCTCTGCTAACTTGGCTCCGGTGTAGGTGGTCCTGACTGGCAAGAAGTGAGAAACTTTTGTCAACCGATCCACAATTACCCATATCGAATCATAACCACTTTGAGTGCGAGGCAAACCCACTATGAAGTCCATACCAACTTCTTCCCATTTCCACTCTGGAATTTTCATCGGTTGTAACAATCCTGCCAGTCTCTGGTGTTCTGCCTTAACTCTCTGACATGTATCACACACTACCACATACTCTGCAACATCTCATTTTAGACCATACCACCAATACTTCTCCTTCAAATCCAGGTACATCTTAGTACTTCCCGGGTGTATAGAGTAAGCTAAGTCATGAGCCTCTCGCAGAATTGTCTCACGGATCTCCTTTACTCTAGGTACACATAACCTCTTACCAAACCAAAGGGTACCATTGTCATCCAAACTGAAACCTGGTGCCTTACCAATCACAATATTCTCAGCAATCTCTTTAAGTTTCTCATCTTCCAACTGACCCTTGCGTATCTCCTGTTCCAGGGTAGGTTCCAAAACTAACTCCATAGAGTTAACAACAAAACTCAAGTTGAGATGCGCTAACTGAGCACATAACTCTTTAGATTGTATCTCCAGGTGTACTTCATTGGCATAACTCTTCCTACTGAGAGCGTCTGCCACAACATTCGCCTTTCCAGGGTGATAATGTACCTCCAAGTCGTAATCCTTGATCAATTCCAACCAACGGCGTTGCCTCAAGTTCAGATCTGACTGGGTGAATATGTACTTCAGACTCTTGTGATCCGTGTAAATGTCACTCTTGTGACCAATCAAGTAGTGTCTCCAGATTTTCAGTGCATATACCACAGCTGCTAACTCCAAGTCATGTGTAGGATAATTCAACTCGTGCTTCCTTAACTGCCTTGATGCATAAGCAACCACTCTGCCTTCTTGCATCAACACACAACCAAGACCTAGACGCGATGCATCACAATATATGGAGAAGCTCTTGTTCAGGTCTGGCAAAATCAACACTAGCGCTATGGTTAACCGCTTCTTCAACTCTTCAAAGTTAGCTTGACACTTCTCAGACCATACAAACTTAGCATTCTTCTCTAACAAAGCCGTCATTGGTTTAGCAAGCTTGGAGAAACCTTCAATGAACCTCCTGTAGTAACCTGCCAATCCAAGGAAACTACGGATCTCAGTCACACTGGTAGGTGGATTCCAATTCAACACATCTGCCACCTTACTCAGATCCACTGCTATTCCACCATTGGATATAACATGTCCTAGGAAAGACACTTCCTTCAACCAAAACTCACACTTGCTCCTTTTAGCATACAACTGATGTTCTCTGAGCTTCTGCAAGACCAACCCGAGATGTCCTGCATGTTCTTCCTCATTCTTGGAGTAGACTAGAATGTCATCAATGAACACTACCACGAACTTGTCTAGAAACTCCATGAACACCTTATTCATCAAGTACATAAAGTAGACAAGTGCATTGGTTAATCCAAATGACATCACAGTGTACTCATATAACCCATATCTTGTAGTAAATGCAGTCTTAGGTATGTTAGAGGCAAGGATCTTCAACTGGTGATATCCCAATCGAAGATCGATCTTAGAGAACACACAAGCTCCTTTCAACTAATCGAACAAGTCATCAATCATTGGTAGACGGTATTTGTTCTTGATAGTTACCTCATTGAGCGAACGGTAATCCACACACATCCGTTGCGTACCATCTTTCTTGTCAACAAAGATCACCGGAGCGCCCCAAGGTGAAGAGCTAGGACGTATGAAACCCTTTTCTTGTAACTCCTGCAACTGTTTCTTAAGTTCTTCTAACTCATTAACCCCCATCCTATATGGACGCTTAGCAATAGGTGCGGTACCAGGCAAAAGCTCAATAAGAAATTCAATGTCACGGTCGGGTGGCATACCTGGCAAGTCATCGGGGAAAACATCCGGGAACTCATCAACAACTGATTCATATTCACGACCATCATCATTCAGTTGATTCATAGTAGCTATCGGCGGAGCTTTCAAAACAACTTCCACACTGATCTGATCCCCTTTGGGTGAAGTCAAAACAACGACCTTCTTGTGGCACTGAATATCTGCCTTGTACTTCATCATCCAGTCCATTCCCAAAATGAGATCAATACCAGCTGTCTTTAGCATGATAGGTTCAACCTCAAAGGCTAACCCCCTTAAAAGCACACTAACTGAAGGACTATATTGATTTGCAGTCAAAATACCTCCCGGTGAACTTACTGTTATGGGGGTTTTCATGAAGCGCAACAAAAGATCATGCATTCTAACAAAAGCGGTAGAAATGAAAGAATGCGAAGCTCTAGAATCAAAAAGTACAGTAGCGGGGATAGAGTTGATGCTGAACGTACCCATCATAACCTCAGGAGTCTCCTGTGCCGTATCTGCCGACATGTGGTTCACCCTTCCAGTGTTGGGTGGTGGCTGGTGCCTTGCCCTCTGCTGGTTGCTCTGGTTCTGGGGCGTCTGCTGGTTCTGCTTGTCGGGACAGTTGTAAGACATGTGCCCCTCCTTGTTGCAACGGAAACACCTGTTGGGAGTGTTGGGAGCACTATTCTTCATTGGAGTAGCGTTGGTGTTCCCCTGACGTGGCGCCTGTGGCACAGGCTGCTGCTGGTTCTGGGCACGCTGTGGGAACTGATTATGCTGAGGAAACTGACCGTGCTGCTGATTCTGACCATGGTTCCACTGATTGCTCGGACCCTGGTACCTTTGCTGGAAGTTCTGTGAGGGGTTGGGACGCTGGCGGGTGTTGCTTCCTGAAGCTAGTCCCTAAAGCCTCCTCTTCTTGGCTTCCATCTCCTTGCGCTTGTTATCAATAACAATAGCGCGATTCACGAGGGCTTGAAAGTTGGGGTAGAGATTGGACATGAGTTGCAACTGCAAACCATCATAGAGACCTTTCAGAAAGCGGCGCTGCTTGTCAGCGTCGTTAGCAACCTCATGAGGAGCGTATCGAGACAACTGAGCAAACTTGTCTCGGTACTCCGCCACTGTCATAGATCCTTGTCGCAGAGCTCTGAACTCTTCCGGCTTGAGCTCCACTATGCCTTCAGGAATGTGGTAAGACCTGAAGCTGTCTGTGAATTTCTGCCAAGATACCTCTGGTGCGTTGTTGGGACGTCCATACATGTATGAGTCCCACCAATCCTGAGCAGCACCCTGCAGCTGACCAGATGCGTAAAGCACCTTCTCTCGCTCATTGCATTGAGCGATGTTTAGCTGCTTCTCCACAGCTCTTAACCAGTCGTCCGCCTCCAGTGGTTCAGAAGCATGAGTGAACACCGGGGGACGACCCTTCATAAATTCTCCACGCTTGTCCCGTGGTTGGACAGGTGGTGGTGGAGGTGGTGGTGGTACAGGTGGATTCTGGAGGTGTTGCATCATGGTCTGCATCAGCTGGGTTTGTACTAGCATGAATTGCTCCATAGTCGGTGGTACTGGTGGTGGTGGCGGTGGTGGTACTGGTGGTGCACCCCTACCACGGCCTCTTCCTCTACCACCTCGTGCGGCCATCTATCATCCAAAACATATAGTATGACCTTTAGATTAATTGTTCATTGAAACATATGACTGAGCATAACTTTTCTGAAATCTGAACCTTACAAGCGGTACTGTAAAACAGTCATATCTCACGCTCCAAAAATCAAACAAATGTGAAACTTACATGGTTGGACAGCTTATGAAATTGTCTACCACTTTCATAATTCTCACTTTTTCAGATTCTGATGCGAAATTAGGTGAAAACAGCAATTTATTAAAACTGTTTCTGAGTTCTAGACTGCGCAGAAACCTCAACTTGTAACTATCATAACTCCCCAACCAGAACAGGTATGAACATAATTCAAGATGAATTGGAAAGGTACTGAAGTCTAGTTGTTGCCATATAAATTTCATGATCATTGGACAAACCATCTTTGAGATACAACCGAAAGATTACTGATTGCTCCAAAAAACAGCAAGATAGAAAACAGGATAACCCACCCGCTAGCACTTTTATTTAAATCAAACCTATATGTCTTTAACTAAGGAACTTGTGGACAGGCCCACAATGTTCCAGCACTCATTACAAAACTCCAAATCACTCATAGTCATAATAACAACCCATATAATGAAACCAAGTTCACAAGACACGACGAGACTCGACTCAACTCTCGCTGCTAGCGTTTTATTACATCAAGGTGGTACTCATCCTATGGAAGAAAAACTGGGAGAAGCTTCTGATGGAACTTGGGCAACTTCAGACGTTCTCTGAGCTCATCATTCTCTGCATGAGCTCTCTTGAGTAGCTTGCGCTGGCCACCAAGCTCATCAGTCAGCACCTCGACCTGCTGCATCAACTCATGAGCAAAGTCGATCATCACCTTGGTGACGTCATCATAACCATCCTTCGCCTCGAACATGGACCATCCCTCACGGGTCTCAAAGGGAAGGTGCCAGTACTTGTCCTCCATCATGCGGTTACGACGATGAGCACGAAGATCAAAGAGGGCCATGCGAGCTGCATCCTCCATACACTCCATCATGTTGGCACGGCTGATCTTAGGCTCATAGACGGCCTCCACTTGCCACGACTGTGTGGCGTCCTTCCGGATGCAGACGTAGAGGGTACACTTCCAGAAGGAGGGGTCCTGGAAGTGCTTGTTCTCGTAGCACATGTACTTCACCTCGGTCTTCCAGTCGGAGTAGTGGTTCTCCAACGTCTTCTTCAGCAAGCCATGGTAGTAATCCTCATCGTCTCCCTCCTTGAAGTGGAAGTGCTTGGTCCATCCCAAGCGTTCTTCACCAGCTTTGGAACCACCAGACGGAGTCTTGGAGCGGTTGTTCTTATCAGAGGGAGTCCTGGAACGGCTGTTCTCAGAGCTCTCTTCTTGAGGTTCTTCTTCTTCATCCTCGCGGGGCTCCATTGGCACGTACTTCGGCGGGGGACGAGTGGACTTGCGAGCAGTCTGCTTGTTGCGGGCCATCTATAGAAAAGCAAAGACGAGGACTAAGTTAGAATCAAGATAATATAATTTTGAGATGAGTAATAGTTTTAACAAATAATAACAAGGTATAAAAGCATGAAAAGAGCATTCCTAAGAACCAATTCTATCTAGGTTTGCGTCCTACAATCAATACGGATCTCATACCAATCTGTCACACCCAGTTTTAAAGACAAAACGGGATGCAATAATCTCATGTGTGCCCAGAGATCAGTCACACACATAAGCCGACAAATTATCAAAATTGTATCATCACAAGTGTTTATTACATAGCGAACAAGTATTTAAATAATGTCTATTACAAAACAGCGGAAATATATGATAACTCTCGCGAAGCTCCATAGCACAGGGACGTCAACTGGTTGACCCCAAACCTAGAAGTCCTCTGGATACTCCTCATAACTCTGGTAATCTGGTACCCATCCGGGATTTTTATCCAAATATTGAAAAGAAAGAAGACAAGCGTAAGTACTTTCGTACTCAACAAGTATATATGGGGTTCATGAGGCTCAAAAGTATGACACTGGTTTACTGCGGTAAGCATTTTAATTTGTAACAAAACTTTATAAGAGGTAGATCAAAGTTATGCTTAAATCCCCAAATTAAATTGCATGATCAAATTAACAACTGAACAAGTAACATAATATCATGATAAAGTGATTCATAAAGGTAAAGAACAAGTAACCAAAGAGTTATGTGAGTTTTCCGGGCCGCTCGTATCCGTGAGCACAGCTATCATGATAGTTTTTAACACTCTGCAGAGTTTGTACACTTTACCCATGAGTCGTGTTTGCCCAAATGCCCCGGGATCATGACTCCCTTAACACTACCGAGGTGAGCGGGCAGGGAACACTATGAAGTCTTTCAAAGGGATTCGCTGACATACCACAGACAGTACGGATCCACGGGCAAGGGGTATATAGGAGCCCCGGGATGGTACACACACGCAGCGGTCCCCACTCCAGCCGCTCCGCAACCGCTCGTCAATGGCAACTTTTGTGAACTGCCGCATGCGAGAGAGTGACCCTAATACTGAACTAAAGCCAGAGCCATATAGCCCTCATGGTTGTACTGTATGTCCCAGCTTTTGCTGACAGATAGGGTCCTAAGTCCATGTTGCTAAAAAGTCAAGTTTTATTTTATCATCTCATGTAGTCATTAATCAAGATTAAAGGATCATGCTTATTAAAGAGAAGCACTAGCAATAACTACCCATATGCAAAAGTAACCCATAGGATTTCAAGGATAGAGATAATCAATTCTAGGTAAACCCTAGGGTGATAATATTAGACATATGCATATGATTTTATTTAGAACGTCATGAATAGGACATCAAGGAAGATCCCATATAATACTTGCCTTGCTCAAAGGGCTCCTGCTGATCCTGCTCAAAGAGAAACTCTTGGTCACCCACGTACTGCTCACCGTCTGTACTCGATCACCACATCACATGCAATCACGTAGAGGCATAACATGCAAGCAACAAAGGCTATAGATTAGAACAGTACACCAAACATAATAAAACAAAAGGAAAAGTTTATAAAACAAATCTACGTCTCACTACGATCACATAGACGCTTGAATCACGGAAAACGGAGCTATAACAAAGAAGATATGAAATAAACGGGATTTTGAAAAGAGCAAGATTAAAGCATTACGGAATTAATTTTCTTTGATTTTCAAAAGTAATTAACATAGATGAAATCTATACTACTGGATAGAGCATGAAAATACGGATCTAACGCAACTTGAATGGATCGATTTGGATTTAAAACGAGCAATTTATAAGCATTTGAAATAGAGTGGCAAAAGTGTGAATAGAATTTTCCTTTTTATTTTAGAAATAAAACGAACAGAAAAGAAATGCGCCTTCCAGAACTGAAAGTGTAACAAGGGAATACGCCTCTGGACCGCGGGTTTAGACTTAGAAAAGGGCGGGGTTTATTTTGTAAAAGCGTCAGCCGAAGGGGTATCGAGCTCAGATGTCCATCCGATCCATGATGGACGGTCAGGATTAGAACAGGGGGGAGAGGCGGTGGCGCACGGCGGAGCAGAGAGGTCTGTGGTGGCGCCATGGCCGGCGTGCGGCGGCGCAACACGATCCAGTGATCTGGTGCGCCATTCTCAGCGCGAAAAGACCATGGAGGGAGAGGAGAGAACGGCGAAGATGATGGTGGACTCAGTTGAACCGATTGCACACGGGGGTGGAGAGTCCACGCAGTACAGCGGCTCGGCGGTGATGGGGAACACGGCGCAGTGCACCAGAGAGGCTAGGAGAGGGAGAGCGAGCTTCTGAGAGCTTGCTTACCACCACGCGAGGCTCGGGGAGGTTGAAAACGAATCGGAGGAGCTCGGTTTCGGCGGGACGGCGGCGGCGGCGACACTGCTCAAACTGCGGCGGCGCTGGGGGGGGGGGCTCTGCAGCTCTGGTGTGCCTCTGGGATGTTCTGCGGGGCAGGGTGAGGGCGGAAGGGCACAGGGCATGAGCTTTTATAGCTCGGGGAGCGCCGCAGGGAAGGCAAGGGCGGATTCTGCCGCGGATTCGAGTTCGGCTGCAAGGAAAGGGAGGCGGCCGGGGAAAGGAAAGAAGAGAAAGGGGAGGAAGGAAAGGGAGGTGGCGGTGCTTGGCTTGCACGTCACGGAGCCGCATTGGCTAAGGAAGGGGGAGTTTCCCTGCCCTGAATCGAACTCGGCCGAGAGGATCGTCGCCGCGGGGAAACAGGGAAGGAGATGGAAGAAGAAGGAAAGGGGAAGGGGAGCCGCTGACAGGTGGGACATGTTTGTCAGCGGAGGAGGGAGAGCTGACCGGTGGGGCGGGTCTGTCAGTGAGAGAGGGAGGGCTGTGGTGCGGGGGAGGGGAACTGGGCCGGCCTGCTAGACAGCTGGCCCAACACAGAGAGAGAGGGAGATTGGGCCGAGGGAGGGAAACAGGCCTCGGGCCAGATAGGGTTAGGGAGGGATGAAATGTTTTTCTTTTATTTTCTGGATTTTCAAAATCGATTTCCAAAAACTCTTTTGAATTCAACTTTGAATTTTGAAAATGCAACCAACACAAAGTAAAATGCATCAGTATGAATGCAACAACACTGTTTCTAGTATGATGGTCATTTGTATTTTATGAAATCTTTAGTTAATTTCCCTATGTTATAATGACCACAGAAATGCTTTGCAAATTACTTTTAATCTATTTTGGAAAATGCAAAATTTAGGGTGTTACAACTGCGAATCTCATTGACATTGGTTGGGGGTTTCCAATTCAGTACATCTTCCACCTTACTAGGATCAACTGATATACCTCCATTGGACACAACATGGCCAAGAAAGGAAACTTCTTTCAACCACAACTCACACTTACTTCTTTTGGCATACAACTGGTGCTCTCGAAGCTTCTATAATACCAATCTCAAGTGTTCAGCATGTTCATCATCGTTCTTGGAGTAGATCAGAATGTCATCAATAAATACCACCACAAACTTATCCAGATATTCCATAAAGACCTTGTTCATCAAATACATGAAGTATGTAGGTGCATTACTAAGACCGAATGACATCACCGTATATTCATACAATCCATACCTCGTAGTGAATGCTGTCTTGGGAACATCTGAAGCACGGATCTTCAGCTGATGATAACCAGATCGAAGATCAATCTTGGAGAACACACAAGCACCTTCAACTGATCAAACAGATCATCGATTCTGGGCAAAGGGTACTTGTTCTTGATAGTGACCTCATTGAGTGACTGATAGTCAACACACATCCTCTGACTGCCATCTTTCTTGTCAACAAAGATAACCGGTGCACCCCAAGGTGAAGAACTGGGACGAATAAAACCTTTATCCGACAACTCTTTAATTTGTTTCTTAAGTTCTTCTAATTCTTTTATTCCCATCCTATATGGTCTTTTAGCTATAGGTGCAGTTCCAGGTAATAACTCAATTATAAATTCAATGTCACGATCGGGAGGCATACCTGGCAAATCTTCTGGGAATACATCTGGAAATTCATCCACAACCCTATCTGCTGGGTTGTCATTCTCCTCAAGCTGATTGACGGCGGCTGTCGGTGGAGGCTGCATAACCACTTCAACACTGATCCTGTTTCCTGTAGGTGTAGACAATTCAACTATCTTCTTATCGCACTTGATCACTACATCTTGCTTCCTCATCCAGTCCAAACCCAATATAACATCAATTCCAGCGGTTCTCAAAACTGTAAGTTGAGCTTTGAAGTCTACCCCCCTTAGGGTAACAGTAACCGATGGACAGTAACAATCGGTTCTCATAACCCCACCCGGTGAATTTAAGATTATAGGATTTTGCATTGCTACTAATGATGTCCCATGCATTCTAACAAAAGCTTGCGATATGAAAGAATGCGATGCTCCGGAATCGAAAAGAAACAATAGCAGGGATGGAATTGACAAGGAACGTACCCATCATCACTTTTGGTGCTTCCTGAGCTGCTTCTGTAGAGACGTGGTTCACGCTCCTATTATGAGGGGGTGGCTGGTACCTTCCTCTCTGGTTGTTGTTGTTCTGACTTGGAGGATTTGGTGTGTTTTGCTTCTTGGGGCAGTTATAGGAAAGATGTCTGGGTTCACCACAAGCAAAACACTTGGTGGGGGTGTTGGGAATATTCGTCTTTGCTGGGGTACTACTGGATGAGCCTTGACGAGGTGCTGAGTATCCACCTTGATGCTGGAATGGCGGACGTTGCTGGTTCGGGTTACGGTTCCCAAAGTTGGAGGTGCCTTGGTACCTCTGCTGGTAACCCTGCTGAGGATAGCTGGGACGCTGGCGAGTGTTGCTTCCAGAAGCTTGTCCCCTAAGCTTCCTCTTCTTGTCCATCTCCCTGCGTTCATTGTCCAAGACGATGGCACGGTTCACCAGAGATTGGAAATTTGGGTATGTATTACCCTTCAACTGCAACCGAAGTTCATAGTAGATCCCCTTTAAGAAGAGACGCTGCTTATCAGCATCATCCCTTACTTCATTGGGAGCATAGCGAGCTAGCTGCGAGAACTTGTCATGGTACTCGCTGACTGACATCTGTCCCAACCGAAGATTCCTGAATTCTTCTTGCTTCAGCTCTATGATTCCCTCTGGAATGTGGCATGCCTTGAAGTCCCGGGAAAACTCTTCCCAAGTGATAGCAGGGGCATTGCCTGGGCGAGCATCTTGATACATTTCCCACCAAATCTGAGCTGCACCTTGAAGTTGACCAGAAGCATACAGAACCTTCTCCTGGTCATTGCACTGTGCGATGTTGAGTTGCTTCTCCACCGCACGCAACCAATCATCCACCTCCAACGGATCACTGGCATGAGAGAAGACAGGAGGGTGTCCTTGCAGAAATTCCCTCCGCTTGTTGACAGGTGGAGCTCCAGCAGGTTGATGGGGTTGATTCTGCATGAACTGCATCATGGCTTGCATTGTCTGCATCATCTGAGCTTGCATCTGTTCTGGGGTCATAGCAGGTGGTGGAGGTAGAGGATGCTGGTTATTGTTGTCATTGTTGTTGTCACTGGTGTTGGATCCAGAGTTGGTCCTGGTGCGAGGCATCTGTCACATAGAACATAAGAACAATTTTAAAACCTGACACGGGACGAGTCTGCAACTTTTCTGGATTTCAGCACAACAGCAGTCTAGAAAAACAGTCATATCTGAAGTTCCCGAACTCAAACAGAGGCAAAGCTTACATGGTTGGAAATATAAAGAAATTATCTACAACTTTTGTAATTCTGACTTTTTCTGATTCTGAGATTAACTTCACCATAAATTGCATTTAAACAGATCTGTCCAGATTACCCAACTGCGTAGAAACATCAACTTGCAAGAATTGTTTCTCTTAACTCCGAACAGATATGAAGGTGCTTCTTATGGCCATGGAAAGATAAGGAAGTCTACTGTTTTAAGTTAATTTTTGGTGATTTTAAGACGTTCAGATTTAATTAGGAAAAATTAATAAGACAGGGAGGTCTGAAAAGACAGATTAAAGAAAACTGCAACTTTATTATTATTAAGCTTTTCAAGCAACTCAACCTAAGCTATGAGTGTTGTGGAAAGGCCCACAACCTCAACAATCATTACAAAGAACCAACTCACACATTAGCAAAAGCACAAGCAACTAAACATTTAGAAGAACACTAGCACACACGACTCACGATCTAGCGTATAAACTATAAAGGGATTCCTAGCCTAACACTTCTTGATCTTCTTGAAGTTCGGAGGCAACCCAAACTCTTCACGAAGCTCATCTTTTTGCTGGTAACTGTGCTTGAGCTCCTTGCGTAGCTTCATTGTTTCTACCAAGAGATGTCCATACATACTCATCATCTCTTGGACGAAGTCGACGAGCTCATTGAGAACGAGGCCACCTTCACCGTTAGGTTCGGCAGTGATCCAACCTTGCTCCGCATCGAATCGAGGGATGAAGCGATGTCGGGTGTTGGCAATCCTTTCTCTGAACTTGTTGTGACTTGCTTCTATGGTTGGGTGTGCAACGCAACTATGGAAGGTATAGTCCACTCGTTCCGCTGCTTGCACACCAGCACTCCCACAGATGTAGATTTTTGACTTCCAATAGGTGTTGGCGAGGGGGTTTTGTATTCCTTGCAGGTGTACATTGTTGCAACTTCAGGTCCTGGGTGGCATTCTCCCACAAGATCCACTAGCTGGGAGTGAGCGTAACTGCTGTTCGCTCCTCCTCGGATATACTTAGTGCGAATCCACCCTGGCTCTTCTGGCAGGTCTTCAAAGGCAACATCGGAAGTAGGGGAATTAACATCAGTACTTGAGGCATGGGGGCTCTCTTCCCCATGGTACTCTTCGCTACTGGAGATTTCCTAGATTTCCTCCTCTGGTTCTTCCTGAGATTCCACCATTGTAGCTTGTGGTTCAGGAGGGGCAAACTGCTGCGGAGGAACGCGTTAACTGGAATTGAGTCGAGCTGACCGGCGAAGGGTAGGCATCTTTATCCATGACAAAGATAGAGATAGATTAGAACAACATTTTCACAATAGAATAAGTCAAGTGTAGCATAAACAGTTTGAGCAAATATATATGCAAGGATGTATGCTTGAAAAGAGAAGGTAAGAAGACCATTCTAACTAGGCTTGCGTCCTACAGTCAACCCTTGCTTTGATACCAATTTGTCACACCCAATTTTAAGGATAAAATTGAATATGAATAACTCATGTGTGCCCAGAGATCAATCACACACATAAGCCGATAAATCTTTAAATAGTACCATCACTGAGTGCTTATTACATAACGAATAATATTTAAATAACATAACAGCGGAATATAAAGATAACTCTCGTGACGAAGCTCCACTTCACAGGGAACGCCGACTGGTTGACCACTAGCCTAGTACTCCTCACGGTAGTCTTCATAGCCATCTGAAGGGGGTTGAGAAAGCAAGAGTGAGCACTTACGTACTCAGCAAGAGTAACATAGGGTTATGAAGCTCAAAAGGATGACACTGTCTGTACTGCGGTAGCTTTTAACTTGGTCAAGTTTGACCAACACTTAGCTTCAGTTATGCTTACCCAGTTGATAACCACATGATAAGATTAATATCCAACATTAATAAATAAACAACATGTCCTTCTACACTGTGAGTTTTCTAGGCCGCTCGTAACCATGAGCACGGCTATCATGATAGATTTACACTCTACAGAGGTTATACACTTTACCCACAAGCCATGTTGCCCATATGCCCGGGTTTATAACTCCCATAACACTTCCAAGGTGAGTGGGCAGGGAACACTATGAAGTCTTTCAAAAGTTCTTTCTAACATGTAGTGGACCCTACGAACCCAATGCAAAGGGGAATATGGGACACCCCGATGGTACCACCCGCAGCGGTCCCCACACTAGCTATACCCCATAACCAGCTCGACAAAGGTGCCTTTCACGAACCACAATCATGCTAGTACAAACTTAATACTTAACTAAAGCCAGAGCCATATAGCACTCGTGGTTGTATTAGAAATCCCAGCTTTTGCCCTATAGTGGGGTCCTATTCCAGGTTGCTACAAAAGCCAATTTTATCTCATTGTTGCATATATCATTAATCAAGATTCATCTCAAATCCATTACTGTAAAGCATAGCAAGGCTACCCACATGCATAAAACCCATGGTGACAAGGTACAAGGATAACAAAGCTATGGTATAGATCTAATAGGAATCAAATTAGACACATGCAATAATGACTAGATTGAATTATGGTGAATAGGTAACAAGGATGATCCCATGTTAAACTTGCCTTGATCACAAAGCTCCTGGTGATCCTGATCTGCTGCAAAGAACTCTTGGTCAACGAAGATCTCACCGGCTGTACTCGATCAACATCACCACGCAATCATCCGAACAATCATACACGAAGCAAATAAGACATGATCAGAACATTACACCATAAACAATAAAGAGACTTTGAAAAGTTTATAAAACAGATCTATACTTTACTACGATCAAAAAGACACGAGAATCACGCTAATCGGATCTAAAACGAAAAAGTTAGAGATTAAACGGGATTTTGAAAAGAGCACGATTAAAGCATTAGCAAACTAATTTTCTCTGATTTTCTAAAGTAATTAACATAGGTGAAACCTATACTACTGGATAGAGCATAAAATTACGGATCTAACGCAACTTGAACCGATCGATTTGGATTTAAAACGAAGAAAATATAAGCATTTGAAGTCAGTGGCAAAACTGTAATTAGGGTTTTATTTTAAAATCGAATTAATTCAGATCTGAAAAAGGGAATACGTTTTCCCGAGGGGAAAACGTATAGATCAAAGGCGCCAAAGGACTGCGGGTTCAGAGGGCCAGAAACTCGGGGTCTCTTTAAGAAAAAGACCACCTGAAGGGGTACGGGGTGTTCTGGGCCGTTGGATTCACGATGGATGGGCGGTGGCGGCGGCGGCGGCGACGGACGGTCTGTGCATGGCGGCGGCGGCGGACGGTCTGTGCACGGCGGTTAGGGCTCGGATGCCCTAATTCGACCGGGAAAAGGTGCGGGAAGCATGCGAGGAGCACGACGAACACCGCTAGGGCAAAGCCGAGGCTCGGAGAAGGACAGGGGGGGTCCGACGACGGTGATCCATGGCGGCGGAACCTCGGTGCACGACGACACGGTTGAACAGAGCGCAATTGAGCGAGAAAAGAGAGGGAGGAGGCGTTCTGCACTTACGCGAAGGTGTTGCGGCGCTTGGCGAAGAGCGTGGAGCAGCCGGCGGTGCGGAACAGCGACGGCGCGCTGCTCGGACGATGGCGGGAGCGATGCGAGGCGAGCAGAGGCGTTTGCGATGGGGAAAACGGCGCGGGGCGGTGCTATATATAGCGGCTGAGGGGTAGAGTCCCTCCTGAACACGAGCACGGGCGCGGAACGCGGGGAGAGCAGTTGTGGACGCAGCGTCGACGCGGCGTCGTGGCGGAGTCCGTCCCGGACACGAACAGAGGAAGGAGAGGGGGGTACTGACCAGTGGGGTCACGGTGTCAGCGAAGGAGAGAGGGAAAGAAGCGCCGACAGGTGGGGCCACCGAGTCAAAGAAAGAGAGAGGGAGGGCAGTGCGGCGAGCTGGGCTGCGGCCGAGTGGGGCGGCCCAGTGCGGAGAGAAGAGGGGAGAGGAGAAGGAGGCCGGCCGAGTGGGCCTCTGGGCCAGAAAGAGAGGGGTGAGGGATTTTTCTTTTTCTTTTTCTTTTTCCTTTTTGAGTTTTGCAATTTGATTTTCAAATTGAGTTTTGAAATTCTTTTCAAGGTTTGCAACTTCAAACAATACAAAGAAAATGCAGGGGCATGAGATGCATCACACATGTTGAACCTAACATGATATTTAATTTTAGTTTTATAAATTTAATTCTATGTTTCACAAAAATAAATCAAATTAAACTCAAATTCAAATCTAATTTGCTATTCAAATTTTAGTGTCTTACACAAACATGGTGGATATGTGTGTTGTTATAATAACACGGTGACCCACATGTAAGCCAAACAATCCCCACCACGTTCTGGTAGGGATGATCCTCACCTAACTTTTTTCCTGCTGTAGCAAATGCATAGACCTTCCGGCCCCAGGCTCCCGCGTTCCGCTCCCGCGCGCACGTGCCCTTCCTAGGACGTGGGCCGCGCGCAACCAGCCATCCTCCCTCGTCCAGACCGATAAAACAAATTGCAACAGGTAATGCGTAGCAATTGCAAACCTGGTAGTTCCCTATTTGCAACATGTATCACATGTAGAGACGTCCCGCATGCCGAGAATCTTTTTTTTTCGGATCGAAAAAATGCAATACCTCCTAATCCATAGCCCCTATTTCAGGTCCGTTTGCACCAGATTGTTGAAAAAAAGTGCTTAACAAAACGAGATCCAACAAGACTATATTTGATGAACTTTTTTTTTAAGTATGTAATTGCATCTTCAATGTACTATGAGTTATCATCATGATTACGACACAATTGTAACTTGACGGAAGTAATTGCAACAGATCTGATCCAGTGCAACTGGACCTAATGTAGTTGCAACCTGACGTGATACAATTACAACTAGAGTCGAGCCAGTTACAAGTGGACAACAGTTGCAAAACTGACGTGATCCAACTACAACTAGAGTCGGCCCAGTTGCAACTAGGCAATAACCAATTGCAATCTGACGCGATCCAATTACAACTAGAGTTAGACCAGTTGCAATTCGGCAAAAAACCAATTGCAACTGGACAAGAAACTAGTTGCAATAATCAGAATGATGCACCAGGTGCATTATACCATAACATATTTATATAATTATATATATATATATATATATATATGTTTTCAGTTTGCATCCATCCATCTTATCTCTCCTTTATTTGACGGTAACACATATGGCTCTCTACTTCCACCCCAGAACAACCTTAGGTTATAATAACGTTATCTCTCTTTCTCTCTCATCCTTTTCTCCCTCTATCTGCCGTTCGCAAGTATAGTATATATATATAGAAGTATTTTTTTTAGAGGTTGTTAACCTCACAGTAATCCGTCTTTTTTCCCAAAACCTAAAGGAAGCCAAAGTGGGAGCACCAAAATATTCGCCGCGGGTACATAGGTGTTTGTTTAGGAGGAGAAGCCGAGGTTAAGGTAAGCAAAGCGCATGGATCATTACTCCCTCCTACATGGTGGCGTCGCATAGCATGGCAACCTTTCCTTCTTCCTTTACAGATTTCAGGAAAAAAATATATATCTTTGATGAGTGAGTGAGTGCGTGTGTGGGAGAGAGCCACCACCACCTCGTCTCGCCTCCACCCGTCTCTGCCGCCGGGCGCAGTCGACGATGACGATGGTTCCGTCGCGTTTGTGCAGGGGAGATGAGCGAGCCGGCACGGGCGGCGGCGGTAGCGGAGGAGGAGGAGAAGGCCGTCGCGGACGCGTGTGCGGCTGTGGTGGCGAAAGGAAAAGAGAAGGCGGTGGTGGCGCCGACCGTGACGGCCTCAGCGGCCGGCGCCAGGGGGAGGTTCGTGGCCTACCCGGCGCGGGTGGCGGAGCACGCGGACGTGGTGGCGGACGCCGCGCGCTTCAGGGCGGCGCTTGAGGGGCTGCACGCGCAGATGGGCACCAGGCTCAAGTAAGCATTTTTCCGACCTCCAATCCGCACATGACCTCGCCGCCGGTGCCGATCCGATTGCCGCATTTTTAATTCTCTTGTCGCGTTTTCTTCTGCATCTGATGCGATGGTGCCGTTACATATGTTACTATCCTTGTTGCTTTTATTACCTTTATTTCTTGAACAATGCGCGAAAATCGCAACTTGATATAAATGCGTGGTGGGAAAGAGAAGTTTGAGGGGGCGGTGCCAATCCTATTAGATATGTGTGATGCAAATGCCTGCGATCTGGGAAGCCACATGCCATTGATTTTGACTAATCAACCCGTGTTCGTGTTCCCTTTATAACATTTATTTATGTGTGGACCTAATTCTCCAACACGGGTTGGGGATTGCGGCCATCGATCTGTCGGATGTCCTACATTGATAGTGTAAAACACCAGGATATGGGGCAATTGGCCACACCTCAATGGGAGGGGGCGCCTTCTATTATATAGGGCCGGTTGGCCTTGCTTTACAAGGCAAGGGTAAATCCTTTGATTACATCTGCTAATATATAGCAACTAATGAGCTAATATATAGCAACTAATCCATGATTTACATGCGGCATATTCTATTGCCTAACACCCGCCCGCAGTCGCAGCGGGAGGCTCCCGGACGCAAAGGCTGGATCGAAATTCGCGAAAGAGTGTTGTTGGAAGCCCTTTAGTCATGATGTCGGCGAACTGGTGAGAGGAGGGCACATGGAGAACCCGAGTCTCACCAAGGGCCACCTTTCGCGGACGAAGTGAATGTCGATCTCGATGTGCTTCGTTCGCTTGTGGTGAACAGGGTTGGCCGCCATGTAGATGGCGCTGACATTGTCGCAGAAGACAATGGTGGCGGAGGGCAGCCGGATGTGGAGCTCCTGGAGTAACTGTCGAAGCCAGCAGCATTCGGCCACAACGTGAGCCACAACCCGATATTCTGCCTCAGCGCTGGAGCGGGACACCGTGGTCTAGCGCTTGGAGGACCAGGAAACCAGGTTGTCGCCGAGATAGACGCAGAAGCCGGAGGTGGATCGTCGAGAGTCAGGACAGCCTGCCCAGTCAGCGTCAAAGTAGGCAGTCAGCTTGTCGACAGAGCCGGTGCCAATGTGAAGACCTGAGGAGAGAGTCCCCTGAACGAAGCGTAGAATGCGCTTGATGAGCGCACGATGGGGCTCGCGCGGGGCATGCATGAAGAGGCACACCTGCTGAACAGCATATGCCAGATCAGGACGAGTTAGTGTCAGGTACTGGAGAGCCCCCGCCAGGCTCCTGTACTCGGATGCGTCCTTCTCTGATAGCAGAACCCCGTCGGTCGCGGATAGCTTGGCGTGAGTGTCAACGGGTGTCGATGTTGGATGACACTCAACCATGCCTGCGCGCTGAAGGAGCTCAACAGCGTACTGACGCTGGGAGAGGAAGAGGCCGTCTGAAGAGCGTGTGACAGCGATGCCGAGGAAGTGGTGGAGGGCGCCAAGATCTGTCATGGCGAACTCGGAGCACAGCCGAGCCACAATGCGCTGAAGGAGGGCCGAGGACGAGGCGGTGAGCACGATGTCGTCGACGTACAACAGTAGGTAGGCGAGGCTCGTCCCGTCCCGTAAAATGAAGAGGGACGTGTCGGAGGTGGAGGCGACGAAGCCGAGCTGCCGAATGAAGGTGGCGAAGCGCTGGTACCAGGCCCGTGGAGCCTGCTTCAGTCCATACAAGGACTTCTGCAGACGGCAGACGTGGTCTGGGGCGCCAGGGTCGACGAAACCTGGTGGTTGCTGACAGTAGACAGTCTCCTCGAGGTTGCCGTGAAGAAAGGCGTTCTTCACGTCCAGCTGGTGAATCGGCCAGGCGCGGGACGCGGCGATGCTGAGTACAGACCGTATGGTGGCCGGTTTGACGACCGGACTGAAGGTCTCGCCGTAGTCGACGCCCTCGCGCTGGGAGAAGCCTCGGACAACCCAGCGAGCGTTGTGGCGCGCGAGGGACCCATCGGCATGGAACTTGTGCCGGAAGATCCACTTCCCCGTCACGATGTTGGCGCCTAGGGGACGCGGAACGAGCTGCCAGGTGCTGTTGTCGATGAGGGCCTGGTACTCCTCCATCATCGCAGCACGCCAGTTGGCGTCGGCCAGCGCGCTGCGGTAGTTCGTCGGGACCGGCGATGGTGAGGATGACGTAGTGGCCGCCAGCCCTTTATAGCTGACGCGAGGGATGGCACCCGTCGTGGTGCGGGTGACGGGGGGGGGGGGCGGGGTGGCGGTGGTGGAGCAGGAGATGTCGCCGGTGCTGGTAAGGACGCCGTCGGTGGTCCCGGGGCGTCAGGAGGGGCTGCCGGGGCAGCCGCCGGCTCGAGCGTAGAGGTAGTGCGGGGTCGGCGGATGTAGACCCTTGGAAAAGGGACCACGCTGGGTCCAGGCGGGGGCACGTGACCACGCTCGCCTGGTGTCGAAGAAGGCGATCCATGTGATGGCGCAACGGCTGGGGGCGGCTGCTCAACATCCGAGGGGGATGGATTGACCGCGGGCGCCGAGGAGGAAGTCCCACCTGCAACAACAGTAGAGCAAGGCACCGAAACCATATCGTCGTCGAGGAGGAAGTCGTGGGAGGCGGGGGTGGGGGCGTCTGAGGTGGCTGCAAAGGGGAAAGCGGTCTCGTCGAATATGACATGGCGAGAGATGATGATGCGACGTGTCGATAGGTCGAGGCAGCGGTAACCTTTGTGCGAGGGGGATATCCTAGGAAGACGCATGCTGTGGAGCAAGGGGCGAGCTTATGTTTAGAGGTTGCTTGCATGTTGGGGTAGCAGAGGCACCCAAAAACACGCAGATGGTTATAGGTTGGCGGCTGGCTATGCAGACGAGTGTAGGGGATTTCGTGCTGAATGGAGGAGGATGGGCGCCTATTATGGAGGTAGCAGGCCGTCAGGAGCCCCTCGGCCCAATATGCAGGCGGCAGGGAGGCATGGAGGAGCATGGTACGTATGTAATTATTGAGTGTGCGGATGATGCGTTCGGCTTTGCCATTTTGGGGTGATGTGTAGGGACAGGAGAAGCGGAGGTGAGTGCCTTGAGCAGCGAAATATTTGGTGGTGGTAGTGTTGATGAATTCAGTGCCGTTATCAGCCTGAATACATTTTATGGGAAAGTTGAATTGTGTTTTGGCAAGAGCAGCGAGTTCAACTAGGTGTTGGTGGACCTCTAATTTTTTCCGGAGTGGAAAAACCCAACAGTAGTGACTGTAATCATCCAAACATACCAAGTAATATGCAAAACCAGACAGACTGTTGATGGAATGCGAAGAACTGAAAGGTAGACGCGTATGCTTGCCTATCTGACATGAGTGACATAGGGAGCGGTCTACTTTATTACATGAAACAGCATGAAGTTTATTTAGGCGTTCTAGAGCAGCGGGTGCAGGGTGGCCGAGACGTTGATGCCACAGAGTCGACGAGGCAGCCAGGAGAGCATGAGGTGGGGCGGCAGCTGTGGAGGCAGGTATGGTGTATAGGTCCCCATCGCAGTTACAACGGAGAATCACGCGTCCCGTCCTGAGATCCTTAACAAAAAAACCATGTGCGTCAAATTCAAAGGAACAACTATTGTCGCGAGTGAATTGACGGACGGATAACAGGTTGCGGACTATGGATGGTGCGACAAGAACATTATTGAGAGCGAAATTTGTTGTAGGTGTAGGAAGGATGGAATGACCTGTAGACGTAACAGGAATGCTGGTGCCATTACCTACTGTTATTGAGGAGATGGAGGGGGGGAAGCGTTGGGTAAGCATACCAGCCGAGGATGTCATGTGCGTGGAGGCGCCGGAGTCAACTGTCCAGTCGCCCTGCAGTTGCATGTTCTGCAGGGCAGCGATGAGGCCGGCTGCATTCCAGGTGCTGGTGGGGGTGTTGGAGCCGCTGGAGGTTGCCTGGAGTGGAGCGAAGGCGGTGTTGGCCTGCGGGGAATGCCCTAGGATGCCCTGGTTGCGCCCAGTCTGGGCACCAGGACCTCCCTGGCAGCGCTGTCCAGGAGGGGTGACGCGCTCTCCAAGGGCAACACGTTCGCCGGTCCAGGGATTGAAGCCCCAGGGAACGCGTTTGTTGGTGCTGGTGCTGCCGGAGGAGTTTGGGAAGGGCTGCTGGACGCCCTTCTTGTTGTGAGGACGCCGGCCGCCCTGCAACTGCTGCTGCTGGTGACCGCCGAAGGGGGAGGCAGCAGCCAAGAAGGCGGTGTTGGCGCGCACTTTTTCCTCGTTCTGCAGGCGCAGTTCCTTGATAAGGAGCTGGTGCCGGGCGGCAGCGAGGGTGAGGGGCTGTGCCCCGGCGATGTTGTCGGCGACGTTGGAGTAGACCTCGTTGAGCCCGCGCAACAGGTTGAGGACGAGGTTGGGTTCAGAGACGGGCTGCCCAACGTCGCGCAGTTCGTCGGCCTTCTCCTTCATGCGAACGCAGTACGCGTCAATGGACAAGTCCCCTTGAGTCATCGAGTGGAAGTCGTGATTCAAGAAGATGGCGCGAGAAGCTTTGTTGGCCTGGAACACCGCGCTGATGGCTGCCCACAGGGCGCTCGCTGTCTGCGTGTCGTCGGTCATGGCGAGGTTGAGGGTGGCGTCGGAGACGGTGCTGTACATCCATCCACGGACGCAGAAGTCAGCCTGCGTCCAGGTATCGTCGGAGCGCGAGGTGGAGGCGGTGGTGAGATGGTGCAGCAGCCCGAATTTGCCACACGTGGCCTGGAACGCAGTCGACCACTTGGTGAAGTTGGAGGGCTTCAACTCAAGGGTCATGGGGACGTGGAGCTTGATGTTGATGGTGGCGAAGGGGCAGATCATGGGGGTACCATCGCTCTTGAGGGCGGCGCTGGTGGCAGAGGTGAGGTCGGATTCGGTTCCCATGAGGAGGGGTGGAGGAGGGCGGCGCCCAAGGGGAGGTGTGCGGCACTGGGAGGGAAGGATCATGGGGAGGGGAGGGAAGGCTCGCGGGACTGGATAGGAAAGAGTCGCGAGATTAGATCGGGACCTGGACTCGTGATACCATGTAAAACACTAGGATATGGGGCAATTGGCCACACCTCAATGGGAGGGGGCGCCTTCTATTATATAGGGCCGGTTGGCCTTGCTTTACAAGGCAAGGGTAAATCCCTTGATTACATCTGCTAATATATAGCAACTAATGATTTACATCTGCTAATATATAGCAACTAATCCATGATTTACATGCGGCATATTCTATTGCCTAACAGATAGCCTGATGCTATTTTCAAATTTTATTTTTCTGGGAATGAGATGGTTTGCTCAAAGTAACCTGTTTGCATCTGGGATTCTTGTTTCTGTCTAGGATGAAATACGATTCTTGTTTTTTGGGGACCTTGTCAGGACATTATATTAGTCTGTAGTGGCATAGGAATTCATTGACCGACGTATGTGAAACACACTTATTCTTTGTTGGTGTCTGAATTGAAACATTGTATTTCGTTCATGTATGAGAATTCTTTTATTTTTTAGTAATAACAGTAGCGACATATATTTCTCATTCTCTGAGATTCTAGTGTTTGTTAACTAGAGTTACCCTTTGCAATAAAAAAATTATGTCTAATTGGTACGGCTCGCCTAGCTACGGAGGAAGTATGGAGGAGAGACGGCGAGCCGAGGCTTCGCAGGTCGTCGGCGCGAGGGCGCCGTGCTGGTGCGCGCGCGTGTTTGTGCGAGGGAAGCGAGGTAAGCTGAGGTAGAGTTGCCCAGGGGCCCTTAGGGAGATAAATCTCAATCCCAGGCTGATTGCCTCTTAATTCCATATCATAGACCGAGAGTCTTACAAGGAGACAACTAGATCTCCTAAATGCACTCATATGCTAACAAACTATCTTTAAGCTAACAGACTACCCTTATCAGGCCTAAACTCTCTCCCCTAAGTCGGCCACATGCTAGCTACCGTGCCGACGCTTCCTATGATAGGTCTGGCCGACCATAACATCTCTCCCTCCCTCGGAGAACAGCTCGTCCTCGAGCTGAAATGAGGATATGCAGCTTGGAACTCGTCGGTAGACTCCCAGGTGGCGTCAGCTAGAGGCGTGTCTGCCACTGCACAAGGACATGCCACACGCCGCGTCTCAGGCTGGCGCGCAGCACCCGTTCTGGGCGAAGTAGAGAACGACCATGGCAAAGAGGAGGTAGCGCCGGTGGTGCTGAGGTGGATGATGGCGGCGGCCCGCGTAGAGGCTTGAGAACCCCAACATGAAACACATCATGTATGCGAGCACCTTCTGGCAGCTGAAGATGATATGCCACCGCGCATATGCGTTCGACGATCTGGTACGGCTCGGCGTACTTCGGGCCGAGCTTGTCGCGAATCTACAGCTCCAAGGACTGAGTGGGCCGGTGTAGGAGGCGCAGCCACACCCAGTCGCCAACCTCGAAGTCCAGGGAGCGATGCTTGGCGTCGTAGTGGCAGCGAGCATACTCCTGGGCTTGGAGCAGACGTGATCTCACCTCGGCTAAGAACTCGTCCCGGTCAGCGAGCAGCGAGTCGACGGCTTCCGTGCGCGCACGCCCTGGTGCGTGCGGCAGGAGCTCCGGGGGCTCACGCCCATAGACCACCGTGAAGGGCGACGTCCGTAGGGCCGAGTGGTATGAAGTGTTGTAGCAGTACTCGGCCCATGGCAGCCACTCCAGCCAATCGCGGGGACGATCGCCGGTTAGACACCGCAGATACATGGCGATTGTCTTGTTGACCGCCTCCGACTGACCATCCGTTTGCGGATGGAACGCGGTACTCATGCTCAGCTTCACCCCGGCTTGGCGAAAGAGGTCCCGCCACACGTCTCCCGTGACACACGGGGTCCCGGTCACTGACAATGGATTCCAGGAACCCATGCAGGCGCACCACCTCGGCGAAGAAAGCTCGGGCCACCGACGACGCTGTGTACGGGTGGCCCAATGGGATGAAGTGAGCGAACTTCGAGAACCTGTCAACCACAGTGAGGAGGACGCTCTTGCCATGTACCTTAGGAAGCGCCTCCACGAAGTCCATGGAGATGTCCGCCCAGATGCGCGACGGCACTGGCAGAGGCTGGAGGAGGCCGGCTGGGTGTAGTGTCTCCGTCTTGTTGCGTTGGCACGTCGCGCACGAGCGAACGAATTCGCGGACGACCCGTCTATCGTGAGCGACATAGAACTCCGAACGAAGGCGCTGCAGCGTTTTCCGGATGCCTTGGTGTCCTCCTGTATGGGCCAGCTGCAGAACGTCGTCTAGGACGGACGACGAGGCGGGAACGAACACCCGGCCGTCATGAAGCAGTAGGCCGTCGTGGACGCGCCATTCGGCGTCCTGGTCACCCTGCGCCACCGCGCCCTGGTCAACCGCAGCCACCGCGTCGCGGCGCTCTCGGAGCTCGGGCGAGGCGTCGATCTCCCGGCGTAGGTCGTCGAAGAGCTGGAAGGTCGGCAGGGACGCTTCCTGGGCTTGCTGATCCGCCAGCGCGAGAGGTGCCAGGAGCGGGGCGTGCTCCCTGGTGTAAGACTGTCCCAAACCCGGAGCTCGACGCGTCGCAATCGACGACAAACTCCGCGGCGAAGTCGGGCAAGTGCAGGACGGGCGCGGCGGATAGCGCTGTCTTGAGGGCCGCGAACGCTGTCTCGGCGGTCTCAGTCCAGGCGAAAGCAGCAGTTGTGTCAACGGTGCCGCGATCGAGCCGTAGTTGTGGATGAAGCGGCGGTAGTAACCGGCGAGGCCGAGGAAACCGCGCAGCCCCCGAACCGACCTTGGTTGCGGCCAGGACTGCACGGCTGACACCTTGGAACTGTCCATGGCCACGCCGTCCTCCGTGATGACATGTCCCAGGTATTGTACAGCAGCCGTGGCGAAGGAGCACTTGGAGCGCTTGATGTGGAGGCGGTGCTCGCGAAGGACGCTGAGGACCGCCCGGAGCAGCTGCAGGTGCTCGGTCCAAGAGGCGCTGTAGATGAGGATGTCGTTGAAGAACACCAGGACGCCCCTGCAGAGGAAAGGCTTGAGCACAAAATTCATTAGTGCCTGGAAGGTCGACGGCGCATTGGAGAGGCCGAACGGCATGACCAAAAACTCGAAGTGGCCGTGGTGGGTGCGGGGTCACGTCCTCAGGGTGCACATGCACTTGATGATACCCCGAGCGAAGATCGAGCTTGGTGAAGAGGGCCCGCGCCGTGTAGTTCATCGTGAAGTTCCTCGACGACCGGGATAGGGAATTTGTCCTTCACGGTGGCTGCATTGAGCGCCCGGTAGTCCACGCAAAAGCGCCATGTGTTATCCTGCTTCTTGACGAGGAGGACCGGTGCGGAAAATGGCGATGTGCTGGGTCGGATGATCCCCTGCTGTAGCATGTCCTCGCATTGCTTCTCCAGTTCGTCTTTTTGCAGCTGCGGGTATCGGTACGGACGAACAGCCACCGGTTCAATGGCGGGCTTCAGGTGTATGCGGTGGTCACAAGGCCGGGCTGGCGGGAGGCCTGTGGGCGTGGCGAACACGTCCGCGTAGTTGTCCAGCAGCCGTTCGAGCAGGGCTGTCTCGCTGCCTTTGGCGGAGTAGAGGCTGCCCGAGTGAAGACGGCCCGTCGGCGGGGGGCCGGCGCGTGCCGACTCAAGGCCCTGCCACCGCACCCGGCGGCCGTGTCGTGTGAAATCCATGCAGAGCGCGTCGAAGTCCCAGAGGATGGGTCCCAGGGTGCCCAACCAGGCGACACCCAAGACCACGTCGTAGCACTCCAGAGGGATGGAGAAGCAGTCCACCGCAAACCGCTCGGTGCTGATCCGGAGGTCGATGTCGCGGGTGAGGCCCTGGCACGCGACGCGGTCGCCGTTCGCCACGACGACATGGGCACCTGCGGTGTCCATGGATTGGAAACCTGCACGGCGCGCTGCTGAGGAGCTGACGAAGTTGTGGGTGGATCCACTGTCGAGCAGCGCCGTGAACTCGTGCGCCCCAAACTGTACGCGCAGCTGCATCGTGTCTTCCGTGCGAACCCCCGTGATCGCTGATAGGGAGATCAACGGGGCGTCCGGATCATACGTCCCAGGCGTGGCCGCGGGGGCTACGGAAGTGTTGTCGATGTCGTCCGGCTCGTCCACCGGATAGTCTTGGCCACCTCCAGGAAGAACAGCCGCGCACACTTGTGGCCACGGGCGTACGGCTCGTCGCAGTTATAACACAGCCCCCGCTGGCGGCGAGTAGCCATCTCTTCCGGTGTGAGCTTCTTGAAGACGCGCGGTGTCGAGGCAGCTAATGCCGGAGCCGCCTGCGTCATGGGCGTGCCACCCGGCGGCGCGGGTAGCGCCCGACGTGGTTGTCACGGGGGTGGGGCGGGTAGCGCCAGGGTCGGTGTGGCGTTCTGGCGCTCGTACGCCCTGGCCAGTCGTATAGCGTGCTGGAGATCCGGCGGGTCGTGGAGCTCCACGTCGACGCGCAGGGCTTCAGGCAGCCCGCCCATGAAGAGTTGGGCCTGCTGAAGCGGCGCCAACGTGCCTGCGTGCGCGAGGCGCGCCTGGAAAACCTTGAGGTACGCCTTGACCGTCGAAGTGAACGGCAGACGCGCTAAGTCCGCCAGTTGGTTGGTGCTCATTGGCGGCCCAAACCTCTGATGACAGAGGGCCTTGCTGCGCCGTGCCGTTCAGGTGGTAGGATGCGTACCAGACGCGCTCGTCCTCCGGCGTGCGTTGGACGCGAAAAAATTGCTCGCATTTATTCAGCCACTCCAACGGTTCCCCGTCGCTGTCATAGGTCGGGAACGATAGCTTCTGGAACCGCGGCGCCGTGTGGCCTGCCGACGGCGGTGGTTGGGGGGGGGGGGGTTGTGGGTTTCTGGGTATGAAAGTGGGGTGGATGGGGGCTTGCATGATGGATGAAAAGGATGGGATTGGGGATGGGGAGTGGGGGAAGCTGATTTGTGTGATTGGCAGTGGCTGGGTGATGATGGTGGAGGCTGGTGGAGGCACAGACGGGAAGAGGGGCGGTGTGGATTGTGTAAGGCCGAGGACCTCGGCCGCGGTGATGAGGGGCACGCCGCTGGATGTCGGTGCCAGCAGCTGAGGTATACCGCTGTAGCCAGGGAGGCCGAACGGCAGCGACATGGGTGGTGGCAAGGAGGTGTGGCCCTCCAGGGACGCAAGGCGCGTGTTGATAACGGCGAATTGGAAGTTCATCTGCTGTTGGATGGAGTAGAGGGCAGCGGCGATCGCATCTGCGGAGGTGGGCGGTGGGAGGTGAGGGTTGAAGCTTGGTGGTGGGGGATGGCACGAGGGTGGTGGTGGACGTTGCCGCCGGCGCGGGGCTGGAGGCGGACGGAGCTGCCGACAAGGGGGCGGTGACCACCGGAGTTCCAGGACCAGAGGACATCTCTGATACCAGGTTGGTACGGCTCGCCTTGCTACTGAGGAAGTATGGAGGAGAGACGGCGAGCCGAGGCTTCGCAGGTCGTCGGCGCGAGGGCGCCGTACTGGTGCGCGCGCGTGTTCGTGCGAGGGAAGCGAGGTAAGCTGAGGTAGAGTTGCCCGGGGGCCCTTAGGGAGATAAATCTCAATCCCAGGCTGATTGCCTCTTAATTCCATATCAGGTCTTATAGACCGAGAGTCTTACAAGGAAACAACTAGATCTCCTAAATTCACTCATATGCTAACAAACTATCTTTAAGCTAACAGACTACCCTTATCAGGCCTAAACTCTCTCCCCTAAGTCGGCCGCATGCTAGCTACCGTGCCGACGCTTCCTATGATAGGTCTGGCCGACCATAACACTAATATATCTAATAAACATCCAGGATGTCTTCTGTCAGCAAAAGAATTGATTATTTCTCTGATCTGTTCTGCTTGCTGGCTTGCTTTGTGAGTTTATTGCATGTTGCAAGGTGTATTTGGCTTCAAGCTGTTGTTTTCATTCAAATGTATGGCCATCCGAATTAGATAGACCTGGAGCAAAGGAAGGTCGTTTGCTTGTAGCCTATTCTTTGTTTTTGTCTGCTGTTTCATGCAACTATTTATGGAAATTCGACTGTTGTGTCCATAATTCCTAATGTCAATTGGATTATCTAATTAAATAGATATAGTAGTATTATGTGCTATCCTCCTTTCTCAGAATATCGAGGACAGACTTTCCTTTCTATGTTTAATAGCTTGAATATCTGATGTCTTAGATTACTGAACATTTTCTGTTCCTGTTCACTTAAAGTTGACATTTAGATCAATTTGAGTTAATATTCAAGCTTATCCCTGGAAAAAACAATTTACTTGACACAGAAACTACTTCACCTGAGTTTGTTTTTTTTAAAGATGACTGACATGTTAGACAAATTTACTTAAATTTGTCTCTCTTAATACTGTGCCAATTAATGACTTATTGCTTTGGCAATCTCTTCTGAGTTGCATTCATTCTTTTCTTTAGTTTTATTAATTGCCATGTTCCATCTGGTTCGTTTATAACCCTTTTTTGGGGGGTAAGGGTGCCGATTATTGGAGGGAAAGATTTGGATCTTCATCAGCTATATAAAGAGGTCACATCACGGGGTGGTATTGACAAGGTAAGAAATGAATATAATGCTGTATATTCAACTTTCCTTAATAAAGTATTTTGTCTGGTCAGATTATTAACTTAATTGTGCATGTTGTGCAATTGCACTAATTTTCTACTTTTATGTAAGACCGTTAAGGGGCAGCCTTAATTCTTTTTACCATTTTTACTATATATATTTGCTTTAAATGCTACACATGGTCGGTGACTCAGTAAGTCCATAGTATCTTTAGTTTTTACAAATCTTACAGTACTTTGCTTCCTTAAATTAATTGATCTTAGCTTGCATTTATTTGTATTGGTAGCGAATGGATCCTTCCTTGAAACACATGGTCTGCCTTACTGTTTCCCGAAAATATTACATTGTCCATTAAACCCCTCCTCAAATTATCTTTTGGTTTAGTTAACCCTGCTTTTAACTCACCCATATGGCTGAGTTGTTGCGCTAGACTGGCATGGATAATAGTGATGCTTTTACATTTTTTTTGCAAGCTAGTTGTTTGGTTGTTAATGAGAAGGCAAGCATGATCTTTGTCAAGTAAAAGCTAAATTGAAGGCATGTTTATTCAAAATACTGTGGTATTATCATTATCTCATTGTCAGTTCACTAGATTTGCAAACATTCCAACTCAGACTGGTGGAGAAATAACTGAATCTTGATTCCCAAAGGTGAAGGCAGATAATAGATGGAGGGAAGTGACTGCATCATTTATTTTCCCTGCCACTGCGACAAATGCTTCTTTTATGTTGAAGAAATACTACATGTCACTCTTATATCATTTTGAGCAGCTATACTTCTTTAGAGTGCGAGGCTGGCATCAACAAGAAATAGGTCTGTATGGTCTACAGAATTTTATGCCATTTTTAGCTAAATGATGCAATCTCTCCTAACACATACCCTGTTCTCTCTGCAGATTCCAGAACAAATTCCTCCATGGAAGTTAAAACCGAAGCCCAAGCTTACCACAAAAGAAAAAGGGGTATCAATGCATCTCCTTCAGGTTAGTTTATGTTAATTATCAAGATATTGACCATCTAATGCCTCTAAGATATTTCTATCTTTATTGAAGCATAGCTTGTGACTTTGAGTTTGATAGCTAACTTGACATGTAGATGGTTCTCCAGCCCACTTAACAATTTTCTAAATTATGCTGTTCCATAAGTAGTTAAAAAATGGAAATGATTTATGGAAAACAGTTTTATATGGCTATAATCCTGGAATACTTATTGGAATCCTGTTGCAATGGACAGGCATCGAGCTAGTTTAAAATTATATTTTTCACTCCTTGTTTGATCAACTGTTTCAGATCCAGGTTCGTCTTCAGATAATGTTGATGTAGATGTGATACTTGATGCCAAGTTTGAACATGGCTACATAGTAACTGTTATTATGGGATCAAAATCCACTAAAGCAGTCCTCTATAACTGTACTGAAGAACCTGCTCTACCAACTCCGGAGCCACCTGTTGCAACTAACAACACTGATTTGAAGGGTGGACGTAGCCGAAGACGACGTAGGAAGAAGCTAAGTACAACAGACCCCAGGCACCCGAAACCAAACAGGAGTGGCTATAATTTCTTCTTCCAGGATCAACATAGAATGCTTAAGCCACAATATCCTGGACAAGACAGGCTGATAAGTAAAATGATTGGTGAACGATGGAACAATCTAAGTCCTGAAGATAAAGCTGTAAGTGGAGACAAAATCTTAGATATTCACTATTCTGAACCTGCAGTTACTTTCCAGTTTCCACACTATATTGATGTGTGGTGTATGACTTCTTCCTGGTATTTCAGGTATATCAAGAAAGAGGTGTACAGGATAAGGAGCGATACCGGACCCAGTTGGCTGCTTATAAAGAAGAACTGAGGACAGGCCAACCTATCAGCAATGCTGTGCCTATCCAGCAGAGACTCCCTCTGACAGAAGTGACGATTGATGAAGTAGACTCCAAGGTGAGCGAAGGTGATACGCTGCTGTCAAACCAGGGGTACAGCAGTAGTGATGAAAGTGACCATTCAGGAGAAAAAACTGTAGAAGACGACCTCAACACTGAAACATCCCCTGAGGTGAGCATGGAAACAGCTGGTTCTCCTGGACACCCTGATCCCTCTGCCGATGGGGACCACTTTGAGTTGCGGCGGAGAGAAAACTCCAAGGCAGACGAGAAAGATAATGCACCACCTGATTCATGACTTTCTGGTATACCTCTGAACGTGTGAAAGAGGAATCCCCAACTGGTGCCAAGCTACGCATATTTGTTTTATTAGCAATTGGAATACCCTTCATTTTGACAGTTCTGAATTTGTATTGCTAAATTTGTCTCGACCTTAAGAGGGGGCTAATGGGTAAAATTCCCACTATCCAGCGATGAGTGGATGGATACATGATTGACTTGCATAGAAAGTATATTCTTTCATTCAATATTTGTCATTAAAGTACGTTGATCTATATGTTGAGTGTGTAATGTCAGTGAAAAATCCACGTCGGCATTTCCAGTTGCAGCTATATGTTGAGTATGCTGCTTCAGATCTGTTCCTGATGAAATGAAATCTATAGGAAATGGATAATAGTCCAATCGAAAATATTATAATTTGGAATCTGAGGTACTAAAAACCCTATCCCTCGTGACAAGCTGATGGCTATTCGCATGACTATCTGGTGTTGCGTGTTGCTTGCACCGCCCCGGCCCCCTCCCCCTCCCCCATCGTTTTTTTTTTGAAAATAGAGTTAATTTTGTCAGTGGATCTTTCTCTCTTCGTTTTTTACTATCAACATAGATAAAAATAATAAAATAAGTAGATATAAGATATAGAGATTATTTTTTATTCCACTTGATGTTGATAATTACAACATAAAGCTCTTATGTATATATATAGTCATGTCAAGGTCTAAGATTTTAGTAAGAGCTCACGTATAAATGAACTAGGATTATGATTCTTCCTTCTCCTTTTCTTTTAGGATAGAGTCCATGTGTTTCTCAACACTCTCCCTTGTGAAAGCTCTTATGTATATATATAGTCATGTCAAGGTCTAAGATTTTAGTAAGAGCTCACGTATAAATGAACTAGGATTATGATTCTTCCTTCTCCTTTTCTTTTAGGATAGAGTCCATGTGTTTCTTCTCAACACTCTCCCTTGTGCGATTACCACGATATGCACATACCTCAGTTAAAAACTCCATCTGAAAATATAATGGAAAAAACGGTTCTTGAAGAAAAGAGTACATCACATTCGTTAATTGTATTACACATGTCTCATTAAAAATCTTGTATGAGAAACCTTCAAGTAAAAACTCACATAGGGAAAAAGAGTACAACATTTAACCTTCTTGGCTATGTATTCTTATGTGTTCTTCAGAATATTCTATTCTTCATAAATAGATATTGATCTTCATGATCTATGCATAAGGATTATAGCACTCAAAAGAGCCATGAACTAGAAGAACAATATAAACAAAATCTTGCATCCGAAGTCGATTACTGATGACATCTCAGGAGCAAGCTTAGGAAGAATTTGATCCTGCCGAAGTACAAGCCGAAGAAGAAGCACCGACAAGCCAGTACCTCCTCCAAAACTCTTCCCTCACTCCCCCTCTTGCACATGGATTTGTTTGGACCAACCGCATATACAAGCATTGGTGGAAACAAATATGACTTTGTGATAGTTGATGACTTCACTAGATATACATGGGTATTCTTTCTTAGTGACAAGAGTGACACACTTGATACATTCAAGATCTTTGTCAAGAGATGCCAAAATGAATTTGAAACAACTATCAAGAAAGTGAGAAGTGACAATGGTAGTGAGTTCAAGGATACAAGAGTTGATGAGCTATGTGATGAATATGGAATCAAACATCAATTCTCGGCCAAGTATACACCTCAATCAAATGGGCTTGTTGAGAGGAAGAATAGGACACTCATTGATATGGTAAGATTTATGCTTAGTGAATACAATGTGAGTGATTCTTTTTGGGCCAAAGCTATCAACACGGCTTGCTACTATAGAAACCGACTCTATTGCCACAAGATGCTTGAGAAGACACCTTATGAGCTATTGAATGGAAGAAAGCCAAATATTGCATACTTTAGAGTGTTTGGTTGCAAGTGCTATATCTTGAAGAAAGGTGCAAGATTGAGCAAATTTGAAAAGAAATATGATGAAGGATTCTTGCTTGGTTACTCAACTACAAGCAAAGCATATAGAGTATGGAATCTTACTCATGGGATAGTTGAGGAGGTGCATGATGTGGAGTTTGATGAAACTAATGGCTCTCAAGATGAAAATGACAATCATAATGATGTGAAAGGTGAACCATTGGCTAATGCAATGAAGAACATGGACATTGGGGACATTAGGCCGAGGCAAGTGGATGATGGGCAAGACAATGACTATCTAGTGCATGCTCCATCAAATGAGCAACTCAATGACAATCAAGCTAGTTCATCTTCTCCAACTCAAGATCAACAAGAGGCTAGTTCATCATCTCAATCCAATGACCAACCAAGTATAAGCAATCAACTTCACTTCCAACTCTCCAACCTACATCCATTGCAAGGGATCATCCATTTGATCATATTATTAGAGATATCACAAGAGGTGTGCAAAAAAGATCAAGATTGGCTTCATTTTGTGAACACTACTCATTTGTATCATCTATTGAGCCAACGAAGATTGAAGAGGCTTTGCAAGATATTGATTGGGTGAATGCTATGCATGAAGAGTTCAACAACTTCACTAGAAATCAAGTTTGGGAGCTAGTTGAGAGACCAAAGAATCACAATGTTATTGACACTAGATGGGTCTTTGGAAACAAACAAGATCAAGATGGAATAGTGGTGAGAAACAAAGCAAGACTAGTTGCACAAGGGTACACTCAAGTAGAGGGTCTTGACTTTGGAGAAACATATGCACCGGTGGCAAGGCTAGAAGCAATAAAGATTCTATTGGCTTATGCTTGTGCTCACAACATCAAGCTCTATCAAATGGATGTGAAGAGTGCATTTCTCAATGGGTACATAAATGAATTGGTATATGTTGAGCAACCACCCGGTTTTGAAGATGATAAAAAACCCAACCATGTGTACAAGCTAAGAAAGGCATTGTATGGTTTGAAGCAAGCACCTAGAGCATGGTATGAGAGGTTGAGATATTTTCTCCTCTCTAAGAGATTCTTTATGGGCAAGGTCGATACTACCCTATTCACCAAGAAGATTGGAAATGAATTGTTTGTGTTGCAAATCTATGTGGAAATCATGAGCAAAGTGACCAACTTGACCACACTCAAGGCATCTTCTTGGCTTAGGCTTTGGCTTCTCTTGATTGTTGCCATTGTACTTGTTCTTGTAATAATTCTTTGCTTCAATCTTGACCTTGGCCTTCATCACTTGGTTCTCCTTGAACCCAACATCCATCTTATCATTTTCATGATGGTGTTCATCAAGAGCTCACTTTGGAGGTTGTGGCCCTTGGTGAACTTCTCCAATCCACTTGCAAGCTTGATCTTCTCATTCTTGAGCTTTGCATTTTCTTCTTGTAGGGTGGAGATCAAGAGAGTGGCCTTCTTGTCATCTTCACTAGCCGACTTGATGGTGAAAGGCTTGTTTGACTTGAGGTTGATTAGCTCTTCCTTGAGCTTTGAGTTTTCTTCCCTCATCTTCATGTAGTCATCATACTTGTCGGCCTCAACTACTTTCTTGCCCTTGCACTTAGCATTTTTCTCACTAGCAACATCATCAAGCAAGTCCTCACAAGAAGTAGCTATGTCACACTTAACACACACGTTAATAGCAACACGTGTGGCAAGATCTTTATTGAGAAAATTATAAGCAACCACAAGAGTACCATGCTCATCTTTTACTTTGGTGTAGTCATCTTTTAGCAAGTTGTATCTTGTTTGGAGCTCTTGGGATGACCTCTCAAGCTTATCATGTTTCTCACTTGCTTGCTTGAGTGAGGCTTTGAGCTCCTTAGTGCTAGATGAGAGAATTTTGTTCTCAAGTTTTAGTTTATCATTAGCACTAGACAAATCATCAAGCTTGGCATGCAAGTTCTCATTTGCTTCTTCAAGTGATTCACTTTTAGTTTTTTACTTCCTTATGATTTTAGAGTATTTGTTGCAAATTTTTATGAGCTCATCATAGGAAGGTGCCTCAAATTCATCATCACTATCACTTGAGCTATCACTATCATCACTATCCTCTTTTTGTACCTTCTTGTCACCTTTAGCCATGAGGCATAGGTGTGTAGAGGATTAGCCCGATAATGGTGGAGGAGGTGACGGTGGAGTAGAAGAATCAATCACCAAGGCGGCCACCTTCTCATCTTCACTCTCATCATCGGAGGAGTCACTTGTATCTACAATGTCGGCGAGTCAATTACCAACAATGTAAGCTTTGCCATCCTTCTTCTTCTTGTGGAAGTTTTCTTGAATGGCTTATCATTCTTCTTCTCTTCATCACTTGAGTCATCCTTGTTGCCCTTGTTGTTCTTGAACTTCTTGTTCTTGTACTTGTCTTGCTTCTCTTCGGGGCAATGTTGAGCCAAGTGACCAAGCTTTCCACAATTATAGCAATCCATTTGTGAGATTGGCTTCCTTGAAGCGCTTATGAAGAATTTCTTCTTCTTTGAGTCAAACTTGACTCCTTTCTTGTTTAGCCTCTTCAACATCTTGGTGGCCTTCTTCACCATGAGAGCGATGTTGTCTTCATCTTCATCATCACTTGTGCTCTCATACATCACTTGCACTTTGCACCTCTCCTTGGTGGATGCCTTGAGAGTCAAGTCCTTCTCCTTCTCTTTTTCTTTCTCTTTGTCTTTCTTCTTGAAGGAGGATGAAGAACTATCATTGATCTTCATATACATCTCATGGACATTGATCTTCCCCAAGATTTGAGTTGGAGTTGATGCAAAGAGATCGCCTTGGTGAAGCACGGTGACGATGCGGCCATACTTGTCAATTGACAAGACACAAAGAATCTTGCGCACCACATCGGCCGGAGACATTTGAGTGAGTCCAAGGCCATTCAACTCCTCTACAAGAATATTCAATCGGGAATACATCTCATTAGCACATTCATGAGGAAGCATAACAAAAGAGTTCATCTTAGCAATGATCAAGTGATAGCGCTCCTCTCTTTCACATTTAGTGCCCTCGTGTAGAGCACAAATGTCGATCCAAACCTCATGTGCGGTTTTACAATTCCACACATGGTTGAACACATCCTTACAAATGTCATGGAAGAGGATATTTTTTCCTTGGCATTGTTCTTCTCAAAGTAAGGATCTTCGGTGAACACCGAACCACCGGTTATGGTGGCCTTGTGAACACCAGCATCGATGGCCTCAAGATAGGCCTCCATACGAACTTTCCAATAAGGAAAGTCGTCTCCATCAAACAGAAGAGGTGGACCATCCCCATGGGACATCTTGCTCTAGGCGGTGAAGACTAAATTAGAGCAACCTTGCTCCGATACCAATTGAAAGGATCAAGATGCCCAAGACGGGGTGAATTGGGCTAATTTCAAGTTTCTAAAGAAAATATGAAATCCTAAACAATGCCAATTCCCTCGTACCTACCGAATGTGTGCCTTAGACTATGAAAACGATAGCAAGCCAGGGAATGGAAGAACACCCTACATAATTCTAGTATGAGTGTAAAAACAAGTGCGAAATGTAAAGAGCTAGGGATAGAGATTTTTGACACGACGACGTTTTGCCGAGGTATCGAGGAGTCGACACTCCCCCAGTCCTCATTGGAGCACCTCGCAAGGTATTGCTCCCCCTCACCTTGCGCAAGGAGTGAGTTCTCTCTACATGCTGGTTCTTTGCCACTTCGGTTCGGTGAACCACCCACAACCAATCACAAGTCGATGGAGAAGGGCCGCCGACAATCCTTCCGGCGATCACCTTCCTCCGAGCACCACCGGACCGTCTAGGTGATGTCGATCACCAAGAATAACAATCTTTAACTCTCACTTGACTCACTCAAGCCTCTCAAGCCTCATGAGATGGATGGATGCACACTTGAACTCTTGGATGAACTAGTGAGTGGATTCAATGGATGGATTCGCAAATCTCTCACTAGGGCTCTTGCTCTCTTCCCAAACCTCTCAAGGTGTTTCTTAGCTATCCAAATGAGAAAAGGCAGGTTGGAAAGCCAACTGATGGAGTATAAATACCCCCACACACAACCAGCCCACGGGAGGCAAACAGACAGTTTAAGTTCGCATCGGACGCTACGTTGCACCAAGCGTTCGATGCAAACTGTGAACTCTCGGGTTTCTAGAAAATAATCAACGAACGCTCCCTAGCGTCCAATGCGTTGCCAACGGACGCGTCTGACGCATCTCGAGCCTCTCTAGAACCTTACTGTACCGCTGACGGACGCTGCTAGGGTTTCACCCCAGCGTCTGTCGCCCTCGGCTCTAGCGTCCATCGCCTAGAAGAAGGCTCTTTCAACTCCATTTTTTGTCGCGATGAATATGAAAGTTGTTCTAGGCTATCTTACAGTCACCATAGGCTTGCTTAGAGCTAAGGTTGTCAAGTGTGCACTACACCTAAGTCATAAAGCTCTCCTAAGTCAAGCTACTCATCCAAACCCCTCTTGACAGTCAAAGATCAAATAAAGCCCTATACTAAGTGCCCTTCATCTCCTTATGGCGACCTATCCAATCTAGGGTCTTCATCATCTCTCTTTGAAATCCAAAATGATATCCATCTTGAGGCAATAGGTAACCATTTGATGCCCATTCACATTCGTCACTATGGCTAAGCTATACATAGCCTCTGCAAAACACACATTAGCCATAATAACACTCTAATATCGTTAATCACCAAAATCACTAGAGCCATGATTCTTCACATAGGCTCATTTAGAATACTCTTTCCTTATCACTACAGTTTCATACTCTGCATCAAAATAATTTTAAAAAAAGTTCCCATCGGTATTTTTTAAAATGATGAGCTACGGGCAGCAGAGCTATGTCCCATCGCCACGTTCCTCGCCTCCTCACCTCGAACCATGGGTATTAAATGCTTGTAATGAGCATTGCATGATCATGGTGTTCTCTTATGACTGGAACAAGTGAACACCACATTGCAACAAGAACAGTAGCCAGGAATGTTGCATAATTTGCAGTTTTTTTCTTGATCACATACATGCTCACATTTACATGACCATACCGGCGCCTTCTAACATCTATTATTTACATGAAGGCAGAGAACTTTGATACCTATATAGTGTATATGTTGAATATTGTAGAAACACCGCACACCCTTAATCAGGGGGGTGACCTTCATTATATAGCCTAATAGGCTAGGGTTACAATATACAAGGCCAATGGGCCGGACACCCATATGGGCTGATACAACTGTTACAATTATATTCTAACATCCTCCCTCAGTCTAAGCGGGAGTGTCACGAACACAAAGACTGGACCTAAAGTCAGTGAACAGCTGTACAGGTAACCCTTTGGTCATGATGTCCGCGAACTGATGAGACGATGAAACATGAAGCACCCGAACATGTCCCAAAGCAACCTTCTCACAGACGAAGTGAATATCTATCTCAATATGCTTCGTGCAGCGATGATGAACTAGATTGGCAGTCATATAGATGGCACTGACATTGTCGCAGTAGACAATCGTTGCCGAAGAGATGGGTGTGTGAAGCTCCTGAAGTAGCTGACGAAGCCAACAAGTCTCAGCCACAGCGTGCGCAACATCACGATACTCAGCCTCCACACTCGAACGAGAAACTGTAGTTTGTCGTTTGGAGGACCAAGAGACTAAGTTGTCGCCGAGGAAGACACAGTAGCCAGAAGTGGAGCGCCGAGAGTCAGGACAACCAGCCCAATCAGCATCGGAGTAGGCAGTCAAGCTGGTGATGCTGCTTGTGCCGATGTGAAGCCCAGTGGAGAGGCTGCCCTTGACGTACCGCAGGACACGCTTGAGCATCGCCAGATGAGGCTCGCGCGGGTCGTGCATGAAGAGGCAAACCTGCTGAACGGCATAAACAAGATCCATACGAGTCAGCGTGAGGTACTGTAGTGTACGGATGAGGCTGCAGTACTGAGTGACATCTGCCACCGGAGCGCCATCCGTGGTAGAGAGCTTGGCTTGAGTGTCAACAGGAGTTGCCGTAGAATGACACTCAACCATGCCGGCGCGCTGAAGCAGATCCACAGCGTACTGGTGCTGCGACAGGAAGAGGCCGTTAGTAGAACGTGTGACAGAGATCCCGAGGAAGTGATGAAGATCCCCGAGATCTGTCATGGCGAACTCAGAATGAAAGAGCTCAGTGATGCGACGAAGAAGCAAGGTCGACGAGGCTGTCAGAATGATGTCGTCGACGTAGAGCAACAAGTAGGCGATGTCGGAACCCGCTTTGTAAACAAAGAGGGACGTATCAGAGGTCGAAGCAGTGAAGCCGGACCGTTGGACGAAGCCTGAGAACCGTTGGTGCCACGCCCTGGGCGCCTGCTTGAGTCCGTACGGGGACTTTTGTAGGAGGCAGACGTGGTCGGGAGCCGCCGGGTTGACGAAGCCGGGTGTAACACCTTTGGTGTTTTATCTTAATTAAAAATGAATCATGTCATCATCAATTGATTGATAACCTCGTTATGCATTGAACTAAAATGAGTTTATTTGATTGAGTGTGGTCATCTTTTCAAATTCAAACTTTCAAAATTTACATTCAAACCCTAATTCCTAGAGGGGTTAAATCAAACCCTAAACATGAATTTCAAAATATAAAAAGAATTTGCATATGGTTGTTTAAGCAAAGTTGTAGAGCTCAGTTTGAATTGCATTTGTTGTGTTTACAGTTTTTCAAGTGTTATTCAAGTTTTTAGAGTAATTGAAAAGGGGGTAAACCTTGTAAAAAGTTTTTTTTAAATTTCAAAAATGCATTTTCATTTCTAAGCCGAATTTGAAAAAGTGTGTATTGACAAAAATGTAGATCATGAAATTTTGAGCAACTTTGGTATTCAAAGTTTTTCGTGAAAATCCCTGTAAGTTTGAGCAATTTGCAAAACAATCCCAGGGGCAGTTCAGGCATTTCATCGAGCAGTTACATGGCGACGGGGAACTCGGCGCCGACACCTGGCCGGCCAGCTACCGAGCTCGCCGTGCGACTCCTAGCCTCGACGCACGTCCTATCTTGTGCATGGCATCGTCGCGCACACCCTGCTCCCTTCAAAACGGGACGATGTCCATCCCTTGCCCTCTTTCCACGTCGTGCAACCGCGCTGCTCTGCTCCGCCGAGTGCGCCACCATCGTCGACGAGCTCGTTAGCCACTGCCAGTCCACCCAACCACTACCATTGTCTTCGCCTTGATCTCGCACATCGCCTGGGTCGCTTGGTTGAAGCAGACAAATGCTGGTTTGCCCGGCGCAACGTCTTCTTCTTCGACTCCGGCGAGAGCGCCGCCGCTCTAGTTCAGTGTCGTCTCAGCTATCCAGGAGCCGCATTGATCTTTTGTCTGTTGTTTCTTGTTCCTTGTTCATCGCTGATCCTCGTCGGCTCCGCCGTTTCTTCTTTGGTGAACCACAGCCTCGGGAACGTCGTAGTTGCCGCTCGGCTCCAGTCTCCGCCTCGTTGGGTTCGGGGTGAATCGGTTGAGCGGTTGGTTCGCCGTCGGCGACGTGCCGCCGTGTTTCTTGGTCGTCGGCGCCGCTGCTCTGCCGATGTGCCTCTGACGGGCGGGACCCAGCCGTCAGTGGGTTAAATGAAGGGTTTTCTTTATTTTTTGTTTTGCACAGTATTGCATTTTTTTATTTTTGTATGTTTTTGTGCATAAATAAATTCTATAAAAATTTGTGTATGTTCTCTGCAATGTGTAGTATTTTAGAAAATATAACATATCCATGTTCAATACATTTTTAATCCTGTAAAAATGCTCAAAGTAATTAAGAAATGAGTTTTCCATGATTTTTCATGTTCTGTATATTCCTCCAAAAATCCTAGGAATTTTTGTGTAACCTTTATACACTAATACCTTGTTGTACAAAAAGTTTGAGAATTTTTGGATGCTCTGTTATACATGGCTATTTGTATAATTAATAATAAAATGAGTAGTAACCCTAATTACTTTAGGTTTTGTGTAATTTTGGGTTGATTGATGTTAATGGTCATTAGTCCAGTGACAACCATAAGTTGGACATATTTGATGAAATGTTGTTTGCTCAGTTCTTTTGGATGTAATTATTAACTTAGATAATCAATTTAATTAAAGTTAATTATATTGCTTTATGATCTCAAGATGTTTTAATATGTTTTATTCATCTCTTAATTACATGTTTGTGTGTTGCAAAGCATCATGTCTATCTTTGTAAGCATCATCTAAGCATAGCACTTTATCGTGTAGATTTCTCGTCAGTTGGGTTGGATAACCACCTTGGTGAAGGGGGTTTCTCTGTGATTGAATCTGAGTCCGAGATCGTTTATCCCTCCAACCAAGGCAAGCCCCGGTGCATTCAAACATTTCCTTGTATTTAAAATGTTTGCTTTAAATACACTTATGATTATTCTATTGCATTACGGTAATTAATTAAATTCCTATTTGATGCATAGCCTTATCCTTGGGTTATTGTACCTACACCTTGGCAAATGTTTAAAGATGCAAAATTTTGCAAAAATGCTTAGTATGCTTAGATCTTTATAGTAGGTGATTTCCGGTCACCTACGCATAGCGTATTGCTCCGGCAAGTGGTTATGTTTTTCTGAGAAAGGGATGATGTTGGGGGAAGTAATAATCGGGACCGAACGGACACGGTGTTTGGGAGCCATCAGGGGTGACTGATGAGCGGGTTCTCTCCGCTTGTGTCATTAGGTACCGTCCGCTTACCTTGATATTGAGCGAGAATTTGGAGTACTGGTCACATACTTTTGGAAGCCGAACTCTGGCTATTCTAGTTTAAGAACGCCATTGTTCAGAGTGAGGAGCATGCGCTCAGCCTTGCCATTCTAAGGAGATGTGTAGGGGCACGAGGTACGAAGAACGATGCCGCAACTGGCAAGGAATGCGCTGGTGGCATTGTTGATGAACTCGGTGCCATTATCTGCCTGAAAACAACGTAGAGAAAGACTAAATTGTGTATGAGCATAAGCGACAAACTGAACAATGTGGTTATGAACTTCAGACTTATGGCGAAGAGGGAACGTCCAACAATAATGTGTATAATCAACTAACACAAGATAAAAATTATAACCAGGAATACTCGCAACTTGAGAGGTCCAAACATCACAATGAACGAGTTCAAAAGGTGCTGATGTCCTAGAGACCGAACTAGCAAACGACAGCCTAACATGTTTACCGAGCTGGCAAGCATGACAAATGCGGCGAGCTGCTTTATTACACTGGATAGCTGAAAGTTTATTTAGAGTAGCGACGACAGCGGGTGTGCGGGATGACCAAGGCGGGAGTGCCACAGCTCCAGGGAGACGACGGCAACATGACAGCGAGGAGGAAGGAGATGTGGGATGGTGTAGAGGTCCCCGCTACTATTGCACCGAAGGATAACCGTCTTGGTCTTGAGATCCTTAACAGAAAAACCAGAGGCGTCAAACTCAATAGAACAGTTATTGTCGCGAGTAAGCTGTCAAACAGATAACAGATTACGAGTGAGTTGGGGAGCGACAAGAACAATATCAAGATGAAAAGGACGATCAGCTATTTGAATAACAGAAGTGCCACGACTATGAGAATGGGAATGGATTGACCGTTGCCGACCATAATTGAGGATGGTGGCGACGGGAGATGAGAGGAAAATACCGTCATTGGAGGACATGTGGGATGTCGCTCCGCTATCCAGACCCAAGGTGCATTGCCGCCCTGGATCGCCATCTGGTTAAGGGCGGCAATCAAGCTTGTCGAGTCCCAGCTGCTCGGAGGCCCGTACGCCGGGGGGCCACCGGCGGTGGAGAAATGCTGGGGCGCGAAGGCGGTGTGTGCCTGTGGAGGAGGCACAGGTGGCTCACCCCACTGCTGCTGCTGGGGAGGCCACTGAGCAGCCTAAGGGTTGTTCCAAACCCAAGGGCCGGCCGGCTGACGTCCGCCGAAGCTGCCGCCGTGCTGCTGCTGGTTGCGGCCACCGCTGTCGTTGCCACCACGGCCACCCTTTCCCTTGCCGCCCTTGCCACCTCCCCCACGATAGGTGGACGTAGAAGGGGTGGACTGGCAGGACAGCGACGTGCAAGAGGAGTTGGTGGAGGCGGAAGCCGAGTCCGCCTTGCCCTCGTTGTCGAGGCGGAGCTCCTTGACGCGGAGCATGTTGGTGGCGGACTTGAAGTCGGGAAGCGGCGACGTGTTGGAGATGATGTCGGCGGTGTTGGCGAAGCGGGGGTTGAGACCACGCAGAAAGTTAGCACGAGCTGCGTAGGGGAGATGGTGTGACCAACCTCCCGTAGAGCATCAGTGGTGCGCTTCATCTGCTGGGCATAGGCGTCGATGGAGAGGTCGCCCTGGGACAGGTTGTGGAACTCCTGCTAGAGGACGACGGCGCGGGACTCCTTGTTGGCCTGGAGCAGGGCTTCGATGGAGACCCACAGAGCGCGTGCGTCCTGTTCGGGCTCCATGGCAAGGTCGAGGACGGCGTCGTCGACGGAGCCGTACATCCAGCCGCGGAGGCAGGCGTCAGGCTGAGACCACATGGGGTCAGCCGGTCGGCCGTCCGCCGTGCCATCGATGTGGCAGAGCAGCCCGTACTTGCCGCAGAGGGCAGTGAAGAACGCCTTCCACTTGGAGTAGTTCGGGCGCTCGAGGCTGAGTGCGACGACAGCGTGCTGCTTCACGTTGACGGCGGCGTAGGCGGCGAAGACAGGGGCAAGGGTGGATTCCCCCATGGCGCCGGATGACTGGGAGCCTGTTGTGGAGGATGAAGTCGTCGACGATGTCATCTGAGCGGCTCTAGGGCGGCGGCGTGATCTGCGCGGCGGCCGGGAGCGGCGAACTTGGGCCGGCCGAGAGAGCAGTTACAATTATATTCTAACAAATATATCATTTGCCTGGTAATCTATCAAGGTGTGAATCTAAACTACCTGCAAAACAAATATAAACTGCAATTCAGTACAGCCATATACTGTTGCCCAGAATCGTGAGCAACTGAAGACATTGGAGAAAATAAATTGTTGTTATTTTTTTCTTTTGTGAAACAAAATTACACACTGTACTTAAGCCAGCTTACCTTCATCCTATGGTGTTTGCTTGTATCATACTATTAACACATATCAGTAACACAAAATTTCTACTGTTTTTAGCACAACATAGAAGTGCAAATTTGCATTTATCTTTTAACCAAATGATAGGTTTTGGAAACTTCGGCCATTATTAGTGCGAGGGGCATATGGCCTTGGTACCTTCCATCTCAATAATTCCTGAAATGTTGAGATCATGTGTCAGATTAATCAAGCAGTGTTACAGTACACATCCAGTACATAGCAATATCCAGGATTGTTTAAACTACAAATTTACTAAGTTTGTGACATCGGAAACTTAAAGATCAATTTACTAAAACTGAGAAATTTGCTAAGGGAAAATATACTTTAGATTAGGTAACTAGCAAACTGCAAAAGAAATTTGCATCATGTATTATATGTTTGACCTCACACACAAAGTTCAGCCATTCATGCCATTACATTACATGGATAAGTGTGCCCATACTGTGCACAAGGTTCTTCACATACCTTCAAACAGTTTGGACCGTAAGCTTTATAAGCTTTGTAAATTGCAGAGTAAATGATAGTTGCTTGATCCGAACCTTGATTACACTTGACCAAACGAACAACTTCCTTCGAATTTGATGGTTTAGCTTTCAAGTACAAAATAAGCTTAGAAGGCAAGGATCCAGGAGGATCTTTTTTCCCATGGGTCATCTCCACTGTTACCAGATCATCCCATAATACATCCCATATTACTGAGCAAGGATCCTTTGTAGGATTGAACTTACGCTGGGTCATCATTGGTAACTGAAAAGCATGCAAGCATGTGATTAAAATTGGACTGACAAGTGAAAAGAATGGCATAATAAGAGAAACAAGTGTCTTGCCTGAAGCAATAGTACTCTTCTGTGAGTGATTAAAAGAATCTTCCCCTTAGGAAGTAAAAAATGATCCTCATAAGCATCGGTAGAAGCAAACTTTCCTCGGATTTTAAAAATATCAATTTGACCAAGGAATGTAGCACACTCAGCTAGATGCAAGATAGCCTTCACATCAAAAGTTGCAAAAGGACACCAAATCAGAGAGGTTTTCATAGTAAATTAAAACTCTGGCCTAGATAGATCACTAATTACCTGGCCAGTAGCTTTGTGCTCGTCATAAGGATAGAGCAAACTATCCCCACCAATAGCTCGAGGGAGACGCCTACGCAGCAACTGCTCCTCAGCCATTATCGCTGATGATATTTTCATTTTTACCGCATTGGCACCTTCAGTAGTTTTTGACAAAAGATCAAGAACTCCGCTAACTGGTTGTGCAGCTGCACCAATTATACCCTTTCCAACTCCTTGCACAAAACCTTCAACACCAGAAGATTTTGCACCCTCGATGGGCTTTGTCAATATGCCTGTCACACCTCTGAAGATGCCTTTTGCAAGAGCACCACCTCCATCTCTTATGACATCCCCAAAGTCTTCCACACCTTTGCTATCCTGGAGAAAACAAATCAAAAGTTTTCAAAAAGAGAACAAAGGAATAGCATGGTGATTCTTATTTATGTATCCTGCATTTGGTATGCTAAATACATGCATAAGCATAGTAAAAGAAAGAAAACAAAAAACAGGATTGAACCTGTCTCATCCGGCCCTGAATGAATTTCTTGTCCATAGACAGTGCAGCTATCCCCTTGCTCATGTTACTCAGAGCGCTACTCGCATTACCAAGAATGTCAACACCGGAAAGTAGCTGAAGAGGTTGGCTAAGAAGATCTTTTTGAATGTTAGATATAGCAGCATTCATAAGTGCACTTTGCCGCATGCATAATTCCTCCCGGTACCTTTGAGCTATACGGACCTTGATGTGAAAATAAATACACATCAGTCTACAGATGGAAACTATATACTTGTATGGATGATGCAGATACATGAAATTTCATAGCAGCCCTACCGGCATATGCTCCATGTTTCCTAATGCAGTCATCAAGGATGACCAGAACCCAAGTACTCCCCTTGGCCTTTGGCTTGGGGACATTGCCATTGACACTCTAAATCGGATCTCAGAGATGTTCAGAAGCCTGCATGAAAAGGTTCAGTAAAATCAATAGGGTAATAAAAAAAGAACAAGCAACACCATATGGTCAGTTACGTACCCAATTTTCAGTATAGGGTCAACTGAAACAGCTGAAGGTTGATTGCTATATATCCTATCCAATTTTAGGTGTTGAATCATCTCATGGAGGCGCCAAATGATTGGTTCATGGATGTTAACAAAGAACACACAATTCTCAGGAACCTACAAAGACAAGAAAGCAGAAAAAATGAAATATCCAGGTGAATGATGCCACAAAACTGAAATACAGATTCATTCACATGATCAGAGGACCATTTGTACAGATTTTTTGTGTTCTCCATCTATAGTTTTATTTATTATATTTAATATCTATATCGTGCTTCCCCTCCTGTTGTAGAGAATGTGTACGGTCTATGTATAACCAACATTGACTAGTTATCTCACCTGGACACCAACATACGGATAGACACAAAAATCAAGAGAATTATTGGTCTGAACTGTCATAGAGAACTTGACAATGTAGTCTGACTGATTTTCAATCTTTTGAGGACAGAAAAGGACAGGCATGGGAACAAATGGTAATTGATTATCAACTTGAATCCAATGCATCCTCATTTTGAGCCTGCATAAAAAGCGGATATTTCAGAATACAAGCAGTGAGAAAAAAGTAGCCTAGTAAATAACCAATAGTATTATTGTTACCGATTTACTCCAGAGCCCATTCCAGATGAGTATGCAAGTAAAAGTTGCTGCACTGAGAGGTAAAGAACTTCCTCAGGCATATGGTCGATTACAGAAATACCAAGCTCCGTTAGTTCCAAGGTAACATGAAATTCACTATCCAGATCAGGAGATAACTGCCCATAGTCGACCTCTGATGGCTGAAAGATTGGTGACAACATCCTTTCAATTATCTGTCCTCGGTTCCTATTATCTGGCAGCCAATCACTAACTTGAACAACATGCAATTTCCCCTCCTTCAAGACAGTGACACGTAAGGCCTTCTTAAGGGCACCTGAATTAGTCAGGGGCTGATGATCCATTACAACATCGATGTCATATGTCATGGAGTTCAGAGGGTCAGTCCCATCAACCAAAATTTCCAATAGATGCCTTCTGCTGAGGTCCTCCCAAAAGAAGGAAGCTGATGAATTCGGAAGCAGATTACGCCATGAATGATCATCACCACCGACCTGCCGAAACCGTATAGGCAAGAACATAGAGCGATTCTCCATCCTGCTTGCATAGTTTTGATTTTCCTTAATTAAATGTTCAGTTTTTAAGTAGACTGTACAGACATATGTGGACAGTACCTGTATGGGCTGGACCAGCAATCAAGCTGAAATATAACTTCATAGCGTGAACTTTTTGTTCCGCTTCTCACATTTACCCTGACGAAAGCTTGATCATGTCCTGTTGAACTGTTCATGAGCACACACATAACTCCATTAGCATTGATGCTAAAAGGTGTACTCCATTGGTATCCCTCCAGCCTCAACTGCAATTACAAAAAAGTTTAAGAAAAATGTGGTGCAATAACATTAACAAGCAAAGAACAGCCAGTTCAAACCATATGGTTCAAACTAATAACCTTTAAAAGTTCACTTCCAAATTCTGTTCGCCATTGAAATACTTTTGGAGGTTCATATGGTTGTAAGGGCTCCTCAGTCTTATCATGATATTCAGATAGCAAAATACTTCTTCCAATTCTATTGATAAGAAGTGCTCTTGGCAGTAAATTTACCACCTGCATTGTCAACATTTTCAGAAACGTTCAAGCATATAGTTGAATATAACAACACTACATCATAAATCTTATGCAGAAACAGAATTAACAAAACATATCGACCAAGGTTCAAATTACCAAAAACCAAACCTATGATTTGCAAATAATAGTATTAAAACGGAGGTTGTGTTATGGATATTAGTTAGACTATGAGACAGAAGGACCAGAATGATCAGCCAGAACTGTTTGCGTTAGTTTTACTAAAAAACAACAGCCGTGCTTAAGCATGGGATCGATCAGGAAGTGTCTCAGCTCAAAGATGGTTAAACCTCTGAGAAGTTAGAACCTACTGATAGAACCTGAACTGTGAACTTTCAGAAAGGGTAGATAAGCTAATGCAAAGCCATATCACTATCGATGCCTTTGTCCAGTTGTGAGTTGTGTCTACAATAACTTTATATCCAGTTAACATGTACTCCCTCCGTCCCTAAAAGAATCAATTCCTAGAATCCGTGCCAGTCAAACATTTTTAACTTTGACTAACTTTATAGAAAAATATAATAACATCTATACTTAAAATGAGTATCATGTGAAAATATATTCTATGATAAATCTAATGATACTAATTTGATACCCTAACTTTTGATATTTTTTCCTAAAAATTTGGTCAAAGTTCAAAAAGTTTGACTTAAGACAAATCTAGGTATGAAGGGAGTACTTGTAAACTACAAACACTCAAAATCTTGTAACATGAAGACTCAAACCTTTGTCCGGTCTGAAGCCATCTTCAGTTGAACTGAGAACCAGTAATATGACCCATCAGAAGAAAATGCTTTGATATCAACATGCTCCTGAAGATGAATGGCATTGTATACATTTTAGAATGCCCAAGAAGATGAGCAATAGATCAAATGCATACATAACACAATGCATACCTTGTTCTCAAGCTCAAAAAGAGACACTCCTATACTGTACTGTGTGCAACCACCAACAGCCACAGATATTGCAACTCGAGCTGGACTGAAATTATTGTTATCCCTAGACTCAGAGCGCACACCTGCAGATCGGTTCAAGTAATCTTGTGGTGATAGCAACACATAGTTTGTGCTACAATCTTCAATATCTTCCAGTACTTGCATATTTCTCTGTGACATTGTTCCTCTTCTGACAAGAGACTTTGAAGAATATTTAAGGGAAAATTTTGAAGACTTGGCCACTCTACTTAGCGAGTCTGGTCTGCTAAGTGAGTCTGCTTCTGAGCTTTCTATGGGTTCCCCTTCTACAATGCGATAAGATAGTGGAATTGACGAGTGGTTTTTTATCCAGTAAGGGACAAATAATCTCAGCGTCTTTGGTGCAGCATCACTAGCACCTAGGTCATGCTCAACACTAACTCGTAGTCTCCTAATATTAACCGAAAAAAGTGAAACTATCAGAAATAACAAAAACAGCAAAGCTAAAGCACCAAAAAATATATTAAATACAAGCTTAAGTGAGGCTGCTACATTAGGTTGAAGAAAGGAGTTTGGGCAGAACAAACAGGGGAAATAATGAGAATCAACAGTTTAAAAAGGGAAACACCGAGATGATTTATGTTAAAGCGCTGATCTTTTGATGCTCTCAAAATGCAAATCAACAGTTAACAAGGGAGGCACACAGATGACTGATATGAAACTTTTGTGAAGTTTTGATGCAGCCTAGCTCAAAACACTGATTCATGGTACATACGGTATACTTGTGTTATTGCTGTAAAGATAGTAAAATAATGAAACATAATAACATCAGGGTCCATGTAGCTTAAAATTAATACTACTATTCATGCAAAACACTGGATCATCGCAAAAGCTTCCTAACCTCTGGCTTTGTTTCTGAACCATCCAGAAAGAAGAAACATGTTCCAAGGACAACAAGTCCATTATCAATACAGCATCCTGAAAGAAAACAGGAAACAAAAAATTAGAATACTTTACAGTAAACATGCCAAGACAAGCCAATATGTATGTAAGCCCTTTGATCCCGTATGTATGCTTGTGAAATCAATTGTTCTGCAGATTCCTCATATTCACGCAGGACAGGAGTCTAAATAAACTATAATCCATGGTCCATGAGTTTAACATCTGCTCCACAAAAGGATAAACACATTACCTTTTCTAGAATCCAACCATTTTGAAGAAACAATGTAAGGTAAATTGGTTTCCGTATATCTGCTGAATAGATAAATACACTTCCACCCGAAGAGACAATACCATGCTGCTTTTCAACCATATTACTTTTAGTGGAAATCTCCCAAATAGCATACTCAGCTTCATAGGGAAGTTTATTTTCAAGTCTAAGAATTGAATTGAAAGAAATTCTCCAGTCATAGACAGGTACATTCAAATCTGTATGAACAACAGAAGCATCAATTCCAACACTAAACCAGAAATATCTTTCAGTGCCAACAGGAGGATGGCAATATGAGAGCACATCTTTTTTCTCGAGTTCAGCAAGCTTAAGAACGGAATTCCTTGATGGTACCACTGACTGTTTTACGGTGCTTTGCCTAGAAACTGAAGACTGCTGCTGCTTAGGTATGCTCTCAGAACCTAGTGAACAAATTTGGCTCCAGCTGTATGATTCCTCTGATTTTTCAGAATACGGGCGAACTTGCAAGCATAAATCCATATCCCTAATCATCGATGTCCAAGGCAATGCAGTAGATGAATGAGGACTGACAGTAGCAAGTACTTTTCTAGGAATTTCTGCACTTTGTTCTTGCAACTGCTGTCTCGAACGTACCCAACGCCTTCTTCTCACAAAGTCATGTGGTGATTTGGAAGATCTCCAGGAAGATGATGGCCAATTCAAGTTTTGGAAATCAACAGCATATGCCCATCCATCATTATCTACAAAATTCGACCTTTCGATTTTCCATGGTGAGGTCCACTTCCAACCAGATGGAAGGCCAGGCTCAAAAAATGCCTTCACAAAAGGATGCATAAATGCTATTAGGAGCTAACAGATTATGATTTATTAAGAACTTGTTTGCATGATATAAGGTACTGATTTTCTTAGTTATAGTGAAAAACAGCTTGCATTAGTAACATATCTAAAAATACCTTAGATGAGTATGAGCAGTCCCTTGTGCTCCACTGCTTTAAGTCATTTTCATGATCAATTGAAGGGTTATGTCCCCACCCTGTAATTGGTCGATACCACTGATTTTCAAATACTTCATCAATAACATTGGTGGAGCTTGCCGATCTATTATTTAACATAGAGTTATTAAGCATGTTTACAGGACATACTGACACTTCAAGTTTTATGTCAGCATCATTGGCAATAACTGCAAGACCTCTCAAGGTTGCAAGTTTCTTTCCATTCCTCATAGTGACCTCAAATGCAAAATGGTTATTATTAAGCGATTTTGGAAGCACTGTCACTGGCAAAGCCGCAGTAAAACTTTCCCATGGACCATCTGGGTTAAGTCCTATCCAGAAGTTTCTCTCCACATTGTTTATACTGTCTATCAAGATCTGGAAATATGAATGAGTAGAACGTTCCACATAACAGCTTGAGAGTACTAAGACACCACATTTTTTCCTGTCTTCAAAATTAGGTACCTGACCCTACAAGATGAAAATGTGCTTTTGATGAGTATGGACTGAACAGCAGAGTCAATATAGAATGCAACATCAATTTCATATATCTTCCAAACACACGGGCAAGAACATATTACCTTCTTTGTAAGAGGGCATGTTAGTACTCTTTTGACATCAGAAACTTGCTGAATCATCCTCATAGAAGGAGCTCGTTTCAACATTGTTGCTCCTCGTCCGATAGGAATAGACAGAGAACCAAGTACTTCACCTTCCAAAACAAAAAGAGAAAATGTTTACAAAACAGTTTCCACCATTCTTTTTCTCTTGAGTACACAGAAGAGTTGTGTATCATTGTATTAAGAGTTACACCATTATACATTACTCCATTCAAAATTATAGTTCGCTTTGGCTTTGTCTTGAGTCAAACTTATTTACTTTGACTAATCTTATAGAAAAAGCCACCTACATCTATGAAATCAAATTATAGTTCACTTTGGCTTTGTCTTTGTAAAAACCCACCCCCTCTGACGTCCTTCCCCCACCTCCACACAGCGCCCGACTTCGCCCTCGTCGTGACTCTCTACACCGCCCAGGCTGCTGCTGCGAAGGGCCAGGCTCGACTGCACGCGGCAGCCCAAGCTTGGGAGCTCGAGCGTGATGCAGCCGATGTCCTGGCTCGTCAGATCGCCGAGGCCGAGCAGCTCCTCGTCCACCCTGTGTACCCCGACGCCAATGCCAGCTCCTCTGGATGGACCGCTCCTCGTCCGTCACCTGTCGTGGTTCTCTGGCCCAACTCGGCCGATCCACTCTTCACGCAGTTGCACTACCAGGCCGGTGGCGTCCAGAACATCCGGAACCTGGTCCCTGCCGTCCTCGACCTTGAGTCGGCCTCCTACCCCGCTGGTTGGACCTGGTCCTCCTCATCCTCCGGCGCTACGCCCTCGACGACCACGTCCTCACCGACGCCCCGCCTGCGGCTCGGACCCGTGCGTGGCTGCGCCTCGACAGCATCGTCCTCTCCTGGATCCTCGGGACTGTCTCCCTCGACCTCCACGACCTCGTCCGCAGCACCCCTGAGAGCACGGCTCGCTGGGCCTGGCTGGTGCTCGAGGGGCAATTCCTGGGCAACGCCGAAGCCCGGCCCTGCGTCTCGACGCGAGCTTCCACACCTTTGTCCAGGGCGACCTCGCCGTCGGCAAGTACTGCCCGCTGGTGAGCCTCGTCCACCGACGGCCATGCTCACCGGCGCCGTCCTGTTCGCCCCACTATCGTCACCGTGGGCTCCACCTCCCGGGTTCTCGCCCGGGACTGTCGGTTGGGACACGACGGCCTTGGCCCACTCCTTCGGCACCACGACCAATCGCCAACTCGGGTGCCACTTTCCACACCACTCCCGGCTCTGGTATACTCTCTTTTGTTCATCCTCCTTCCTCCCACCGTTTGTCCATCATGGTCGCCAATGGTTCGTGTCTTCCTGTCACTTCCGTGAGTGCCGCTCACACTCATGGCCCTTTTCGTCTTCCTGATTTACTGGTTGCTCCCTCTATGGTTCACAACCTCCTTTCCATCCGTCATTTTACAATTGACTCTGGTCTTACTGTGAAGCATTTGGCTTCCCAGCGTCCTCTTCTCTGATGTGACAGCACGGGGCCCCTTTACACCCTTCGGTTTCCTGCGTCCACTTCTTCCGCTTCGTCCTCCACTTTGTCGGCGGCTTTCACCGCCACTACTTCCTCCACTACATGCACCAGCGTTTTGGGCACCCTGGTCGTGATGTTCTGACACAGCTTCGTAGCTCCGACATACCATGTACAAAGCTCATGATGAGCACTTGTGTCATGCGTGCCAATTAGACCGCCGTCATGTTCGTGTTCCGTTTCCTACCTCCACTTCACATGCGACCCTTGTACATTGCGACCTATGGACGTCTCCTGTCATGAGCATTTTCCGGCTATAAATACTATCCTGTCATGCTTGATGATTTCTCTCATTATTCTTGGACTTTTCCTTTGCGTGCCAAGTCTGATGCATTCCCCACGCTTCTCCACTTTTTCGCCTGGGTGTCTACTCAGTTCGGCCTCACCATCAAGGTCGTCTAGTGTGACAATGGGCGTGAGATCGATAACACCACCTCTCACGGTATGCAGTTACGCATGTCGTGTCCCTATACCTCCTCCCAGAACGGTAAGGTTGAGCGCATGATTCGTACCACGAACGACACCATGCGCACCCTTCTGTTCCAGGCTTCGCTTCCAGCCCACTGGGCTGAGAGTCTGCACACCTCCAACTACCTCCTTAACCGCTTAACTTCTGTTGCCTATCTAGCTCCCACTCCACACCACGCTCTCTTCGATACCCCCTCATTACGATCACCTTCGTGTCTTTGGGTGTGCGTGTTACCCTAACACCACTGCCACTGCTCCCCACAAGCTGGCTCCCCGTTCGACTCAGTGTGTCTTCCTCGGGTACTCCCTCGATCACAAGGGGTACCGTTGCTTTGACCTCACATGTCGTCGGGTCCTTATCTCGCGCCACGTGGTGTTTGATGAGTCCGTCTTCCCTTTCTCCACCGCCTCCCCCCCCCACCTCCGACCTTGACCTCTTCTCCTTGTTTCCCACTTACACGGTGGACCAGCCACCATTGACGTTGTGTCCTACAAGTACTGCTCCTCCGTGCCCTGCGCCGGCCCCGTGCACCGGATCGACGCCCTCCGGTGCTGGCCCTGCGCCCTGCGCCGGTCCGGCGACGCCGAGTCTTGATGCGGCTTCTGCCCCTACGCCATGCGCGGGTCTAGAGACACCCGTTTCGCACAGCCGGTGAGCGTCTACCAGCGCCGAGCGCGGCTGGCTCCGCTGCACCCGGAGTCGACCCCGTCGTCGCCACCTCGGTCCTCACCGGTGGCATCTTCTCCGCCGTCAACGCCTACTCCACCACCTCCGCCGCCCACGGCTCCCCGTGTCGCGCCGTCGGTGTAACACCCACCTCTCATGCACCGCCGCCCGCGTCATGTTCACCCAATGGTGACGCGGCACGCGGCTGGTACCCTGCGGCCCCAGCCTCTTGCAGCGATGCCCGGCGAGCCGCGGGTCTCTCGTGTACCCTCTTCCATTCGCGATGCCTTAACGAATCCTCACTGGCATCGCGCGATGGAAGAGTACACGACGCTCCTCGTCAACCATACATGGGATCTAGTGCCCCGTCCACCTAGCTCCAACATTGTCACGGGCAAGTGGATCTGGACACACAAGCAGTGGGTTGATGGTACCCTTGATCGGTACTAGGCTCGCTGGGTTCTCCGGGGTTTCACTCAGCGCCCTAGAGTCGACTACGATGAGACGTTCAGTCCAGTGGTGAAGTCGGCTACCATCCGCACAGTTCTCTCACTGTCTCTCTCTCGCTCCTAGCCCGTGCATCATCTGGATGTCAAGAATTCCTTTCTGCACGGTACTCTGATTGAGACAGTCTACTGCAGCGAGCCTGCGGGCTTCGTTTATTCTTCTCGCCCTGATATGGTTTGTCGGCTCAACAAGTCCCTCTACGGCCTCAAGCAGGCCCCTCGGGCTTGGTACTCTCGATTTGTTGCTTTCCTGCTGACACTTGGATTCGTGGAGGCCAAGTCAGATACTTCTCTGTTTATCTATCGCCACAGAGCTAAGACTGCCTATGTGCTGCTATATGTTGATGACATTGTGCTCACAGCCTCCAATCCGTCACTACTCCGGCATATCATCACTCTCTTCAGCAGGAATTCGCTATGAAGGATCTTGGTGTGCTCCGTCACTTTCTCGGGGTCACAGTTGAGCCTCGTCCCACCGGTCTCCTTCACCAGCGGTAGTACACTCTTGATATCCTGGGGCGAGCTAGGATGACTGACTGCAAGCCCTGCTCCACTCCAGTTGACACTTAGGCCAAGTTGTCAGAGGCAGATGGCACCCCAGGGGCAGACCCCACTACGTACCGGAGTCTTGCCGGTGCACTTCAGCACCTCACCTTCACCAGGCCGAACATCACCTATGCAGTTCAGCAGATATGCCTCCACATGCATGATCCCCGAGAGCCCCCACCTAACTGCTTTCAAGCGCCTCCTCCGCTACCTCCAAGGCACTATCGACTACGGCCTGCTCCTCCACCAGTCCTCCACCGAGCTCATCGTCTACACCGACGGCGACTGGGCCGGGTGTCCGAACACTCGGCGCTCCATTTCCGGCTACGCTGTCTTTCTCGACGGCAACCTGGTGTCTTGGTCGTCCAAGCGCTAGAAGGTAGTCTCCCGCTCTAAGCCGAGGCGGAGTACGGCACTGTCGCTAACGTTGTGGCGAGACCTCTTGGCTCTGACAGCTTCTTGCCGAGTTCCACAGTCCCCTCTCTCGGAGCACGCTTGTCTACTGCGACAACGTCAGTGCGGTGTACCTCTCCACCAACCCGGTTCAGCACCAGCAGACCAAGCATGTGGAAATCGGCCTCCACTTTGTCCGCGATCGGGTTGCCATTGGCGATGTTGAGGTCCTCCATGTCCCGACCACCTCCCAGTTTGCCGACATTTTCACCAAGGGCCTCCCGTCCTCCACCTTCTCTGAGTTTTGCTCCAGCCTCAACATCACCAGTGGCTAGTTGCATTTGTGGGGGAGCTCGTGTGTGTGCTTTTCTTCCTTTCTTGACCAGTCTGCGACTCCACTGCGCCGGTAGTTCAGACTGTGGGGGGGTGTTGGAGTATGTGTATTCAGGCCCATAAGGCCGATGTATGACTCCTAAATAGCTACCCTTCTAGGGTTAGCCCAATTAATCCAAATATTCTATTCTAGCAACCTAGGCCCTTGGTTGTTTGAGGCTGCTGGTCATGTTTCCCTAATTTATTTTCTAAAGTGTTGTTTTAACTAAACCCCCTGGGGGTGCCTAGGAGGGGGTTTCTTACTTCCCTCCCTTTTGCATCTTTTTATTCTTCTTCTTAACTAAATGACACGCAGGTCTCCTGCATAGTTTGAGAAAAAAATACAGAAATAAAAGATAAGATATGGGGTCCCTTAGTAAGGCTTGGCCTAAAATGGTTACTTAAGAATAAATGGCAACAAGATGCATTACAAATCTTATAATAACTAGGATAAAACAGTAAAGCGGAATAAGCATTTCATTTCATGTAGTCACAAACAGAAAAAAATATATGTTCGAGTTCAACTGCATCAGGATTTAACAGGGCATGTAATAAAGGAGGATAAATTCCACTGAAAATTTGGGGAGACACCATCCCATCAAATACATTTCAGACAATCCTTACAGTACTGAAAGGTGGGTATTATACACATGTCAGTGAGAAAATGGGAACCAACGCTCTTCTTTCCTCTGTTTAGATCTCTTTTCTTAATTTTCTGGCTGCCAAGTGGCTCTCTCAGCCTCCTAGGTGGCTTTTGTTGTGCTTGTTTTTCTTGTGCAGTTCTTACCTTTTTTTATATATATAAAATCTCACAGTGGGGGTTTCCCCTGCTGTATTTTACGCTCAAAAAAAAAAAAGAAAATGGGAACCAACATACACTGGCATGGAATTTCCCTAATTAACAAACTCAAGATAACTGTGAAATACTAATTTTAATTATGGTTCCAGAAGTTACCTTTCCCAGCTTTTGATGCAAGATTTGTTACTTCAATCTCTAAATTAGCTGATGCCTGCAAAGTATCTCATCAGGATTAGTAAGATCTTATTAACATTCAAGGTGACAATATATGTAGGGGAATACATCAGAAATAAGGTACACTGTGATTGCAAAAAAGAAAGTGAAAGAAATTAGCCACACTAAACCTCAGCTGTACTGTACTAATAGGAACCAGTGGAAGAAAAATAAAAACAGTTTCAGTATTCAGTAATTTATTTATTATAAGACATCATGATATTACAAAATACCATGCAAATGAAACAGAAAGGCAAATTGTATATTCTTTTTATTGAATACATAGGAGAGCTGCATGATATTTCACTAGAGAAGAAGAAAGGTTAAATCATACAGCACTGGCCCACATGCTAGAAATAGATTTTTTATGAATGAAATGATGCACTACAACATTGAACATCTGCAGGGAGAGAAAAGAAACAAATGGCAAGGACATAGATGGACCAGTACCTGTTCTGGAACTTCAAATATAAAATGTTCATTCCACCTAGCACAGTGGGTCAGTAAATCAGTAGTTTCCACAGGTTTTACACATCTTGTCCTGGCACTCTGTGGGAACACTTTGTGCTGATCAGAAGCATGGCTTCCAATAAGTAAGCGTAAAGCACAGAAGTAGCTGTGACCATTGCCATCATCTATGATAGGCAAGCCCTGACATGGAGAAAAAGAAAAGAAGCTGTAATATTCATACAGAGAAAAAGTATGAATTTGCAGAATGCGACAAGTTCAAGTACAACCTTAGACTCAAAGATCTGTACAACAACATAATATCTTGATTCTGTTGAATTGGATAATACATTTAGTTTATCCGAAAATCTGGGAGGTGGCAGCAACAATGAGACTTTGCTCTCATGCTGTAAAAGCTCAATAATGTTTTCATTGTCTTCCAATTTTTTCTTAAGATAAACATCACATCCTAATTTGTTCTCAAAAACCACTCTCTGGAAATCATCTTCATTCAATGCAGAGTACGAAGAATGAACAGCTTTTTTCATGTTTTCAACAGTGTCCTGTAACATGGATATGCACATAACCAATCAATATAAAAACATATGCAAATATGCAAAATCATGAAACATCAAGGACGAGAGAGGGTAAAGTTATACCTCATTTTTTGTTGATGATTTGTTTTCCAGATCAATCTGTCTTCTCCATGAAACTAATGTTTCTATAAGAAGCTCAAGATTTGCAGAGCTCAGGTTAGCATTTAGAGGACTTGTTGCAGCAACACGAATCCTCTTACCAACTTTTGAAGGAGGGTGCTCACTGGTGTCATATGTTTCAAACCTTCAATGATGGCAGAATAATGATAAGGTTGCAGAACGAAAATTCTAGAAGAGAACAGTACATGTTGCCAAATAGATACAAATGACTAAACAGGGCTCACTTGAATATCCCATCAAATGGCTCAACAAAGGGTTCCCATGACTCCAAGTGTCTATTGAATGTGGATGCAGCAATTGAACAGATCAATACAGCATTCATTGTCTCAAATCTTCCATGTGTTGCAAGATTTATATTCGTGATTGTAGTGTCAAAAAGTGGTGTGACCTGAAAAAAGTTAATATTGGTGATTTGTAATTCTATGAATACTGCGTATTTGAGAGAAAAAATAATGTTACATTCAATTATAATTTAGCAGGCCTACACACCATTCCACAAGAGCTGTCAAGAATGCCGACTGACAAACACCCCAGCTTCAGCTCGGCAGTAATGTTTTCACGTGTCTTGGGCTTCGCATGATCAGCAATACGGTATGCCAGTCGAGCTGATGGCTTCTTCGCATCAGGTCTGGCCAGGAAAGTACATCCCTATAACACAGAATATTTTGATCCCTATATTCAGTCAATGCCATGAGGTGAAATAATATTTACTATAAATGGTCTAAGAACGATGGATTACCTGATTTTCAACTTTCCAAATGCTCCAGCAGTAAGGACCTTTTCCACTAGAAGACTTGCAGATGGGATCCTCTGAGATATTCGCTTGGCTAACCAGACTCAATTTAGGGCAGCAAATGGAATCCTTGCTTGGCATTTCATCTGTTTTTGTTACAATACATCCAAGGGAAGCATAACCGGGAGGTGGCACTGGATACCAGAAGAATATTTCCTCAAGGCCTTTTCTGTCAATTTGTGTCACTTTAGTAAACTGTACAGGCTTCTCGGAAACAACCGTGTCACACTTGAAAAGAATGCCAAGAGTGGGTGGTTCAAACCTGAAATATGCAGAGGGCCAAGTCAACAACGTATCACAAAGAACAGTATTTAGCATTTGTATGTGGACATAATTATTTCATTACCCTTCAGATATACAGTCACCAACTGAAGCAAAACCAAAACGAGGTAATGGTCTCCATATAGAAAATGGTTTCTTTGTATCGTTGGCTTTATCCCACCATATCCTTTCAAAATGTGGAGTAGACATACAATAGTTACTTGGTCTTGACAAAGTGCGAAGTACATCCCATCCAGATATACTCTTGTGGTGAGTTAATTGATCAGAAGATTGGTCATTCTGAATAGATGAATCTGCGTTTAGATCTTTAACGATATAGCAATTTGGATTCCGGAGAAGAACATGGTGCAAATCAAGAGCTTCTGCTCTACTGGGTTGCTCTATAGAACTATGCGCACAGAATGAAGCAATCACATTGTCCACACGCCAGATGCTAAATTCAGAGATTATTCTGTGAACAAAATTTAAAACATGAGAACCGTTCACATGGTGTTGGTACTTCATAATAAACTCTATGCACAAAAAAAAGAACCACTGCACAAAATGGAGGTCAGACAAAAAAAAGAAGGTAAATGATGTCATACCCAGCAGCAGGTGAGAGTGTGTGTATACAATCTGAAAATGTTGCAGAAGTCGCAAGATCAGAACGAAGGCAGTACACTACATGGTTTGAAGGTGGTAATCTTCCAATATTTACCACACATCCTAGAGCTAAATATCCAGGTGGTGGCACAGGAATCCAGATAGAACATTCGTTTTCTTCAGTTGATTGACAGGAACCAATGAGATCCAGAGAACCAGGTAATACGTGAATAAGCCTAAATCCAAGAGGTTTTCGTACACGACCATAAGTATTACTTATGGCAACCACAACCTGAGAAGGTGGAACAGACCTGAGAAGGTGCAAGACATCAGCTCCAGCAGAAGCAATAAAGGACCAAATATTCAAACTATCTGGTGGAAATAAGATAAGAGGAATAAAATTTTATGTCACTTGTTTCCTGAAAAAGTCCATTAAAGTTTGCATCTTTTCATGCATAACTTAGGAGTAGGTTTCGCAATACTACATATAGATTGATCAAAGAGTAACAGATATAAGAACTTCTATAGTATTGTTTTTTTGAAAAAAAAAACTATAGTAAAATGCATATTAAGGGGGTGTTTGGATCCCCTTGGCAAATTGGCAAAAGAGCAAAAAAAAAAAAAACTATAGTAAAATGCATATTAAGGGGGTGTTTGGATCCCCTTGGCAAATTGGCAAATTGGCAAATTGGCAAAAGAGCAAATTTGCCATTTGCCACTCCAAAGTGGCAAATGGCAAATGACAATTTTTTGCTCTCTTGTCATTTTTTGCCTTGCATGTTTGGATCCATTTGCCAAAAAGTAGCAATTCTTTTGCTCTTTTGCCAATTTGCCAATTTGCCAAGGGGATCCAAACACCCCCTAAATGTGTTGCATCACAAAGCTGCAGAAACTCTGAAACTACAACCACATATGGTTGACCAGACAAAATCTGTACTTTTGCCATAGACACATCAAATGTGTACATTTCTGATAAATTGTCACAGTTTCCTAAATATGTGGTTTTGTGATATAATGACACATTAAATCTGTAGTTTTGAGATAGTTAACAAAACAATGTAAGACTTCTTATGAACTTTACAACTTATTTAATATAATAAAAGATGATATCACAAGTAGAGCCCCATACGAATAAATTGTGCTGGTCAGTTACTTTCAAAGTGCCACCATAGTGATCAATGCAGACAAAAAGGAAAAAGGCATGCCATCAGCAGGACATTGTTACAAACCTTTTGCTTCATTCTCATGTTATTTATACCAGTATAAAAAGTTTCAAGTTTTCAGTCATATGCCAGCTCTAGTATTTAGCATGCATGATTTGCATCTTTAACAGACAACGATGGATTAGACGGAACAATTATTATAGCAAAACAAAAAACAACAAACACTTGGTGAAAGTAATAACTTCACCAAAGTGATAGATATGAAGGGGAAAAATCACCTCGAGGACACACAATCACCCAAGATGACATAATTTGAGGGAGCTTGTGGCCTCCAGAACGTTAGGTTGTAGCCAGGTAGGTCACCTGCAGTATTGAATCAGTAAAATAAACTAGCATGCGATGGTCCACTACAAGAACCAGAATAAACAAAAAAAAAAGAAAAAAAAAGGTGTAGTAGGCCACAGACATACCTTTTGGTGAGCTCCAAATCCGCTTAAAGTTTGTGCAAGAAATTAGTGGGCTAATATTACCAAACTGCAATGCTGCAAGAGTTTGGTTTTGCAGTTTAAGCATAAGAGAAGCAACACTAAAAGAAAGATGGATGCAAACATCTGTTGACGCTAATACTATGTTTGTCTTTTCATTGACTGAAGTATATTTCCATGAAACATCTACAGGCTCAAGAACAAGAAGACCAGAACCAGCTTCAATTGTAAGATCTTTAATGACAGATCGAGCCCATATATCTTTTTCTTTTGAAGCATACCTGTTTTAATATAAAAAGGCATATCATTAAACAAAAGAAATCCAAAGAGATTCAATGGGTAAACAAAGTGAGGAAGACGAACATGAAACTAAAATCCATCTTGGCCCGAAGAAGCTTCTCAATGTGCAAGGAATCATCCATGGATAACTTTGAACTGTCATAGAAGGTAAATTCTGGAGATACAACCTGAACATTTTCAAAAGAGATGTTACATTGGATGTTACATAAATAAATAAAGTGCATAAAATGTATGGTTACATTGGATGTCACTGAACTTTATTACCTAGATAAGGGTCTCCATGGCAATGTAACAGGGAAGTTACATACTTAAATAGACAAAGTGCACAATGTCTAATCAATCCTAGTCGCCATGGCACAGATCAGCACGACTAATCATGATTAATTGTGACTAATCTTAGTGCATAGCTGATCTCCATGGCACCGATCAGCCTGACTAATCGTGATTAGTCGGATGACTTGATAACATTGAAAGATTAATAGTGGGACATAATTATGTTTCCTAAAATTGTCTTAAGCTTAGGGCATTTTTTTTAAAAAAACACAGGAGAGCTGTGTTTTACTATATTAAAGAAAAAGGGTGGTCCTCAACAGGATCCTCACTCATACGGGGGCCAAATACAAGCGAGGCAATTAAACAGACCCAAAACTCTAACACATAGCTAACACACAACTCAACTGCCCTAGATTGCAATAGTAAGCCCTAACCCCTATAGTTTTCTTCGCACCAGCCATGCACCATAAGCCGTGCTCATCCTTCAGCTCACACAAAATCGTGTTCATTGTTTTTGAGGCGTTGCGGCGACGCGCGGCGCCTGACCCCCTTCACAATGCCTAGGCGTTTATGGCGGACGCCTAGGCGACGCCATATGATCATCTTAATATATAATGCTACTAAAATTTAGAAGCAAATTTAGAATATGTTGGTTCTAAAGATAATTGGTTAAATTGCTTGGACAAGAAGTATAACTAGTGCTCTGTTGTCTGAGACCTTGTAAGAAGCAGCTAATTTTGATTATCCTAGAGTAGAACAGCTGCATTAGAAGGGTATGTCTGTTTGCTTTCTCAAGCAATAAGGATAGCAGTTGTTCAGGAGTATTCAATTCTGTTTTTGCTTGTGGCTGGAAAGTAGTACACAAACAGACTCATCTAGCTATAAGCAAGCAGTAGTATGGCTGGTTTACAAACCGACTCATCTATGTACTAGGGGGGTGGGGGTGGGGGCTATTTGGAGAGCTCCACTGCACTCTCAAACCTCCAAGCCAAACGCCTCAGCTCCACAAACTCCACCTCCATGAAAAATGTGGACCTAGGGTCCAACCCCATGGTTTTCATGGCATTCCTCAAGGGTTGCTCCAAAGGACAAGGTTTCAGAAATCCTCCTGGAGTTAATACACACCATGCAACTGGTTACACACCCTACCCCTACCCTGTGTTACGTACCTTAGGGATCTGAGAGAATGATTATCTCCAGAGGTGGAGATGAGTATATAGAGGCTTAAGAGCCATATGGGCTGGGCCATATAGGCCTATAATATAAGAGCCATTTAACACCCCCCCTCCTTCAAACTCAAGGTGGAAGCGGAGGATTGGAAGCATTGAGTTTGATCAAGTGAAGCCGATGCTGCTCTCTAGTTTGTGCTTTAGTGAAAAAGTCAGCCAATTGCAACTCTGAAGGCACATACTGAAGAGAAATAGTTTTCTGTTGACAATGAGACCAAGTAAAGAAGGCATCCACACCAATATGCTTTGTAAGTTCATGCTTCACAGGATCATTGGCAATTTGTATGGCCCCTGTATTATCACAAAGAAGAGGTGTGGCAATATCACAAGAAACACCAAAATCAGCCAACCACCATCGAAGCCAGACAATCTCTGCAGTAGTAGTAGCAAGGGCACGAAGTTCGGCCTCTGTACTAGAACGAGATACAGCTGCTTGGTTCTTGGACTTCCATGAAATAGGAGAAGAACCAAGAAGAATACAGTATCCTGTGATGGAACGTCGATCATTTGGGTCACTCGCCCAAGTGGAGTCCGAGTAAGCATGAAGCTGAAGCGGACTAGCATGTGCATAGAATAAACTCTGAGATACGGTCCCTCGTAGGTATCGCAGCACACGAAGTAGATGACCAAAATGGACAGAAGTTGGGGCACAAACAAACTGGCTCAAAATATGGACAGAATGAGCAATATCAGGCCTAGTGACAGTGAGATAAACAAGGCTGCCTACAATGTGTCGATATCGAGAAGGATTCTCAAGAGGTACCCCATCAGTAAGACGAAGCTGCAAGTGAAGATCCATAGGTGTCGCAACAATTCGGTTATCAGTGATGCCTGAACGACCAATAAGATCCTGTATGTACTTAGACTGGGAAAGATGATATCCCTTAGTGGATCGCTTGACCTCAATGCCTAAGAAATAGCTGAGAGGACCCAAATCAGACATCTGAAATTCAGCACTAAGTTGTTGCTTCACATAAGAAATATGATTCTGATTATCACCCGTAATCAACATATCATCAACATACAAAAGAAGCAGAGTACGACCATGCGGTGATAAATGCACAAATAAGGCCGGATCAAGATCACTAGGTGAAAAACTAGCAGCCCGGATCACAGATACAAAACGCTCATGCCAAGCACGAGGGGCCTGTTTAAGACCATATAAAGCACGCCGAAGACGACAAACATATCCTGGAGGAGCAACAAGGCCTGGGGGTGGCTGCATATAAACTTCTTCAGTCAAATTACCATGAAGAAATGCATTCTTGACATCCATTTGAGATATGGACCAAGAAGAAGCCGCCGCCACTGCAAGTAACGTACGAACCGTCGTCATATGAGCAACAGGTGCAAAAGTCTCATCATAATCGAGACCGTGAGTCTGCTGAAAACCTCTGGCAACAAGACGAGCTTTATATCTCTCTATAGAGCCATCAGACTTGGTCTTAACGTTGAATACCCATTTAGATGTAATAGGTACCATGTGTGATGGCAATGGAACAATATCCCAAGTGCCTTGACGATCAAGGGCAGCAAGTTCCTCAGACATAGCAAGCTGCCATTCTGGAATACCTTCCTTATAAGTCGAGGGCTCATTAACAATAGCATTGACATGAGGAAAACCATACTTGTCTGCAGGTTGAATAGAGCTACGATCGCGAAGATTATATCGTGGACCAACCTGTAACTCATTAGAAATAATAGATGACTCATCAATAGTATTATTATTAGAATCAGCAACAGCGGGCTCATCAAGACTGGCCAAGGTGGTTGGACTAGAAGGAAGTTGTGTAGTATTTTTAGAACGACGACTGAAAACACGTGTAACAGGTGGTTTAGAGAAAGAGTGAGGTGGTGATGGTGGAGTTGTTGCAGGAGGTAAAGGTGGCGTGATGGAAATAGGAGCAGGTGTGGAGGTAGAAGAAGTAAGTGTGGATGCGTCATCGCAAGATGAAAAAGGAGGAAGACACAAAAAGGAGGTGGACTCTCGGGGAATATGAGGGTGTGGTGGTTGGGTTATAAAAGAAAGGACGGTCCTCAACAAAATTAACATCACGAGAGATACGTATGCGACGAGAAGAAGGGTCATAGCATCGATAACCCTTATGCTTAGGACTATACCCCAGAAAAACACACTCAACAGACTGTGCTGTCAATTTAGTGCGCTCACGAGGGGCGAGTAAAACATAGCATGTGCATCCAAAAACGCGAAGATGGTCATAGCTAGGAGTACCATAAAGTACTTCACCAGGGCATAGGTCCGACAGCTTGGATGAGGGTTGCCTATTGATGAGATAGACGGCAGTGCACACAACTTCACCCCAAAAATGAGAAGGGACAAAAGATGAAATCAAAAGGGTGCGAGCTGTCTCTATGAGATGGCGATGTTTTTGTTCAGCAACGCCATTCTGAGCATGAGCACCAGGACAAGACAGTTGTGCAAGAGTACCCTCAGAGGACAAAAAATTGCGAAATGCAGCCGACAAGTATTCACCCCCAGAATCAGAGCGAAGAGTTTTAATGGGAGTAGAAAATTGTGTGTGAATCATGCGAACAAAAGACTGATAAATGGAACACAACTGCGAGCGGTGTTTCATAAAATAAATCCATGTATAGCGAGAATAATCATCAATAAAAATGACATAATATTTGTGGCCACCCTTTGCAGCAAAGGGTGCAGGACCCCACACATCTGTATGAATAAGATCAAAGGGTTCAGAAGATCTAGAAACACTAGAAGAATAAGGAAGTTGTATTTGTTTGCCAAGTTTACAACCCTTACACTGAAAGCTAGACTCAATAGATATATGACCTAAAGAACCTTTATTTATCATGAAAGACAAACGGGACCCACAAAGATGACCAAGACGATGATGCCACTTGGCGAAGGAGGTTGAGGACGACACAGTGGATGAGGCAACATGTGCTGTAGATGAAGGGAGACATAGAGTGTCAAGAACATAGAGGCTGGAAGCACCTTTACGGCGATGGCCAGTCCCAATCACTTTCCCGCTGCGACGGTCCTGAATAAAACAAGATGAGTCATCAAAACCAACAAAACAATTCTGGTCGGTAACTTGACCAACCGATAGAAGATTCATAGATAACTGAGGCACAAAAGAAACATCAGGTACACAAAAATGATTATTGCAAAGTGAACCCTGTTGAGTTATCTGACAAGAAGTACCATCAGCTGTCTGAATAGAACCACCACAACTGACCGGCTTACAAGCGACTAGCTGGGACTGATCAGATGTCACATGAAAGGAGGCTCCAGAATCAAGCACCGAAGACGAAGGAGCACTGACAGTTGAGGAAGCAGCAACAGAAACAGTACCACCAGCTGAACCTCTAGGGGTAGAAGAAGTACCGCGACCACGAGCAACACGACGAGCACGAAATTCTGCCAGCTTCTCTGGATGCTTAGCAAAACAATTGTCTGAACTATGATTAGTCCTGTCACAATGCTTACAGGGTTCTTTGAATGCACTAGTCCTTTGATGAGAAGCTGCCAACACACTGTGAGGGTTAGGCACATGAGACGACAAGGCCTGAATATGTGTCTCTTCAGCAAGCAATTGAGACAATGCCTTTGCTATGGTCAGAGTAGAAGAAGTATGAAGCAATCTTGTACGAATAGAATCAAATTCTGCCCTGACTCCCATGACAAATCTGTAAGTAAGGAATTGCTCAATAAATGCAAGTGCAGTACAATTCTGACCTGCTGTACATTGAGGCACCATGGAAATCAAAGAACCCATCCAAAGATCAAAGGAAGAGTAATACTCATCAATGGACATATCTCTCTGTTCAATAACATGAAGCTGCTGCATGAGAGTATGTTGAAGGGCACCACTGTCCTGGACATAGCGGTCCTTCAAATAAGACCACATAGGTTTGGCTTGCTTAAACTTGCACAGACTCATAATCATGGTTTGTTTAACACTGTTAACCATAGCAGCCATGACTTTTCCATCATTGATTTCCCAAGTTTTGACAGCAGCCACATTACTATTATCAGACTTAAGAGTCGGTGCATCATCAGTCAAATGAAAATAGAGACCATGACCCCTCAATGCAGTTTCAACAGTAAAAGCCCATTTTCTGGCCATCCAATGTGATGTTGATGACAATAGCCGAATGATGAGACTGAGACTGAGACATGATGAACTCACAATTGAGCAGTCACCCGTTCCTGGAAAGGCATGGGAGTTCCACTGGGCGTGAAGATGGGACGAGCTGACGAAGTCCAGATAGCGCACGAAGCCGGCGGGTCCGCGCGTGAAGTCCGCACGTGAAGAAGGCTTCCGCGCGGGAAGGAGGCAGGCGGGTCCACGCGTCCGTCCGGGGACTGTGGAGGGCGGGTCCGCGCGTGAAGGAGTCCACGCGAGAAGGACGAGCCGGGTCCGGCGGGTGACGAAAGCACGGCAACAGGCCGCACGAAGCAGAAGAAAGACCAGCGCGCCAACGGGCCACGCCGATCAGAAGAAACACGATGAACCGTGCAAAACAGAGGATCCCAAGGAAGAAAAATGGATCACGGGTGAATTAGATGAGTCTAATCCTAACCCTAATCCATGGCTTTGATACCATGTTACGTACCTTAGGGATCTAAGAGAATGATTATCTCTAGAGGTGGAGATGAGTATATATAGAGGCTTAAGAGCCATATGGGCTGGGCCATATAGGCCTATAATATAAGAGCCATTTAACACCCTGTACCGGTTCAATTCTTTTCCATCACATAAAGGCTCCTCACATAAATTTAAAAAGAAAATTATCTGCAGGAATTACACAATTGAGATCTAGCTGTACTTGCACCTGAGCTTCAAAAGTAAAGTTCAGCATTTGGTTTGTGGGACCATCAACGGTGTTCTGCAGATTTCTCTTTTTATGTTCTTCAAGGTTTAAACAATCTTCATCAGCATTACTGAAACAACTTTCTAACACTGAAACCTCTACACCATCTTCAGAAGCAATCGTGTAGCTGCTTCCCATGTTCAAGTATACACATCTTCTAAGAAGTGCACCGTTCTTGTATGCACAATACAAAGAACAATAAAGGTGTAAGTCTGGCATCAATATAATGGTTCACTATAGTAGAAAACGTCATCAACTTTATAATAGTAGTTCATGGAAAGCATCAAAGTAAATTACATGTTTATTACCTCAATTTTCACATTTTTGAATCGAAGTCTTTTGCCACGACCAATTATGATTATAATCCCAGAGTATACCTGTCCTTTCTTATCAAATTCCTCGCATAAGGATATAGTGCCCCCGCAGCCATCATAAATTACCTCGTCAATGTCACAGCCATCAACTATTAGCTGCCTTACAGGAGAGAGTTGAATAAAACTCTCTCTTTGCAAGAAAACATGCTCAGAAAGTATAATATCATCAGCCCTCATAAGAGGATCATTCTTTGGGTCTAGACTTTCCTCTCTGCCAGTTATCGTGCCTAAAGAAGGCACAAAATACTCAACAACAGGAAGCAGAAAATCCAGGACAACAAGTATACGAGGCTGCTGTATTCTTATAACAAATGATTGAAATGAAGAACGCCAACGATAATCCAGTATCAGCATTGTGAGATTTGAAACCCCTGTATCAGTTGAAGAGTCTTCAGCGCACAGGTTAGCAGTCTCTGAATAAGATCCAAGCATCAGACGCATCTCAGACTTTGTATCTGGACGGATATCATGTATTGAAAATTTCAATATCGACAAATATAGATCCATTTCAAGCATTGAAGTAGTCCTATAGGACACCCATAGACCTTCCACCTACAGAAGAAATTAGTAGAAAATGTAAATATGCTCCAGGAATAATACAATACATATTGCATACCGTCACATACCAAAGTACTAAAAAAAATGTAAGATGCAATAGACTCTACCATGAAGCAGTACAGATTTTTTTCTCCAACCGGCAGGAGAGCTGCCCCTCATTGTAATAAAGAGAAGAACAAAGTATAAAAAAAACTGGATAGATTCAATAAAAACAAGCAGTAATATATATTGATGATGACATGATGTGAGATGGTATATTTTGGTATATATTTTACATAACAACAATGAAGAATAGCATCCCCTATAAGAACAGCTGCACTAATTTTTAGGAATACTCACAGCAAGCTCGGCCAGAGGTGACTCTGCATCTGGGCCATTGCGAAGTTCAAGCAACGCATACTGAACATCCACAGTCATGACAACAACAGTATGTGAAAGCAACGAATGGTTACTAAGGTTGACTTTATCTGCAAGTAGACGAATTGACTCCTTTGTCCGGTTCACATTTTCACGAAAACTTGGGGGAAGGTTAGGTGTCTCGGACAGATTTGTCGAAATACAGTTTGCAGTGACATTGTATTCCTTATCTGACATGACAGCATGAAGCAATCCTATCTGCAGAAAGAAACAAGCATAGTAACTAAAACAGGGTAAAAAGAATCTTCATCTATCAGTTAGCCATACAATCCACAACTCATCCTACACTAAAGCATCAAGTTCAGTAAATACACATTAGTGAAGTTTTAATCAAACAGAAATTTTCTAAAATTCAGACAGGATGATGTATTCATCCCTTGTTTTCCAATAGCTCTGATACCAAAACAGGAGCTATCAATAAATCAAATACTACAATACACTTTTTACCAATAAATTCATAATATAATATGTTCATTTTCTTCAATCCTTGGGAGCTTTTGCATTTTTTTCTTAAAACACATAATCTCTCTTTCATCCAAAAAAAGGTATGTAATGGTTTGCTGCTCTAAGCCCCGAGGTTAGCCCTTGACATGCAAATTGTAGTATAATCAACTAAACTAGAAGCATAAACTATTCCAGAATTAGAAAATCTAGATCTACTAGCCATTTGCCCAAACGTGATAACAGAACTTCAATGAAAGAAAATTTATAAATCCAAATCACATATATAGCCATGCATACACAAATCAGCACTAGTCTGCTGAGAGTGTTACCATATTTATTCTGTTTATTGTTAGCTGGCTGATGCCTGGACTCTCCCCTAGCTGTCGCCTGGGTTCTTCACACTTTCTTAATTACTAGATTTCCTATAAATATCTGTAAATTCTGTTGCTCCATTGATCAATAAAATACATTGAGCAGGCTTATGCTCTAAAATAGAGAGATATTTATTAAAGTAATCCTTGTTTCCTGCCTATCTAGTTAGTACTTATATTGTCTTTTGCTAGCTGCCAACATATGTTCAAGCCGGTTCTTTGTCCTTAGGCAGTAAGAAAAGGCAGCTGTTTCTGACAGTCTGCAGTAGAAGTCAATTTAGACTTTGCTTACACCAACAGTAAGGGGGTAAGTCGGTAAATTAGCAGCTGTCTGTGTCTAGTAGTATTCCAATCTGTTTTTATTAGTAGCTGGGGCAGCAGCAGTAGCAGTAACAGTAGTAAGGTCAGTTCTACAAGCTGACTTCATATGCCTATAAATATCTATGACTATATGCAACGAAACAGCTGTGTCAAACTCCAGCTACTCTACTCACCTCTGCTCATTTAGCTGTTGCACTAACATTATTTTCAAACTGCTAGTCTACTGAGAGTATACGCATACATGCATGCATACACAAATCAGCCCACAGAAAATTCAAAGGTGTACAACTAGGCACAACCACTACCATCAACATTAACCCACTTTTAAGGACAGTAGAAACAAGTTGACAAGTACCACATGCTGCAGATCAAAGATATTTAAAACTACACAAAACAAACAAAGATATTGGCCTTAAAATTGAAGTGATGGTGACCAAAAAGGAAGTGTCAATCAGACACCACATACAAGTGAGACCATATTAATTGTTAGACAGAGGCTAAGGAAAACAAAATTAATCACCTGAACTTTCATAGACAATATTGGGACCTTTCTGAAGACATCCCGCAGGCTACGTCGCACCTCTACATTGATGCCACGACCATCACGAATCATACACTTCCCTAGAGTTCCATTTACGCCAACAGCCATGTTGATTCCATTTATCTATTTGCGTAAATCAAAATATCATGTAAGAGAAATACACTGGATATAATCAGAAGATTAAATTTACATCCTATTGCTTGCCTCTGCATGGAGAACATCAAGCCTTACAGCAGAAGGGTCAGTCTCTTCACCTCCATGCCAACTAAACTCATTCCTTACTTTCAATTGCCCAAGATCAAATTGTATATAACTGCAGGAAGGTATCAGCGTCAATGTCATTTTTTTACCATAACATCATTCTGTGCCACTTCAATTAAACTATGATGACAGCAAAACTAGATAATTCAAACTCAGTACAAACACATCAGTCTATCTGACAACCAAGATATTTGGCATACTCTATCTGAACTTCATGATTTGGAACTGGTCACTGGTCATGCATGCTGTAGTTATACAATATAAAGAAGTATATTCATAACAAGATCCTGAGGAACTAAATTAAATTAATCGACAGGTTCTTTGGCAAGCAATTGAGTTAGCTAATAGCTGGAAATGTAGACATACTCTTCGCTCTGAGAATTCTTAGGAACAATGATTATGGGTGTCTCAAGTGAAAGATCAAGCTTTATAGCAGAAGCACCATCCATTTCATATTTCTGAATTAACCACTCAAACCCTCCAACTTTATCAATAAACTTAATTGCCTCTTCAGTATGAGGGGTGGCAAGCTCCATAAAGTAAGAAGTGAACTGCAGAACAGAAGGCACATAAATAATATACTATTGGAAATCTGATAGAACAATTTGCAATGTCAATACACACCTCTTGAACAAAACGGTATAGAAAGACAATACGGACAGCAGAAAGCTGACCAGTCAAGCTGTAATTATGACCTTCGAAGTCTTCATCATCGATACTGTACGACTGGAATGTGAACTGCAGGAGTGAAGGAAACCATCATCATTGTATTTCTCAACCGAGAAATTAGGAAATGAAAAATAAAAATTGTCTTGCACGATTGCATATTTGAGATAATTCTGCTTCTCCAATATTCAAAGTTAAACTACAACTCGAAAAAATATTGGATGAGCATTGAGATGCACTTAATCCCAGATATTACAGTACCCAAAGCTTCAAATACTAACAAGCAATGAGATGGACTTCCTCCCAGACATTCTAGTGTCTAAAGCAAGTTACCAACCAATTGAAGTGCATATCCTCTTAGACATTCTACTGTCTAAGAGGCTCTAAGCAATGGGGACTGGCCCAGGGACATCCAAGGAGGCTTGTCTTTGGCTGATATTAGAGAATTTCTTCAGTTATGGGACTGCCTCTTAGAAATTGTCTTGAGTGGCCATAAGGACCGTCACATCTGGAGGCTAGATGCTAGTGGATGCTACTCTTCCAAATCGGCTTATGAAGCCTATTTCCTTGTTGCTGTCACCTTTGAGCCTTGGCGTCAACTATGGAAGACCTGGGCCCCGGCTAAATGCAAAATGTTTCTGTGGTTGGCTATCCGAAACAGATGTTGGACAGCTGATACTCGCTAAGAGAGAGGGCTATCTCATCCAGATAAATGCCCACTATGTGATCAAGAAGATGAGACGATACAACACCTATTAACAAGGGGTTTTTTGGAATCGAGCCATTACAATTCTCCAACTTTGGAGATATGCCATTACAATTCACTTATTTTGAAACTTTTTTTTTCTCGAATACGCAGGAGAGCTGCATATCATTGCATTAAGAGATAGAGAAATGGCCCCTTACAAAACACCACCACCTCACTCCGAGCCAAGCCGTGAGGGGTTGTAAACAAAACAAAGTTTTGTAACTAAAGAAAAAACACCTAGGGGGTAAGACCAGACCTGACACGCCAATAACTTGACTAGACTAACCTAGTCCACCAACATGACCTAAACCAAGTGCACGCAATCCACGAGCTCCTGCGAGGCACCATAGCTGATGCTCCTCGGTAAAAGCATGAAGGGCTGCTGCAATGCTTGGTCTTGCGCTATCACAAACACAAGAATTCCTATGCTTCCAAAGCACCCAGGCAGTTAGGATGATAACTGTATTTGTGCCTTTCTTTTTCTCCTTCGGCACTAGCTTGATTATCTTGCGCCACCATTCCGCAAAGGACATTTCCCTTCTCCTTGGTATGGCTGCTTGCAGACCCAAGGGAGATAAGATTTCGAACCATAGTTCCCGTGCAAACACACATGAAGTGAGGAGGTGCTGGATAGTTTCTTCCTCTTGGTCACAAAGCGGGCAATGGCTCGGATGAGGGAGGCCTCTCTTAGCAAGCCGATCAGCCATCCAACACCTATTTCGAATGGCCAGCCAAAGGAAGACTTTGCACTTGGGCGGCGCCCATGATTTCCACAATCTCCGCCATGGCTCAAATGTAATTGATCCATTGAAGAAGGCTCTATAGGCAGATTTGGAGGAGAAGCAGCCCTGTTGGTCCCTGGATCAACAGCAAGGTGAGTAAAACACTCACCTGCACCCTTACACACTAGAGCTAGAGGTGGAAGAAAGGGGGTGAGCACAGAACACACACTCACGCACACAAGCTGCAGCTCTGCTGCTGCTACTGCTCTGGGGTAGTGGGAAACTGAACTGATTTCATTGACTGAAATGGCTGATACATATACAACTCTATCTACCAACTAAGGTACACTAGTACCACTAAAGTCAACAACTACTGCCATGCTGATGACAGCCACTACTTGGCACTATTTGCCATACATCTACAGTAGATAGGTACTGCAGCAGTGTTGACAAACTTGCCACCACCCTGCTGCGCACGTACAAGGGAGGAGCAGCAGATTATGTCTTACAATTCTTCCCCTAATCCTGCTGGTACCCTAATGCCTTGATTTCCACCGAGCCAATCATCTTCTTCAGTTCTGAGAAAAGAAGTCGACCGAGTGACTTGGTGAGGATGTCAGCGAGCTGCCGAGCGGTCTCAACGAACTCGATGACGATCTGTCCTCCATCAACGCAATTCCGAAGGAAGTGGAACTTGACGTCGATGTGCTTGCTCCGGTCATGGAGGACAGGGTTCTTGGCGAGGGCGATGGCTGGCTGGTTGTCCACCATCAGAGTCGGTGGAAGAGCTTCCCCGCCGATCAGCTCACCCAGCAGCCGGCGCAGCCAAACTGCCTGGCACGCCGCTGTGGCTGCTGCCACGTACTCCGCCTCGCATGTAGACAGTGCCACCACCTTCTGTTTCAGCGACAGCCATGAAATTGGGGCCGAGCCAAGGAAGACGAGCACACCTGAGGTGCTCTTCCGCCCATCGATGTCGCCCGCCATGTCTGCATCACTGAAGATTGTGAGCTTCAGCCCACTTCCGCCGCTTGTCTTAGGGAAAACGATCCCCTGATCAACCGTCCCCTTGACATAGCGCAGGAGCCGCTTTACTGCAGCCTAGTGATCCTCCCGTGGATCTTCCATGAAACGGCTGACATACCCCACGGCGAACGCAATGTCCGGCCTCGTGTGGACTAGATAGCGCAGCCCGCCGACGATGCTCCGGTAGAGTGTCGCATCTACCTTCGCTGCGGTGCTGGCCTTAGTCAGCTTCAGCTGCTCCTCCATCGGAGTCGCGCACGGCTTGCAATCAGCCATGCCGCTCCGCTCCAATAGCTTCGCCGCGTACGCGCTCTGACCAAGCGCGAGCGCCTCCTTCCCTTGCTTCACTTCAATGCCGAGGTAGTAGGAGAGTTTGCCGAGATCGCTCTTCGAAAACGAGCTGCCATCTCGCGCTTGAAGCTGTCGATGTCCTCCGCACGCGGGCCGGTGACTATCAAATTGTCCACATACACACCGACGATGAGCTCCTCCTTCCCTCTGTGGCACAGCGGTTGAACCCAAGCTCGCCCATCGTGGCATCAAGCTTGGCATTCCATGCCCGCGGGGCTTGCCTAAGCCCGTAGAGCGCCTTGCGCAGCCGCAGCACCTTGTGCTTTGCTCCCTTCACGGTGAAGCCCGACTCCGCCAGTTCGCCGTTGAGGAAGGCCGACTTGACGTCCAGGTGATGGACGCGCCAATCCTTCGCTGCTGCTAGGGCCAGCAGCAGCCGAACAGACTCCATGCGCGCCACTGGCGCAAAGACTTCCTCGAAGTCGATGCCCTCGCGCAGGACGAAGCCGCGGGCAACGAGGCGTGCTTTGTGCTTGACGATGGCACCGCACTCGTCCCGCTTCACCTTGCAGACCCATTTGAGCCCAATCACCCGGCAGCCAGCCGGCGGATCAACGAGCTCCCATATCTCGTTCTCCTCGATCGCCCTCATCTCCTCCAGCATCGCCCGCCTCCAGTTTGCGTCCTGTTCGGCTTGCGCAAACGTGGGCGGCTCCTCCGCACTCACCAGGAGCAGCTCCTGATCATCCAGCAGCAGGCTCGCCAAGCCTGGAGCCGCTGCATTGCCGATGACGTTGTCCACGCCGCGGAAGCGCACCTCCTCTCCGTCATGGAAAGCATCCATGAACTCGTTGAAGTCGCTGGGTGGAGAGGTGAACTCCAGCGGAGGTGTCCCCTGTCCTGCCATCGCAGGGGACTGTGGTGGAGATGAATGCGCTGCTGCTGATGGGGACTGCTCTCCAGCAGCAGCCTGCTATCCAGCAGTAGCAGCCGCTGCCTGCGCTCCAGCAACAACGCCACCTCCATGGATGACTAGGTGTTCGACGACGAAGGTGCTGCTGAAGCTGCTAGCTTCTCCCTTGCCCGGACCTGCCCAGTCCCAGGCTGCCTTCTCATCAAACATCACGTCGCGGGAGATCACCACCTTGCCTCCGCACGGGTCATAGAGCCGATACGCCTTGGTGCCCTCCTCGTAGCCCAGGAGCACCATTGGCGTGCTCCTGTCTTCCAGCTTGGTGAGGAACGGCTTCGTCTTCTTGACGTGGCCGATGCAGCCGAATGTCCTGAGGAAGGACACATCCGGCTTGCGCCCGTACTAGGCTTCGAACGGCGTCACACCCTTGAGAGCCTTCGTGGGCGCGTGGTTGAGGATGAACACCGTAGTGGTCACCGCCTCGCCCCAGAAATCAGTCGGCATGCCCTTAGCTTTCAGCATGGATCGAGCCATGCCAACCACCGTCTGGTTCCTCCGTTCCACCACGCCATTCTGCTGTGGCGAGTACGGCGCGGTGTGGTGTCGCACCACACCCTGATCTGCGCAGTACGCAGCGAATTCCACCGAGGTGAACTCGCCGCCGCGATCTATCCTCAGCGCAGCTTCTTCCCGGACTCTGCCTCTGTTTGCGCCTCAAACTTCTTGATCGCTGCTGCTGCCTCGTCCTTGCTGGTCAAGAGCTGCAGCCACATATAGCGGCTGTAGTCATCCACAAGCAGCAAGAAATAGCACCGCCCTCCATGCGTGGCAGGCGTGATTGGCCCACAGAGGTCGCCGTGGACCAGCTCGAGGGCATCCACCGCGCGATACTTGGCTGCCTTGGGGAATGGCAGCCTCCTCTGCTTCCCAGCTAGGCAGCTGTCACACAGCTCCCCTGCGTGCTTGATGCGAGGCAGCCCCTTGACCATCTTCTCCAACTTGCCAAGGGCGTCGAAGCTGAGATGGCCATAGCGTGCATGCCACAGCCATGGCTCATCCATGCATTGTGCAGCCAGGCAGATGGGCTGCTCCACCTTCAAATCGAGCAGGTACAGCCGGTTCTTGGACCTCTTCACCTTGGCTAGAAGCCGCTGCTCCCTATCCCGAATGCTCAGGAAGCTGCTCTTGATCAGCACCTCGCACCCGCGCTCGTCCAGCTGCCCGATGCTGACGATGCTGGAACGCAGCTGGGGAATGTAGTACACCTCCGTCAGCGCGCGGTGTTCGCCATTCTGGCACCGGAAGATCACAGTGCCACGACCTCGAATCTCCACCTTCGAGCCGTCACCGAACTTCACCGACCCCGTCACGCTGCCATCGAGCTCGGAGAACGCCGCCTTGCAGCCAGTCATGTGGTTGCTGGCACCGGAGTCTAGGTACCACTTCTGCTCGATGGCAGCCCACCCGTCCGAGATGGACTTGGGCGCGTGGCTCGTCAAGGTCAATGGCCTGCGATGCCTTCCCCGGCTTCGGCTTCGCCACCTCCTCTGTCTTCTCCTCTGCCTCGACATCGTGCAGCACACAGAACGTCGCCATCAGGAGAGTATGCTCGTCGTCGTCCACCTGTGCCAGGTGAGCCTCGGCCTTCTTCTCCTTCCTGTTTGGGCACTCGATTAGGCCCTTCGATTCGATCAGAGCGATCAGAAACCTGATCGTCCGATTAATCGTCGATTAATCGCGATTAATCGTCCAATTAGGCCTCTTTGCCGATCAGAACTAAATAGGCAGATGGGCTTCTTCACTTACTTGGCTATATCTATTTAGGCCAGGCCCATTAGGGTTTCTCTTATATACCTCACCCGTTAGGGTTTCTCTTATATCCAAAGTTGAAGAATTGTAATGGCTTGGATCAAAAAAACCCTATTAACAACGTGTGTTGTGGCAAGACAAGTATGGTTCAGTTTGCTTCATCCGTTGGATCTAAGAGATTTAGTCCCTCGGCAAAATGAGAGGGGAGTTTTTCTGATTGGTGGCGTCAATTGATAAGAGTAAAAACTAAAAAAGGAGCACAAAAAAGGAGTGAACACTCTAATTATTCTCAGGGCGTGGATTATTTGGAAACATAGAAATGCTTGTGTATTTGAGGGGGGCTCTCCTTCGGTTAACACGATTTTATATGAGCTGAAGGATGAGCACAGCCTATGGTGCATGGCTGGTGCGAAGAATTTGCAGGGGCTACGGCTCAATATTACCTTCTAGGGTAGAGGAGTCCTGTGTGTTAGTCATGTGCAAGAATTTTGAGTCTCTGTAATTGCCTCACTCATATTTGGTCCCCGTATGAGTGAGGATCCTGTTGAGGACCATTTGTTTCTCTTTAATTCAATGAAATGCAGCTCTCCTGCGTTTTCCAAAAAAAAGAGTGCAGTTCCGAGCAGCAGAGCTGCAGCTTGTGTGTGTGTGTTGTGCTCATCCCCTTTCTTCTACCTGGGCAATGTCAACCAGGTGGTGTGTTGGTGAGCAGTTTGCTCACCTGCAGAGAGTGCTCAGGGCCAACCAACAAACACCATGGGCAATGTCAACCAGGTGGTGGTGAGATAGACTATGGAAATTTTGTATAATTATACAGAATAGTAACGAGTATTAGTGTAATCTCCTAGTCTAGGATTTCCCTCCTGTGTCTATCACGTATACTCTATATATAGTCCCTTTGGGCCTCAATACTGTTATCCAATTCAGTCTCTCTTAGGGCAGTCCCAATGGAGTTTCTATAGCAGTTTCCTATGAAGAGATATTCAGTTTTAGACTCAACATCTCCAATGCATAGTTTCTTATAGCGGTTTCTATGGAAAATAACATTTAATGAATATCAACATGTATTAAAACCTGAGAACAATTATATGTGGCAAAAAGACATAGGAGACTAAGCCACCACATCTATATTACTTCCTCTATCCCTAAATGTCTGTTGTTTTTGTTTACCGATGAACAACTTTGACTAAATATATATTAAAAATATTAATACTTGTGGTACATAATTAGTATCATTGGATAGATATTTGAATCTAGTTTTTTAATAAATTTATTTGGAGATGCAAATGTTGCACGTTTTTTCCATAAATCGAGTCAACTTATTGGCACGCAAATCGTGGCGACAAACATTTAAGGACAGAGGGAGAACGTTGATATATTGTGTGGTTCTCCTCCCTCTATAGCATGCAAATCCAGTTGAATGAAGTGTGGAGAGACAAATGGATCTGAGCCTCCCGCAGAGGCACCATGCAACGGGAGCGGCTCCAGCAGGTTAGGACCACAGGAGGTGCCAGAGTGCGAGCATGCGGGGAATCGTGGGAGGCTGGGAGCGTGCACAGGCTTCCTGACGACGCGGGTGCACGGGAGGGATGCACGCGCGGTGTGGCATGGCAGTAGTGCAGGACCAGATCCGGAGTAAGGAGATAGAAACAACTCGAGTCTCCTCAAAGCTGCATGGCTGATTTCTTCTGTTCTTGATCCGCGAGAAGATTTGGTTTCGTGATGGAGAAACTGTTTCTCCATTTTCTAATCTCTCTACATTAATTCTATTGCTACCTCAGCAAATTGCTTAGCTGTCAAGATAATTAAAGCACATAGAAACTACCATTAATACCCCATTGGGAGTGCCCATAGGGCAGTCCCAACCTCAAACTATAGATAGTTTCCATAGCATTAACTACACTGCCATCTAGGCAACAAATCTAATGTGGCAAGTGATTTAATGAAGAAAGAGAAGAAAAGAGGAGAAAACGGTTTCTCAATCTCAACTGAAAAACGATTTCGGCTCGGAGTCTCATGACCCGAAGACGATAGAGTCGTTTCTTTCCACGAATTTTGTGGAGCCCATTGCTTCTTCCTCGCCACGCCAACGCCAGTCCCTAAGCCAGCTTTGCTCCGACCGCCATCGCGTGCTCGGGCACTGCCTGCTGGGCGGATCCACTGTGCACACGCTCTTGATCACCGGCGAGCCTGCACTGCTCGCCCCGCGCTCATAGGCATCAAAGCTCGTTGCTCGCAAGCGAGTCTCCTCCCATCGCATGCTAGAAGCGCTCACGCTAGCTTCCACATCCAACGCACACACCTGCACCGCTGGCCTGGCAAGCTCGCAGCCGCGTCTGTCCTCGCGAGCAGCGGCGGCCAGCAACGTCTTGCTGCCCTGCTCAAATCCTCGCCCACGACCGCTATCACCATAGTGCGCCGCGGCCGCTGCTCGTGCTTGCGAGCCCGGCCTCCCGTGCTATTACCGCAGCCCAACAAGCACCAGCGCGCTATGGCTGCTCACGTCGGTGTGTCATGGCTGTTTCTCTCCACCATGCTTGCCGTTTCTGCACAGTCGCCAGGCCACCCGCGCTCGGCCATATGCACGAGCGGTAGCGGGAAAGAGGACTGGAGAAGAGCAGTCAGGAGTCAGGATAAAGGAAAGAGAAATGAATGAAACTTATTTTGGCCCCACAGGTACCCACGATTGGGTTGGGAAGGTAGTTTTTATACATGGTTTCTAGATGAGTTGGCAACTATGGAAACTACTGAGATAGTTTCGGGTTGGGACTGCCCTTATTAGTAACACAGGTAAGGTTTTCATTGATAACATAATTGCAGCAACAAATGTCGAAACAAGATTTCGCTTTCTAGAGGACTGTCCAAATAGGCCCTTAGTTGCTTTGATAGTATGATGCAATCTACTACAGCTAGTTCAAATCGATATATCTTTTTGTTAAACAGAAAAAGGAACCTTGGTCTTGGACAATGCCTATAATCCACACAGCTAGCACAGCAAATATACTTGCATGCAAATGAACATATAATACCTAAGATTATAAACACGGTAAGAACAAATATATACCATTAGCATATTAGTGACAGCAAACAGTCTGAGAATACCTTTATAAGTGACTCAACACCAGGCTTCCGTATATCGCAAAGCCAACCCCAACGATGATCTGGACCAAGAGACATGTCGCAAAATCTCATATTGCCCAGCATACCATCAATTGAAAAAGAACTTGGATGAACCTGATAAACATTAAGAAAGTTAAGAAAAACGGAAAAGTTTAAGGTACATTTGATGAACATGCACAAACACACAGAGGTATTATGATAAACAAATATTTTTGAAATAAAAATGGTATCAAGCACATTCCTTATCCTGTATTAATGCATGATTCTATCAAGGAAATTTAATAAGTTCTGTATAAATCATTAGATAACTCCCTGGCATAATGCCAGTGGTATTCGAAATGCATGTAGTGGCATCTAAGCATACTCTTTCATAAATGATATTAGGAAAAAAAAAAACATGTACAGTGTTCAGCACTAGACCAAAAAGGTTAAACAAAAGAATTTTAAACCAACCGACAACACTCTCAAGACAGCTAATCTACAATGCAAGCAATCGACAACAGCACATTTACCGCTCAAATCATCCATAAATCACATGCAATGATGCATGCACCACAAAAAAGTGCTCAAGAAATGTTAAGGGCACTATCTTACACCCTTTTAATCGACCCTGGTAAATCACATGCAATGATGCATGCACCACAAAAAAGTGCTCAGGAAATGTAAAGGACACTATCTTACACTGCTGAATAGAATGATTAGATTACTTGGGCTAACCCTAGAAGGGTAGCGATATAGTAGTGTCATACATGGGCCTAATGGGCCTGAATACACACATACTCCAACATACACCCTTTTAATTGACCCTGGAACACAGTATCCTCATACGAAAAAGCTAGGGCACCATGAAAAGCTAGAGCATTACTGTTTAAAACTCTGTGATCATAGGTGGCATAAATGTTGAAATTTAGAATTAATACGATACAATTTTCAGTATTGCAATTAATGTAATAAATAGAGTTAGTACCTACTAGTACTTTTGGAGCTCCAAAAATGCCATTTCATAGTGTGTACTTTAATTATTTAATCCCTTCATTAAAAATACAAGGCGCATTTTAATAGAAAGAGCCAACATCGTATGCTTAACTAACATTGTGTCAAATTATAATTATAAGTATGCTTTGTATATTATATAACATAATTCCTTTATTCATAGCAAATATCTCACACATAATTTCTTTATTCATTGCAAATATCTCACCTTCAAATCAAACAGAAATTTCTCTTGCACAAACATTGCAAGCTGAGAACCATCTTCCTTATTAAGAAACATTGATACCCGGTCCACATCCATTTTCATGTTGAAAATGGTTCGACGTTTCCCATAACCTAACAATCCTTTTACAATTGTAGGAGCAGCTTCTTCCTTCCCTGTGGGTTTCACAGTTTGAATTGCAGGTGCCACATCAGGACTACTTTTCGGCACAGAATTAACCATGCTAAGATCAAATCCAAACTCGATGAGAGCAACAAGTGTGGGTCTGTTACAGTAGAATTCCAGTGCGGACATACGAATACTCATCTGAAACAAGCAGATCAACAATGAATCATTACAGGAAGAGGTATACAGTGCATGAGATATTAAAGCAAGATAAACAAATTTCTGATGCTTTGTTCAAATGTATCATTAATATGAACAAAACTAGAAGGTGACTAATTTTCAATGTCAATTACCTGTGAATCTATACCATCATAAAGACAAGAATCAGGAGTCCTGCTCAAGAATGTAAGAACAACAAAATCTGTCACATTATTATCTTGTGCCTCGTAAAATATTTCATTAGGTTTCGTGTTCTGTTCATCCCCATTAAACCATGAACCATCTTTTGAACCTGTTTCACTGTACTCATTTGCATCAGAAATGAAGTTGGGAATTTGACTGTCATGCAGATTAAAGTTTTGGTCCGGAGTAAAATCTGTTAATGCATCCATGAAAGAATCCTCATCCACAGGAAAGGTGCTTAGGTCACCCCCCTTATCAAGAGTATCAGAACAGGTAGCTTCCACACTTTCATTGATGACAGAGCATGCTAAATACTTTGAAGACATTGAAAGACGACCTTGAAGCTCATCCATTATTTTCAATGAATGCAATTTCATTTTCACACTAAGACCACGAGAAGATTGAACAACATTAACCTACAATATACATACCAATAAACAATGGAGTCAGCAGAAAATGAAACGGAATATAATAAACCATAATCTAAAATTGCTGAACTTAATAACATGAATTACAAAACTGATCAGAAATTCCATTGATGGACGAAGGGGAGAACAATGGATACAAGTATAAGCAAGACACCTAGGTAATCACTGCAAGGGCCTCTATGTCACAACACAACCCAGTTGAGAAGCTGAAAGAACAGCAGGGGAAACGAGAATAAAATCACTCATGCAACGATTCAAATTTGAATAGAGAGAATTTACTAAATAAAAGATGCAAGGATCCTAAATTATTATATTTCTGTTTACATCTGTGAATTTTCAGAAACAGATGACGTACTCAGGCTCTTATATTATGCAAAAAAATAATAACTGGAAACACACTGGATCTTTTATGTACTCTTTTGGAAGATGGTATGCAAAGACTATTATGGGGGAGAGAAAGTGGAAACTTTTCTAGGACAATGTGAGTGGGGTGTGCCCAAACTTCTTTACATGATTTCAACAATCAACCTCGATTATGCAGATATCAGCTCTAATCACCTCAACTATTTTACCCTAAAAAAAAGAATAATAATCAAATAAGACTTGCACCTCAACTAAAGAAGGTTCAGGCCTAAAAATAATAATCAAATCAAACTTGTTGCCAATTGTAGCCTTCATAGACCATAGCTCTCCTGGTAATAACAGTAGCATTAGAAGGAAAGAGACATGCATGTATTTGCCATATTCCGTTTGACAGCAATAATAAAGAGATAAAAACACGAGTGACCAATAAAGATTAAAAAGAAAGCATGATACAGTAACTGCAAAATTTATCCATCTGTTCTCTTCCCATTCTCTCCCTCCCCTGTGCAGCAGCACACCTGGTTGCAGTGCGGGCAATGCACCAGGGAGGCGGCACGCACGACAGAGGCACACCTGGGTGGCTGCGCACCCGGTGACATAGTGTTCTTGGGGCTGGGTTCGGCATCCCCGACTGCGGCAGTCCCTGCTCATGGAGGCACGGCGTGAGTGGGAGCGCGGCGGCGGCGGATGCAGAAGCAGCCAAAGTGCAATGTGGTGAGCAGAAGTCTGTGAAGTGCGCCGTGGTGTATACTGTTTCAGCTACGTGGGGTTGGAGCTCATCATCCTCGCGGCCATGCCTGTGCCACGCACTATACATCTGCACAATCTGTGTCCAGGCATGGCGCAGGGCCCCAGGCACGCGGCACGCACCACCATCAGGTACCACAGCAGGTCCTGGTCGCTGGGGATCCCTGCCACGCTGGACCAAGGCACAGCAAGCGGTGCATGCAAGCGCTCACGGCCGGCGTGCAAAGCGGCCAAACAGGCATGGAGCCAGCAGGAGGCGCAGAGGAGGAAGAGGGAGTAGAAAGAGAGAGGGGGGAGGGAGGGCTCTTTTTGCAATTTTTATCGACGCCAGCACAGCCATGTAGGCATTAAGAGATTACATGGCGAGCCCTGGATCTCTACTAGAGCACGCCATATGATCCAGGACCCAAGTGATTACTTTTTTAGTTGGAGGTCCCAGGCGAGAACAGAGTTATCAGATCACACAACTAACAACTAATCATGATAAGAGGAGACTATTTAGCGTCTGCTCACTGATTGTGTGTTCTCAGGGCAAGTAGGCTCAGCATTCTTTTGCCTATGGAGATGGATGGAGCAAAAACACAACAGAACAAATATAGCTTTGCTGATTGGTGGGCCAAATGCATTTGTAGAGTCAAGGAGTACAAAAAAGAGGTTAATTCGCTAATCATTCTGACATTTAGGCTGATATGGAAGCGTCGTAATTCTTGTGTCTTTGATGGAGCTACTCCATTCGCTAAAACTGTGGTGCTTGGCTGGAGCTAAGAAGCTCCTAGCACTTCGGTTAGATGGGGTAGGGACCTTTGGTTAGGTGCCTGGTTGTCGGTCGTCATATATCTCATAGGTGATAATGTTGTAGGTGTCCCAACCTTCTCATGTATGGTACCGGCATGAGTTGGTAATGTACTCGGGCCTTTTTCCTCTCTATAATACAATGATACGCAGATCTCCTGCGTCTTCAAAAAAGAGTATCTGGATGACTAGTTGGACCAGCACTAAAAAAATGTATGGCGGGATTAGGAAGAATTTGGCCCACCGTTAGATGGCCCATTAGGTTTATAGTATATATGTAAGGGGTGAGGAGGAGTGGATGAGCAGCCGTGGCCATTTCAATCAGGTGCACATCCTTTTTTTTGTTCTCCCGCTTCAGCCGCCTCTCCGCTCTCCCTCACCGGTGCAGCTCCTGCCTCAGCACACATCTCCTCCGTCTCCGCCTCCACTCCGCTTCTTCCTTCGGCACCTGCATCTCTGATGGTGACGTCCGTGGCACCACCTCCCGCCCGCAGCTCCCCTGCCCCTGGACCCCTGCAGCTACACCCGCCTCTCCTGTCATGGGCCTCTGTGGCTCTGCCTTCAGTACTGCACCTGCCTCTCCCTTCAGGGACTAAAAGGTTAGGCTAATCAACCCCGATTGACAACTAATCGCAATTAGGTGTTTGATTGGTGGTTTTACTACTAGCCTCAAATATACAATCTGAGAACACTGGACAAGAATACATGAAAAGTGTAAGGATCCACAGTGAAATAATCCCTCCATTCCAAATTATAGGTTGTTTTGGCTTTTCTAGATACATAGCTTTTGCTATGGACTTAGATATACACTATGCCTAGATACATAAAGTAATGTATCTAGAAAAGCCAAAACGTCTGATAATTTGGAACGGAGTACCCTTATTATTCATGTTACTTCAAGTAAGATTGGAACAATTACCTTGCCTCCATTCCCAAGGACCTCTAGCATTAGAAGCTCTTGTGGATCATTGCTCTTTCTGTCCAGCTATAATAGTGAGATAAATGGGGAAACAAAGTAATCAATATGACAGTCAGCTGCTTCTTGAATATATGCAAACCCGGTGCATAATGCATCCAGGTCTCATTTGAGAAAAATTACTAAAATTTCACGTAATACTTTACCTTTCCATACAGTGAAAGTTTAGTTTCAATAACAGAGCCATTCACAACAAGATCCACTGATCCCAAGCTATTAAGCCGTGGTGTACTTGATTCTTGGGATGGCTGACAGGGTCTCCTAATATGTTCACATCAGGTGGGGCCTACAAAAAACAAGGAAGGCATGAAACATAAGACAAACCATTACAAGCTATAGGTCATATGTCAAGTATTTGTAAGTAAGTAAAGGCATACAGAAGCTCGATATGTTGCCTGGACAAGTGCTTTCATCCACATAGCCTTCTCGATTTCATTATGAAGTTCAATTACCAGTGTGCTGGTCAGTTCTAGTGCCTGCATATGGAATAATGCTTAGACAAAACGAGAACCAAATGGGGGGAAAATCCTGTAGGTTAATCTACAAGAAAGAATGGCATTCCAAAACAGAAACACATATTTAACATACTATGTAAAAATATTGTATATAATAGAAATAGTAAATCTATACCTAATAATAAAGAGGCAAAAATTCTCTCCCTCATTTTTTGGTCCAGCTCCCCTAACTACCGGACAAAGTACAGAGTCCGATTCCTACACGTATAGAGTTTCGTTGCAACGTACGGACATGGAGTCCAATTTCTACACGTATTAAGTTCCGTTGCAACGCACGGGCACATTTGCTAGTAGAGGCTAAAAAGGGGAAACGAAGTGTTGAGCAGAAGAGCAGAAGTAACAAAAGTGAGGAGTATGAGAAGATGGGTTAATATTTCACACATGTTTAAGACACTTAATAATAATAGTGCATGCTAGCAAAAAACAAACTGACAAAGCTGTTCGTTTTTTATGATTTTACATGATACATAGCAAAGACTTTAGTTAGCATGACCTTCCTGATTCCATTCTATTCAAGGAATGATTTTTTTTTTCTATTCACTTCTAATGTCTATAAGGCTGATGTGGCCATGAATGAACTATATATAACATTAGATCATGTCAAAGGCATTAATCTACCTGCGAACAAATATCAGGTTCTAAGATTAACATGAAAGTTGTGATTTGGTTGAAGTGGCGGCGGAAAGTTACATAGATCGACTGCGTCAAAGTGTCAGCCATATATGGTTGATGTTACTAGATCCATCACGGAAAATAATTTCATAATATCAATTTTATCTATTTGTAATAGTAATACATTACGAAACATGTCAAAGTGTCTTGATACATTGGCATTGTAGACTCTGTCAATATCCTAACAACTTACATTTTTTTTCTCAAACTACGCAGGAAAGCCACGTGTCATTTCATCATAAAGGAGTAAAAGTGTACAAAACCAAGACACCACACACAACATATACCAAACCCAACCTTGCACTGATCACAATGAGCAAGCCTGCCACATTCAAACAAAGAAAACGACCACCAAGAAAAGAAAAATAACCAATAAAACATCCCGAAGGCTCTGAGCCCCAGCCGCTGTCCTCACCACCAAGGAAACAGTCAGGGCAGCAGTGTAGAAGATGCAATCATTGCATTTGGAATCAGAGGAACTACAACATTATGCCAAGAATCAATGAACATTTGGTCCCCTGCTTATTTAGGAAAATTATAAACACATCTAGTTTCCATGCCTAATCGGCTCTCGAAGTGAGCTCTAGATTGGAAACACTGCTCCACAAACAATTAGCGAATCAGCTTATGAACTTTCAATTTCAGAATTTCCAGCAGAGACCTTAAACATCACCCTGAAGTGCAAATAGGACCCAATCACTTACCTTATGTGTGTCTCCACCTCTAGAACACACGCCAATACTGTAAAGAGATCCGCCAACACTAGTTGGTGGCACCTCAAATACTTGACGACTAGCCATGCTGCAAAACCAAATATCAAAAGCATAAATGACATAAAAAAACTTAAAATAAAAAAAAAACTTAAAACCTATAGACAATCCTAATTTCCATCTATTTCTTAACAGAACAATTTCATTAAAATCTCTACTCAACTAGTAAACTAACACTAATAGATAAGTGTTATTGGAGAGTACAAAGTTTATTTAAACCCAATGAAACTCACACAAGGACTGCTACACTCTTCATGAAAACTTAGTTGATTTAGTAAATTCAGAGATGTTAAACTTAAGAAAGAAATTGAGTTTTTTAGCCATTGCAATGCTCATTTCACTTCAACCAGATTAAATATATTTTCTTTATTCCGAGGAGTATTAGGAAACTATAGTACATACCTACAACACCTTTGGTAATTCAGGGAGAACTCTGACTCCAAAATATATAGATACATCCCAGATAATACAACATAGCAAGTATGCCATTCAGCTTGCGAATAGCCAATGCCCTTGAACCAAAAATAAAACATACAAATATGGTATTAGCAAATTGAACAGATGCATCGCATGGTACAATATGGTTGAATAGAACATTCAATCAGAACAAAAGTGTAACTTCATACCCTCCAAACCAAAGTTCTAGCATCACCAGCTACATCAGCAGGATACCAAGGCGAGCTACCACTTTCGTGGTTATTTGAATGTTCATTATTGCTTCCCTTCATATGGTAAAGCACACCAAGCAGTTCAACTATCTTGCAGTACCTTTTTGGTGAGAAGTGAATGTCCAGATTGGGTACTTGAAAAGAAACACGAGTTGATGGATAATTCGGATGTGGAACTTTGATCTTCATGCCATCACACAAAGAAAGTCAATATTTTTCATGCATTTCAATGCAAAAAATAGTGTAGAGTAAATTCTATTCATTATATTAGACAGATTCTCTCCCCTATGTACCCAATCAGTATGAACAACCAAACCCTTCAAAAAAAAGTATGAACAACCAATGATGTTTAACATTCGTAAATATGAACAAAAAGAAGATAGGGCATGTAAAAATAAAAGAGCACTTCAAGGTAACAAAGCAAAAATTGTTCATACTTATATAATATAAGCTCGATAGTAGTGGTCCTTTGCACATGCAAATTATGCACCAAATGCAATACTGGCAAATTCCCTATGTATCTCCTATAAAGCCAACTATGTAAGCTAACTCATACATGCAAATCAAAAGTAAATAGGGCACCTATGAAGATGTGTTTTGTCAAGATTTTTTCAGACAATAAAAGGAAAGTGTTGATGCATGATAATGATAAGCAATATAATATGCGCCAATAATAGGTAGGAATGGCATGGGCACCTGAGTTTTAGTTATCTGAGACAAACTACCACTACTTTAAATCGTCATTTGTTGGATGGGACTCATCTAAACAATATAAGAGGCTGACAAATTCCAGTAGAACAGTTGAATCAGGCAGCAATCAGTTCTAAACAGCAGTTCAGCATTGCTAAATAATACAATACCCAATCTGTTTACATGTTGAGCTCATTAATAGCAGTCAATAATAGCTGCCATATTTCATTAAGCCAAAAAGATAATTTGGTAAGAAAACTAACTTCATAGATTTGTATACTTCAACAGTTAAAATATGTAATGCAAAAGGACCGCCTTAATTACCTGCTCAATTATCACTGACATACCACAGCGATCAAGAAGAGAACTGAACTGATTATCATCAGGGGTATGGCCTAAGAGGGTATCTTGATCTAAAATTTCAGGTATTGAGTATATGTCCTGAGCTAAGTCACAAATCAGGAAAGCAGCCATATCTCTCCCAGTAATATAAAAGCCTGAATACAGACTCTGTCTTTCTTCATCATGCCTACCATCCTGTAGTTGAAAAAACAGTTAGTAACAACTATCTCAACAGTATGACATACTCTGGGTCCAAGAACTTACTCTTGTATGCAATGTAAAATGGCCAAAATCAAGAACAAAGTACTCATTGCCCAGTGAAGGTTGATTAGCAGTCAAGGGAATCCTAACTTTTGGTGCATCCAGATCAATATCAAGTCCAAATCTAGAAAAAAGAACATCAAACTGTGAGAGCCAAAACAAACACATAATGTCAACGGACTGAAGCATACAATAGGAAATGTTGACACGAAAAACATATCAGATGCAAGAAAAATAGTCTTGAATAATATGAGGAACCTAGACAAAAAGAAGATGCAGGCATTGGATGACAAAACCACACTTATCAAGATTCATCTATGAAATATTGACACATGATAAGAATGAAATGCAAATGTTATACTCCATGCTTCCTGCTTTAACAAAAAGTCATGGATTAGAGTAAAAGTACTCAAACCAAGAAGCACATATACCTGCTTTGTTCCTCTAACACCAGCTGAAGCTGCTCCTGAGCCCTACGTGTGACCTGCTCCAACTTCAACTGCAGTTCAGAAGATCAGATAAATTATTAAAGCTCCAGCTCAGTATGGACAAAACAAATAGAATGAGAATAAATTCAAACTAGATACCACATACTTGGTTATATGATCCAAAAAAAAAAAGATAAATGTACCTGTAGAGCAGTTGCCGTTTCCATAGTTACTGTTGGACTAACGGCGTTGCTTCGCTTAATGAACTCCATAAATCGTTCATAACTCTCCTTCAAAACCTAATGATGAGTACAAAACTAATGAGTGAGCTTTACAAAGATGACAACAAAGAAAGTTTCCATATTGTGCCAAGTTATATAAGATACACAATTACACATAAATAGGTACATGGATTGTTTGGACAGTTTCATGATTTCTTGTTTCTAGACTTCATTATTGTTGCTAGGTGCACAAAAAAATGAGAAATCTTGAGATGCAATGGCACATTTGTTATAATACGTGAATGAAGCAAGAATCGGTCTTCCATGAATGAAGCAAGCATATCGACATCCGGTATCAATTCATCCGTGAGTACTTGGAGAATGGTAGCATCTTTGCTGATTTAGCCAGACATTCTAACAAAGGCATTAGGGCGAGTTTGTTTCCATGTGCTTTGTGCAAGGATTGGAATGGTCAAGATCAGCCTCAAAAACAAGGATTAGGGGGGACAACGTTAGTATAATAGTTGTGTATTTGTGTATTGTGCTTAGCTATTTGGTATTAGGCCCTGTTTGGACCAACTTCTCTCAACCTCGCTTTGGATGAAAGCTGGCTTTCTAGCACAGCTAGGGTTCATAAGAATCATGGGAATGAAAAGCTTACTGTCTATTATGCCGATTCTAGGGGAGAAAAACCATGGAGGCGCAGCGTCCCCTCACCGGTAGCTTGCGCTGCCTTCTTGCTCAGGCACGGCAAAGGCAGTCACGCCTCCCAGTGCCCCCGCCACTGCTGGTGCCTCTTGCCCGATCATCAGCTGCACTTGCCAAATCTCGGTTGTTGCAGCCTCGTTGCTCAGGCGACAAGGGGCTAGAGGGAGGAGGCAGCGGGGGCAACGAAGAACCGTGGGGAGGATCTCAGCGGCGAAGGAGGACAAGACAAAGGTGGCACATGGAGACATGGTGAAATAGAGGAGACCGGAGAGGAAGAGGAGCAGCAGGGCAAAGGAGCAAGGTGCAGAAGGTAGGGCATCAGTCGAAGGACAAGAAGGAAGGAGCAGTCAGGCAGCAGAGCCAGAGAAAAAGTGGACTAGCGACGAGCAAAACCTGCGGACGAGGGGCTATGAAGAGAATCTCCTTTCACGTGTAAAGGGGCTGTGAAGAGAATCGGCGGGGGAAGAAAACGGGTACGAAGCAATCTGTTTGGAGGCCTCAGTCCACTTTTTTACAAGAATCAGCCAAGAATCTATTCCAAACAGGCCCTCAGTAGTAATTAAGCTAATAGACGAAATATAGGTCAGTTTCCCTTTCTTGTCGGTAAGTAGGCACGTCGGCTGTCTTATTTTCTTAGTAAGTCAAGGCAGCTGCCCGAACCTCACAGGAAGTAGTCAAGTTGAATTTTGCTAATAGCTGGGACAGGAAGAGTGCAATAAATATGTATGACTATGCAGTGCAATATTATCAGGATGGCTGGTCAAGCTAGGTCGTCTGGGGACCATCCAGTGAAAGCTGAGCTAGTTGATTCAGAACTGGACCAGGTTTCAGAATTCCCTCCCTCTCCAGCTCCTATCTCTTCCTCTAGTTGGAACCCAACCCAGTAAACATTAGAATTGAGCATTTTGAAATGTGTTTCCCAGTTTTGGGCATAAATTCACCAAACTTTAATTCGTTTGCGAAGTGATCTCCAGTCACAAATAAGTGTTGTTATAGGATGCATTCAGTTAACAAGTTTAAACTTTGATAATTCTTCTCTTTAAATATTCCAAAAGAAATGAAAATAGCTTGGCTAGATTCATCATCTTCAAAAACAATCTCAAAATATTATAGCTGTGATATATTTTGCATATGTGTTATACTACTAATTAACTGACAAAAGTACAAAACAGTGTCATGGTGTCTGCATTGCTGTCAAAAATGATAGTTACTGTATATGTGACTGACTGACTGGAGGGAGTAGTGCAGGGCCATTAACTAATGCTTTTGGAGATACCATTGTGTTCCCACATCCAAAAAACTTAAATAAAAAATGCTCCATATTTTTCTCAATAGATACTTTTTGGGGCAACTACTGGCACTAAACCACAATAAAGATTAAAGAATACAAAATAATTGATATTGTCAGCAAAAACCGTTGGTCGGGAGTTAAAAAAAATAACCTTAAAGAATAAACCAACTCAAAGAACGAAAAATAAGAAACATGCAATTGCCTCCACATAATAAAGTACTAGAAAAATGCAAGCTTAGCTAAGTACCGTAATATGGCATGGTGATATCTTTGCCATGAGCTGCCAATCAAGGTCCATACCAATTGGTGCTCGCACAAAACTAATATCAAGAGCATTACTCTTCCCCTCACTAACCACACTCTGCAAATAAGGGCCAAAAAGAGTTATTGATAAAAAAATGAAGCCACAAGAAAAATGTAGAATGGCATGCAAACTAACATTTTCCATGCACCATATAAATGGCATACAGTCATGGCAACTATTTTGGCTGCCAGAAATGATCTAGTAAGCTGCATGTGCTTAAGGTTAATCGTGGTAGGTGGCCATGAATCAAACGATCCCTTGCATCTAACACAACCACCACCAGTAGAATGGTAACATGGAACCTCAACATTGGGGCATAGTAACTCATTTTCATAAAAAAAATATATATATAAATAATTTTGGTTTCGATGGTTTGGGCCCTGGCTCTTTTTAAATGGTTTATTAGAAACTAACTGGTTCAACTACAGTTTCCCATATTAGAATGGTCTACTTACTCAATGCTCCAATTGTGAAACAGTATTACCAGCTCTGGTTTTTCCCATCAAACAAACTGATAGCAATGTTTTAAACTAACATCTATGGACAAGCAATGCAGACTTTTCATTAGGTGACATGATTGTAATTAGGAAACATTGGTGGTATTAGTGTTATTTATTGTTTGAGGAATGAGGAAGGCAGGAAACAAGACCAACATGGTCTGTTAAATGCAGCTTATCACATGGATAAGGTTCACCTGAGTACAGAAAAAGATGGCTCAGATGGAGCAGCATATTTCAGATAAAAACAGAGTGGCATACAACATCAAATCCATAAATTAATAAATTCCATCATATTCACTTACCTGAGCAAGAGAACCTTCTGGAGAAGATAGACCACAATATTTCAAAGTTACATCACAGCGTGTGCTCTTGGGATACAACTTAGTGACAACTTGAAGCTGTTCAAATCTACCACATAAAACCTCAGTTCCATCAATATTGATGATCTTTGCACCAGCCTGGCCAATGGATACATCCATCATAAATCGAATCGCATTTGGGGAAACTTTCTCAAGGGAGAAAGACAGATCTTCTTCTGGTTGGTAACTCAACAGCTTATTAATAGCCTGCCACTCTTCTTTAGTCAGTTGCTCCTCTTCATCTAACTGTGGTTCTGGGTGTGTAGCTTCTTCAGAAGGTGAACCAGTCGTGTTCCTTCAACCAAAGAAAAGAAAGGGACTTAGGTAGGATAGAAAGAAGCATAAATGGAACTCTGAAAAGTTTATTCATTTGATAAAGTAAATTCAATTTAAAGGATATCAGTATCCTCCAATCAACAAACCTTTGGCTTGTGAAATTATCATCCAACCAATTAACAAATGCAATATTGATTCTAGTTTTTAATAATATCCAGTATCTAGAAATTAGCAGCACTTCATAAAAAAAATAGCATCGTTTGTGATTGTGATCAAAGTTTACAAACCATCCAAAAGGCCACCATCTTTTCTTTGGGGCACCTTTTCTATATAGTGTCTCCTTTGATTTCACTGTTTCAACCTTAGCATGAGCCAGCAACCTGGAAGTATGGAATAATACAATAAAAGATGAAGAGCAACCCAGATAAAGACAAAAGAAAACAATGCAACCATAGGATATATTGCAGTAACGCACCTCCAAAGTATTATGACCTTCATGTCTAGAATTTTCTCTATCTCTCGAATTTCAGAAATATCAACTTTTGGTGCTTGCTGCAAAAGGGTGGCATACGATTGAACATAACGGCGTCGAAGCTGGCAGAGGTGCCTAGTTCTCTCCCATGAGAACCAATAGCTGAAAAGGAAATGGTAAATAAACATCATTAACAAGCATTTGAATTGATAAATAAAGATAAGAAATATCAAAATAGTAAACATCAAAGTATAGTTTCACTAAGTAGTTGCACAATATTCAACATATATATCGATCAAATGATGCAGAACAAGAATTAAGATTAGGGATGCAGTTTTTGTTGGTTTGACCCAACTACCCAACACCCAAAAAATAGATAATAGTGTAAGTTCCATGTAGAGCCGATCCATTATTTTTTTGGGTCAGTTTGGGTTCTACTTGTGGGCAATTGGGTAACCCATTCTGAGTCAGCCACACATAGCAGAGAAGACGGCGGCCATGGCTGCAACTACTTGACCGTTGGGCGCAAACACAGCCAAGGCAGCAGAGGAGCGGAGGGTACCAACGGGAGGGTACTTGCAGGAGGCTGTGGAGATTCATTTTGCAGGGCTAGCGGTGGATAGTAGCGACTGGAGCTGTGCCAGGTGCGAAAAAGCGGCGGCGGCAGCGGCAATTTAAGTGTGGCGATGATAGTGCTGAAGGCCACAATAGAGTGGAGCATAAGATGCGCAAGGTTTCATGGCATCTCGCAGAAGGTCGCCGTTAGGAAGTTTTAGTGTTTGATGTGGAGGACTCTGGATTCACCAGTTGAGGGAGCCTGGATGAGATTAACGAAGAACCTGAGAAAAATAATTGATCCCCCTTTTCTGTGTTCTTGTTTGCAATCTGTCCATACATGTGACGTTTTTCAACAATTGATGCCATTTTAGGCTATGATTCTAGTGAGATTTGATCTCTTCAAGCTCTATTTTAGACTAGCTCAGCGATCCCATTCAAGAGGGACTTAATCTAGCAAAAATAAAATGAATGTGTGCCCTAGGTCTATGATTTAGTGACCTCCATAAACAGCTATGGCCATGGAGAATCAGAATTCAGAGCTGATGAACATTTAAAGAAAAATGGAACATTGAATTAGAGTCATAAGCGCGACACAAGTGAATCTTGTCCAAGCCCAGACCATGCCGGCCCATGCTCCTTGCCTCCATCGCCATGCTCACTAGCATTGCCATGCGCACAAGTAGGGATGGCAATGACTCCGTAATCGTAACACAATGAGGGTTAGCAAGGTAGCAGCAACAAAATGATGAGGCTGGATAAGGACACTGCTTGAAACATGCTACGCTCATTGTACATTCTCTTTTGAAGAACAGACAATTTGAAGATGGAGAAAATCATCATTATAAAGGGTTACGAAAGTCAAGATTAACTATTCCACTCACAACAATGAAAAAATAAAAGAGAATTAAGAAAGATACCCCCTCCATCTCAAAGTATGAGTCCTTCCAACTTTCTTGAAGAGTCAAAACATCTCAAGTTGGACCCAATTTATATAATAAAATAATAACATTTATGACACCAAATAAGTATCATTAGATTCTTCATTAATTATATTTTCATAGTATATGTATCTGATGTCAAAAATCTTTATAATTCTCTCTATAATTTTGGTCAAACTTGAGATGCATTGACTCTGCAAAAAAGTTGGAATGACTTTATAATTTGGAACCTAAGGAGTAAGTATTACCATAGTTTCTTTTGTCGCAAACCAGCCAGCACAGCATAACGCCACCAAGCACGACGATCCTCCTTTACTGGTACAACAGGCCGTAAATGAGACACATCAACACGTGTTCTAAACCTCGAAAATGTTTCCAATAGTTTGATGCCATCATAATACTGTGCCTGGCATATAGAATTGCAAAGAGAAGTAAGTGTGTGTGAACATAATAACTGAACATACTAAAGTAGTACTCCCTCCGTCCCTAAATGTTTGTCGCCACGATTTGCGTGCCGATAAGTTTGACTCGATTTATAGAAAATACATGCAACATTTGTATCTCTAAATAAATTTATTAAAAAACTAGATTCAAATATCTATCCAATGATACTAATTATGTACCATAAATATTAATATTTTTTAATATAATTCAGTCACCGGCGCGAATGTAACTCTTGAAACTGTTTTGGGGCGTGAGTGTGTGCGTGTTGTGGGGGGGGGGGGGGGGGGGACGAAGCGCAGGTCTCCTGCGTTTTGAGAAAAAAAAATATTTTTTTAATATATATTTAATCAAAGTTGTTTCTCGGGAAGCGAAACTGACGGACATTTAGGGACAGAGGGAGTAGAGCAATGGGGTACCTCAGTTACAGTTAAAGAAACATCACTGAGGACAAGTGAGGCTTTCTCCAACGGGGTATCTGGATTCCCTCTTTCATTCTTCCCAAGTCGTTTATATTTAAGGGTTCCATTTATAGGCGAGACCAGGTAGTTTCGGTTTACTGCCCAGATGGAATTTCCAGTGCGATCATCAATGCCATCTTGAAATATCTGTTACAGATATGCAAGAATAAGTACCAAACAGGTACAAAAACAAAGGTGCTGTGACTGACATGAGAATAACCTCACTCCATTCAGTAGGATTTAGGGCTTCCCATTTTTTATCAAGCTTCCAAGGATTACTGTCCGAGTCATGGTAGATGGCCAGCCTATGCAGTTCAACAGACTAAACAATGACAAGCACAAGAATGAAAAATAGTTAACATACAGAATAATCATCTGGATTATAACAATAATAAAACAAAAGCAGATCATCAAAGAGGAATGTTACAACTTATAAAAAAAATGATCAATGCTGTGATACAGTATGTCAAAACAACCTAAGAAAAATAATAGTACTGCTTGTTAGCCTCAAGTATTGCAGTAACAAACCATCCAGGAAAAAAAAACAAATGGTTCAGGAGCATAAAACCACATGACAGTTAAAACCAACTAGATCTTGTTCCAACATTCACCATAGTGATACATAATTTGAATAGAAGTATACAAGATGTATAGAAGAATTTCAGCCATCATAGAGATCAACCTACACTTCTTATAATGTTGCATTGTTACTATGTTCATTATAAAACATATGGAGTAGATACTAGAAAACGTACCAATGTCAAGCAGATGGGATACTGATTACTAGCTCCATAACTACTTCTATGCTACTATGTAGCTAGGATACAGACAAGGATTTCGATGTCAAATCCCGTCAATACGACAATACCCAAAAAAGAAGTGATGCTTCTGACATCAAAGGTTAATAGTAAAAAAACATGAATATGTTATAACCTTCCGCAGCTTATCTAGGGCTACACCTGCATCAAATGTTTCATTGCCGTCCTCATCCACAGTAACGGCTGCAAGTTTTGATAATGTGAAACCAGAAGCGAATGGGTGCCCAGAATTGCTAGGAAAAGAATGAAAGAAAATGTTACAAAATGAATACAGGAAAAGAGAGAAATTAAAACAGATATGCAAGTAATTTAACAAACCTGACAGAATCTTCATATCTGATGTGTACATTACTGATGGTGACTTTAAGATTACCAATAATTGTAGATATTAAATTGTATAACCATGAATTTCCACCTGGTACCTAAAACATGCCGGGAATAAAAGGAACAGATTATATAGGGTAACACAGTTGATATGGAATAGAATCTATGATAAACTAATACACCCAGTTGAAATTTCAAATTCACAATTTACAAACCATAATGTTTGATAAATTACTACACCCAGTTGAGATTTTAAATTCACAATTTACAAACCATAATGTTGTGTGGTTAGAAATGAAACTACATTTTAGTGTGGAGGTTTACCACCCTCACTTTCTAATTAGAAAAAGTTATGAAGCCCACCACTTTTCAAACAATTAAACGTCCCACCAAGGATCAATATGCTTCAAGAGAATCCAATCCTTCCTAGACAACACTTGATAATAAATAAATGTTTATAAATGGCTATTGGTGTCAAATGTTTATCTATTCATACTGATGTATCTCTCTGCTTAAGGAGCTCCGGGCTCCAGCTTAGTCGCTCATAAAGTAGATCCAAGTAAACAATTGTCAAGCCATGATCATCACTGTGCATTGTATGCAATGATCTGGTTGAGAGAAAGAAGAGTAAAGCTTTGGTATCTAAAATTCACAGGAGAATGTTCTTTGATGTTCTTTGATAAGTTCCTTTTATCTTATATAGGCATTCATTGATTGAATATGGATCACTAAGAAAATTAGGACAAGTCCCCCTGCTGTATTTCTCGTTCAAAAAAGAAAATTAGGACAAAAAACTGCCTCCATTCCAATGTAAGTCATTTTAGTATTTTCTAAGTCAGAATTCCCTAACTCCAGCCAAGTTTATAGAAAAAAGCAAGAACATCAACAAAATCAAATTAGTTTCATTAAATCCACCATTAAATATGTCTTGGCAATGCATTTATTTGGTATTGTAGTTAATATATATATATATATATATATATATATATATATATATATATATATATATATATATATATATATATATATATATATATATTAACTACAATATATATTGCATAAACTTGGCCAAAGTTAGATAAGGTTGACTTAGGACAAAACTAAAACGACTTATAGATGTAACAGAGGGAGTAAGAAAGAAGAGCAAAAACATAAAGCATTCAGAGAACAGGATAAGAACCATACAGGTCCTCCTCTTGAGTTCCTACTTGTTGCTTCAACAGTTGCTGCCTCTGCAGCCTGCAGAATAAAGGCAAAAGGCCTTAAAGCTGTGTGCATACAATTTGTCAGAAAAAAGACAGATACTCTGACAACAGGTCAACCAGAACTTAGAAAAGCTAAAAAAATAACAGCAGAAGAAGTGCAGCTACCTCAAAGAAATCTTAATAGAATGCACACTGCTAAAAAGAAAATACCACTGAACATGAAAAATGTCGAGTACAGATGCCTACTTATGCATAAAACAACTCAAAGTAATTCAAGGCCAAATGCGAAGTGTAATACGTCCTTGGACGTATGAGGGTGCAGCGGCTACAGGGGGCGGCGGCTAGGGTTCAGGGGGGCGGCGCAGGGAGGAGGGGCCGCGGCAAGAGAGAGAGGGCAGAGAGAGAGAGGCGCAGGGAGAGGGGTAGAGAGAGAGCAATAGCTCTATTCCTCCTTGATTAGATTGATTACATCCTCCTTATCTTTATAGTCCCTATAGAACTTGTTTCCCAAGGAACTACGGGAGATATCCTTATAGATTGGACTCTCCTTTCCAAACCTAACTCTAATCTCCTAATTGACTTTCTATTTCTATTTTATTGCCGGTGGCTACTGTAGCGCCGTGGGTACTATTCACCAGTGGTACTGTAGCAGTACTGTATCGCGCCCACTCATGGTCCGCAACCGGCCCATTAGCCATGGGCTAGGGAGGTGCCATTAGGCGTATGACATCACTCCCCCCTTTTTCCAGTCAGCGCGTCCTCGCGCTGAAACCAAGTCCAATTGGTGACGCTATTGAATGGGAGGTCCTGCCGAGGGAGAATGGCCATGTGGTGGACGTGCAGGCTCCCCTGAATTGGGGCAGCGACGATGATGTTGTCCCTTGTACGGTGGACGGCGAGCCTGAAGCAATAGAGAACATTGTCGATGTAGCCGTAGAAGGAGCAGTTGTGTGGACCGGCTTCTCCATGGTTCCCCAAGACCCTCATGCATGTAGCCATGAGGTTGGTGACGCAGATGTCAATATTGGGAGTGACGTAGATCGGAACTCAGCGCCAAATTGTGGTGTTGGCGTGTGTCGGTGGCGAGGTTATCAAGTCCAGCATCGTGCCAAACATGAAGTGCCCGATGATGAACGCATATGGTGAAAGATGTTGCAGGTTGGGGCCGGAGTGGAGAGCGATGTAGATGTTGTCGACGCGAAATATTTGGCGACCCTGAACGTGGATAGAAGGGCGCCCCTTGGCCAAGGGCAGCCGAGCAAGATGCCTGTGGGAGCAGTGTTGTGACCGACCGTCATTGGTGGAGAGTGGCAGCCAAGTGCTAGGAGCTCCGAAAATGGTGGTCCTCGTAGTAGTACCTGTAGGAAATCAAGTAGAAGTGGCGAAATTGTGGGTATAGAGAGACACCCATTGAAGAAGATTAGTCCTTGGTCCAATGACCAAGCGGGTGCTGCTGAGCCGTTGCTGATGGCGATGACGATGTGGCGTAGTTAATGTTGCTGAAGAACCTCTTGTTGAAGGTTGATGAAGACGGTGTTGCTGGCGGAGCCACGTTGGTCGAGGACGTGTGGGCTCCTAGACCGGCTTGTTCGAAGCATGACTTCGCGAGGAGTCGTCGGTGGCACCTGGTGCTCGCGTGGTGCACATCGAATCGGTGTGGGTGCCGGAAGAGCAAGGACCGGCGAAGCTTGGCAGCGAGGTTCTGTGGAGGTGAAGTTGGCGGTGTGGCCGAGACGGTGGTACTGGAGCTCCATGGTGTTGAAGTCCCATGCCAGGCGTCCAAGGCTTGAAAGCCAGGGGATGCCTAGGATAATGTTGATGTCGTTGTTGATGTCGAGGAGGTTGGTGGTGTCGAAGTGTTGCTCGTGAAGGTCAACTGCTAGGAGATGGAGAGTCATCATCACTTTTGATGCCAGCAGGTCCCGTAGCAGGGGCGAAGTCCTCGGTATGTAGTAGCGATCGTTGTAGCCGACTGTGCCGTGTTGGAGCGACGAAGATGGAGCCGCTGCCTGGACTTGAATGGTGACGGAGATGATATGAAGGTCGTGCTTGTCCGTGTTGGGTACTCGGAGCTGGGCAAGTATGTTGGTGATATTATTGCGATCTAGGGCCTCTCTAGGATTGTAGTCGGCCAACGGAGCCTTGAATGGTCCACCGCGGCTGCCGTTTGAAGTAAGGTATGCTCCATCTGGCGGGCGTACATCACGGCTGCTGCGTTGTAGCCGAACTGTGGTAGGAGCGCCCTTGCCGTTGAGTTGCGGGTTGTTGATGTTGGTGGAGGAAGGGCGTGATGCAGGTTGCTGGCGGTGCCATCATGCTGTGCAGACGCTGGGAAGGCGTCATTGTAGGCGTTCAAGGCGCCGGTGTGGTAGGGGCAACTTGAGAAGTTGTAGACGGAAGAGCTATGTAGATGGATCTATAGAGCCATCGTATGTTGGGGTTGTCAATCGAGGCGCAATGGTTGGCTGTCGTGGAGGTTGATCTGGCGGCGCGGGCTGGTTGGGTTCTTGTGGTGGTGTAGGGGGCACCTGCTGCACCTGCAGCCAGATTGTCGATTGCGGTGCTGGAGGTAGGGGCGCCTGCTGTGTCGTCGTGGCGGTGGTGCCTGACGCCGGTGGCGTCGCAGACGAGGTGATCTTTTCCTTACTGAAGATCGTCGGAGTGATGGATGAATGAGGGTCCTCCATCTTCTGGTTGGGGAAGGATTGGCTGGTGGTGATCATGACGTACTTGGTCTCGATGTCAAGGTTGTTGATGGTGTCTGCCAAATGCAATCCAACTTGGACGTCGTTGTTGATGGCGTTGCCCTTGGTACGTGGTGAAGGGTATGGCAGCAGCAAGCTGCAGCCGGCTTGGTAGGGGAAGGGGATGGGCGCGGCTGTGGCAGGACAGCAGCGAGGCGCTGCTCCTGCTGCAGGCAGTGCTGCTAGGGCAGGAGAGGCAGGGCAGCAGTGAGGCGCTGCTGCTGGCGGCGCTGCTAGGGCAGGACAGGGAGAGGCATCAGCGGCTATAGATGATGAGGGCATCTGTTCTGCAACCTGATTGGCGAAGAAGTTTTCGAAGATCTTTGCCCAACGATCAGTGATGTCGCGGGTGCTCTCCATGGAGTTAGCGGTGGTGGAAGCCATCAAAGTTTTGCTAGGCGCTAGGAGAAATCTAGGCAATGACCCCTAGCCTAGGGACTAGTCCAGCCTAGGCTAGCCTAGGCGATGCTAGGTGTTTTTCTAGGCGTTTTGCCAATTTAGTATAATATATACATATATAGCAGAAATTATGAATAGTTTAGATTTCAGAAAAAAAAACAGAGGAGAGAAAGGAAACAGAGGAGAGAAGAGGAGCAGGGGAGGAGAGGAGAGGAGCAGGGAAGGAGCTGAGGAGGACATACGGAGCTCGGGGCTACGGCTGAGGGAGGAGCAGCAGCCGCGTCGCCGGCGGGGAGGAGCAGCAGTCGGTCGCGTCGCCGGTGGGGAGGACAAGCCGCATCGCCGCGTCGAGGCGAGTACGGGCCGCGAGCGCATGGCTTTTTCCCCGCGCGCGCTCTCCCCACGGCGCCAAAATTTCGCGCACGCTCGCCCGCGACGACCGCCTAGCTCGCCTCCGCGATGCCTAGGGCACCTGGGCGTCGCCGAATCACCGCAATCCACCGCCTAGGCGCTCCGCTCGACTTGAGGCCTGACTACCCCCTAGTCCAGGCGCCCGGCCAAAGCCGCGCGACTAGGCGCATCGTAGTCGTCGACTTTCAAAACATTGGAAGCCATGGATCGTTTGGTCTCTGGATACCAGGTGTAATACGTCCTTGGATGTATGAGGGTGCAGCGGCTACAGGGGGCGGCGGCTAGGGTTCAGGGGGGCGGCACAGAGAGAAGGGAGGAGGGGCGGTGGCAAGAGAGAGAGGGCAGAGAGAGGCGCAGGGAGAGGGGTAGAGGGAGAGCAATAGCTCTATTCTTCCTTGATTAGATTGATTACATCCTCCCTATCTTTATAGTAGATATAGGAATTGTATCCCAAGCAACTACGGGAGATATCCTTATAGATTGGATTCTGTAACACCCTAAAATTGGAGATAGAAATTAGATTTGAATTTAAATTAAATTTGTTTTATTTCAAACAATTTTGCGCTCATAGAATTAATTAAATAAAACTAATATCACATGTTAGGGTCCAACATGTTTGTGCATTTCATGCCTCTGCATATTTCTCTTGTATTGATTGGTTTATAAAACTCAAAGAAAAGATTTCAAAACCCTTTTGAAATTCTTTTGGAAAATCAATTTGGAAAATCCTTGCAGGGAAATAAATTGGAAAACTCTTCTTCCCCTCTCTCCTCTCTGATTCCTCATCCTTGCTTTATCATCCTCATCAGATGGCTATGAAGACTACCGTGAGGAGTACTAGGCTAGTGGTCAACCAGTCGGCGTTCCCTGTGAAGTGGAGCTTCGTCGCGAGAGTTATCTTTATTTCCGCTGTTATGGTTAAGAATATTATTCGTTATATAATAAGCACTCAGTGATGGTACTATTTAAAGATTTGTCGGCTTATGTGTGTGATTGATCTCTGGGCACACATGAGTTATTCGCATTCAATTTTATTCTTAAAATTGGGTGTGACAGATTCTCCTTTCCAAACCCAAATCTAATCTCCTAATTTACTTCCTATTTCTATTTTATTACCGGCGACTACTGTAGCGCCACGGGTACTGTTCACCCGTGGTACTGCAGCGGTACTGAAGCGTGCCCTCTCATGGTCCGCAACCGGCCCATTAGCCATGGGCTAGGGAGGTGCCATTAGGCGTATGACATGAAGTCATTTTGAATTGGCTTGTTCACATCATAATAGGATCAAAAACTTGGCTCATGACTGTGAAAGAAGAGAACAGCAGCAAAGCAAACCTCAATCTGTTGAAGCTTGGATTCAAAAAGTTTTTCTCTATCTTCTTCCTGAAATTGAAAAAGAAAGGTGAGATACAAAAATATAATCAGCAACCAGAAGAAAGAGTGTCATTCATAGAAATATTGTTTCCACTTTGATCTAAAATACTAATCATAAATAAATACCTTGAGAGTCTGCCCATCAGGAGCAGGATGAGCAAGAACAAATAGACGATCAATAAGGACAATAACCGGTTCTTTACCAAGGCTCTTCCATGGGACCTATCAGAGATCAAATATGAGCATTTAAAATCCACAGGCAACACTTGACTACAAAGGCCAACAACAAGAATTGCTGAACGGCTGACAATGGGATAAAATAAAATAAATGGTGACTGCTGGTGGTATGCATATTAGAGGAATGCATATTTAAGTGATTCTAATCCAGATTGACCTTGTGCATACATGTAATGAAGAATATGATGGTAGTGTTCCTCGTGATAATATATTGGCATGCTAAAAGAAGTAAACTATCCTTTCAAAATGCAACTCAGAAACAAGCTACATGTCGATAACACCTTTATTAAGCAACTGTTTAAACAATATTAGATACTGTAACGAAAGATTGCAACCACAAAACTGAAAACAGAAATAGCCATATATGGTACAATAAGAAAAGTACCTTTAATGTTATGGTGCCAACAAACCCAGCTTTCACTGTCACTGGAAGTGGGAGAGAATTCAGGGCTTCTGCCTTAAGTTTTAAGTCTTTTAGAACAACGTCACCTTTACAGAGAAAAATGAAAGCTGGGTAATTATTTTGTGAAGCCGAAAGCCAGGTAATTAAGTAGTACACAAATTACAAAATGCAAAATCTACACAAGTAGTACTGTTAACTGCTGAAATTTTAAGCCAAAATTTAAGTACTTTTTTACATAACTATTAAGGATTGTGATATATTTCCTCCATCCCAAATTACAAGACGTTTGACTTTTTTCACCCCAAGTTTGACCACTTATCTTATTCAAAAATTTGTGCAAAATATTACTTCTTTTGCCGTGGCCTGCTTTATTAATAAAAGTTCTTTAAGAATGACTCAAATTTAACTATATTTGTACAAACTTTTTGAATAAGACGAGTGGTCCAACTTGGGATAAAAAAGTCAAATGTCTTACAATTTGGGATGGAGGAAGTAATAGTTAGGGGCATAATGGTCACTTTCAACTTCTCTATCTCATCCAGTTCTTGAAAATGTTATTTTAATGGCCAGTGTTCAAGAGCTAATTGCCGCAATTCAAGAGTGCATATAGCAAGGACAACATTGAGTAGTATTTATCAGCAAATACCAACATTGAAAGATGTCCTACAGCAAATTTACCCCAAATGTTAGGGGGGGCATGTTGATGATTGCTCAAAATTATGGTTAAAAAAAAGCAAAATGGAGATAGAACATCATTGGGTATTTCATCTTTAGAAACAGGATCCATGAGCGTACATGCAAGAGTGACAGGGACACTGCATGGCCAGATCAGGCCTGAGCATCCATTATATGACTCGGCTTAGAGCCAAGAAAGGAATGTACATGAACAAAAGGTAGGAGACAATCCTCGAGGACTTGAATAAAACTGTTCCTGTGTATGCACGGAACCGGCAAGCTTTATAACACCGATCCCACTTCATACAGCAAAGATCAAGTTTTAACTTGTTCCATTTTCATCTAACTTCAAGCTAGTATCAAATAAACAATACAATACAGCTGAGATTTGATCTTTTTGTCTAAATAAGGAAAGGATGTGCTTGATCAAACCACAGCAGAATAGAAAGCATATATAACAACATGAAATAATCGGAATCAGATTGCAAGAGATGATGGTTAAGCAATAGAAAAAGGACATTATTATTATATCAAAGAAATATACCTTTCCATACACTTATTCTGAGAGCTTCAACAGAAAGCCCTTCAACATATTCACCCAGATATTTGCGTAGCAGATACAGCACCTATAGTAAAAAAGCTACAATTATGTCATGGCTCAGAACATAACACAAATGATGAATGATGAAATGACTCCAAAAATGCAAAAAATTAGAAATTCGACATGAAATTAAGGATGATGAACATGATTCACCATTTAAGTGGTACATGTCTGCTACCATGAATGAGCAAAGTAACTGTAAAACCTCATAAATTACTAACAACTACACAGTTTACTAGCATGATTGTTTCTTACATAATGACGCAAAAGAAAAGACGCAATGAAATCCCAAGCAGTGCAGTAGGATCGCAGAGAACATAGCTCTCACCATAACAGTATCAATGCTCAAAACTGCATTCACTGTTGAGAATAAGATGTGATCACTACAGAAGAACATCCAAACTTAAAGAGCAGCAAGTGCATATTGTCTGGAGGTAACAGGGGCTAGGATATTTTGATTTTTTATTTAAAAAAAAAAGACACACTGCAGCTATGAACTTTCACATTGCAGCCAGATCACCATATGCAACTATCACAATGTTCTAGTGTCATGAGCTACTTACATGATCATAGGACAAATGTCATAAGACATTTTGCTCAACCAAAGTCAGATTCCTCAATAGTTGGAATTCAGTCAAACAATAAAACTGTAAACAAACATATACGCAAGCACCACAAGTCCAAAACTTGCTCCTTTAGATGCTCCTCCATAAATCAACATGCAATTTTACCTCAAGGGATGAAGGGAAGATCATAACGGAGACAACCAAGGGTCAATCATCAACGCACTGAATTCTACCCCTCCAAACCGTCGCCAAATACGAAACATGATCAGCACACAGATTCACTAAACCGGACCGAACAGGGCCACGACTAAACCAACCCATCGGTCCACTGATCGATCACGCGTCCCGTCGTCCACCGCGAGCATCCAAAATGGCCACGACCGAAGGAGCTGAGGAATGGGAAAACATGGAAGAAGGGTGAGAGATCATACGTGGCCCTCGAACATGGCGGATGTCGTGGGGTGGGCCCGTCGATGGGGTGGCAGGGCTCGACGTGCCCTAGGACGGCGGCAGCGGCGGCGCGGTCACGAATCCGCTCCCTCCTTGCGCGCGGCGAATAGCCGTCATAGGCCTCCTGGGCCAAGATGGGGGTTAGGGGTTTCCGCGAGGGTGGGAGTGGAGAGGCCGGGGGGCGGAGGGCGGAGGGTGCGGAGAGGGTGCGGGGGTGACGAGGAAGACGACGAGAAGGAGGACGAGAGGAGGGGAGGGGAGCACGGGGTGGGATGGGCCCGGCACGGGGGAGTTCCCGGTGGTGGGGGTTTTTTTTTTTTTTGGCTCGGTTCGATCGGGTCCAACTCAACGTACGTGAGCCACGCTTCGGACGCGCGCAGCAGGCCCGGTCAACGGTAGCGGGAACAACAGTGCACCTCCTCTAAGGGTGTTTGTATCCTCTCGCTAAATTGGCAAAAGAGCAAATTTGTCATTTATCACTCCACAAATGGCAATTTTTTGTTCTTTTGTCATTTTTTGTCTTGCATGTTTGGATTCATTTGCCAAAAAGCAGCAATTGTTTTACTCTTTTACCAATTTGTCAAGGGGATCTAAACACTTCCTAAGTGTCTTTAAAAACAGGCCATACAATCTATAGACAGGGTTTATCTATAACCTGTTTAATGCTATACTCCCTCCGTCTCAAAAATAATGTCGCTATGGGAATCATGCCGGTCAAATGTTCTTAACTTTGACTAGATTTATAGAAAATGTGTGTAACATTTATATCTCTAAATAAGTTTATTATGAAAGTATATTCAAAGATCTACCTAACGATACTAATTATGTACCTTAAATATTAATATTTTGTTAAATATAGTTGGTCAAAGTGAGAAGTTGTTAATTTTTGGGAAAGCGAGAATGACTTTTTTTTTGGGACAGAGAGAGTATATATATATAATCTATTTGATGAAAAATATATCGAAGATAAATAACAGCAATATTATTACAATATTTTTAAAACCATCAGTACAGTACGACGTTTACATACATTTCAACCATGATCAACTAGTAGAACAAGCAACTAGAAAAACAACAGACCACTATATTCAGAAAGGTTTGAACATTCTCTCACCCTGCAATCTTGTTTGGGTGGGTGGGCGGGCTTCAGATTTTCATGTGAAGTTTCTCAGCAACAATTATTTCCGTTTCTCGGTCTTTTCCAAATATGTGGGCTTTCAAGTCTATAAGTTGCGCAGAGTGATCACCAAATCGTTTGATATCTATTTTCATCTTTGGAATAATGGAACTCCTCACTGGGAGAGGGAAAAATGTGCATGGGAGATTGAACAAGAAAAAGAGTGGACAAAAGTTTTATCCAGATCCGCAGAACGTGAGGCAAAGAAGCAAGAAAACATGCCGAAACATGTCAGGTTTACCAATAAGATTGTTCAATCACCCACAACAGTCAAATCTCAACCATTAGTTTCTATTTCTTTTGGTTCTTTCACGACACAAGTTGATCCTACTCGTTTCTTGGATGATCGTTCTTTCCGTGTTGGTGGTACCTCACCGGAGATTCATCGGCGTTCCTCTGAAACAGAGATCCACAATCACCGGTATGTTCAAGACCATAATGATCCTTCTAGTGGCCAGCCACAAACTAAGGCACCCTTTGCAGGAGCTGGAGTCCATGTTTCAAACTCAAAAGTACTGGATTAGTCCACCATGTGCTCCCGATGTCTCAGCAAGGACCACTTCAGATGGGCATGCAGATCCAGAATTCGATGTGCTCGCTGCTTTAACTTTGGCCACATTAGAAGATTTTGCCATAGAGCACCAAAGCCCATTTGGAAATGGTTGCCCAAATCCATCACCACTGAGAGTCAGCCCAAGATTATATGGAGGCCTAAAGCTCCTCTCCAAGCTTCTCGATCTCAGCTCTCATTGGAGAAAAAACCTCCTGAACATGGCAACGATGTCATAGATTCTCGAGCTAACCTTTCATATTCAATGTCCAAAGCAGACACCCAGGTTTATGCTTGGGAGGTACAAGATCTGCGTGCTTCTGGGCCAAATATCCCCTTTCAGTCAGATGGTAGTTCCTCTTCATCATGTGATGCATCTTTTGTCCCAATTAATGACATGGCTAGATTTGTAGTAACCCAGAGTCAGTGCGCTACCATCGCCATGTTCCACAGGAGGGGTATCCCAAGTTTTTCTCATCCAGAAGCTTTCTCCACTCGATCAGGGAACTCCGTTGTGCTCAAGCCCACCATGTTTGATAGTGCAGCAACGCAAGATAAAGCTGTTGCTCAGGTCCCCTTCAAACCCATAATCATCGATAGGGCAGCGATCCAGAACCCGAACATTGATCGAATCGGACGCCAGGGGACAACTCCAGCAGTGACAGGCATGAAATTGTCCCCTGGCGTCCGATTCGACAAGTCATTGCTTTGCAACTCATTCCTATGTTCTTTGAAGAAAGACGCAGGGCTGCTCGTCAGTACCAAACCACCCCTCCTTCGGATTCAGTCAAGGACAGTGAGACGGGCCTCTCCCGATCTGAAGAAGGACCAAAATCTTTCGAATTTCAAACCAGCCAAATGAAGCCCGACCCAAAAGAATCTGAGAAGCAGAATGTTGATAGGACTAGGCTTAAAACGAAGAGCATGGCCCTCCCAGAAGCGGCTTCAGGAAGTGACGCACGCACTCCTCTCATTCAGAAAAACGTCTGTCGTAGCAGCAGACACATTGTGGCCAATGATGGGTTTTGGCAAGTCAGAATCGAGAAAGAATCATCTAAGAAGACCAAGAATTGGCTTGTACAGGTAGATGAACCTACTGGTGCGATTGGCCCAGTGGACATTGCTATTCTTCAAGGCTGGGGAATAAACTGTGGTGTTGATCCTGGAGATCTTACCGAAGACGCGCTGCTGCAGGTGCCTCCTACCCAGATGCCCAATGACGAAGCCAATTAATGAAGCCAGCCGTGCAACACCCAGACACTCTCATCATGTGATGATCTCTCTGCCCACTTAATGGTCCACCCTAGTGATCCTAGCGACACTAGAATATATATATATCCTTTCCCTGTGTTTAATCATGAATACACATAACTGACATATTATGTGCTGGAATATACGGGGCATCAACGCCAGAGAAAAATGGGACGCAGTGAGAGAGAAAATTGAAGAAAGCTCATGTTTCGTGATCTGTCTGTAAGAGGCAAGAATTGGGAGAGAATGCTCGATTGTATTCATTCCCAGTGCCGATACATATACAGGTGTTGAAGCCGTAGCAACCATGCAATCCTAACTGCTATCCTGAAGGCTAGGATCAGCTGAAGAATCGGTCATGCAATGACCACTAACGTATACAACAGACTAACAGCTGAGAGCCTTATCTATCTATAGCTAAAGTATGAATCGGTCGCTGACACCCCCCTCAGTCGAAGCTTCGGGCGCCCGTATGCACAGACTGTTTCTGAATTCGTTGAATAACGGTGTGGGTAACCATTTTGTCATAATGTCCGCAAACTGATGCCGAGTTGGAACGTGCAACACCTTGAATGGTGTACAACAAATGAATGTCCAATTCCACATGTTTTGTTCGACGATGGTGTACTGGATTTTCAGATAAGTAAACTGCTGAGACATTGTCACAATAGATTACCGTCGCCTTGTCGATGCGCACATGTAGTTCGCGAAGCAAATTCCGGAGCCAACAGCACTCCGCGGCGGCGTTGGCCACAACCCGATACTCAGCCTCCGCGCTGGACCGGGAGACCGTCGTCTGCCGCTTTGAAGACCAGGACACCATGGAGTCGCCGAGGAACACACAGTATCCCGAGGTGGAACGTCGAGTATCCGGGCATCCAGCCCAGTCTGCGTCGGAGTACACCTTGAGTTCCGTCGATGGTGTTGCTGAGATCTTGATGTCGTGTTGAATGGTGCCTCGGAGGTACCGTAGAATACGTTTGACAAGGTTCCAATGCACATCATGTGGATCATGCATATGCAAGCAGGTCTGGTTTACTGCATATGTGATGTCTGGACACGTGAACGTGAGGTATTGCAGGGCACCTGTAATACTGCGGTAGAAGGTTGCGTCGTCAGCTGGCTTGCCATCATTTGCTGACAGCTTCGGCGTAGCTTCAGCGGGAGTCGATGCTGATTTGCAGTTGGCCATTTCCGCATGCTCAAGGATTTCCTCCGTGTATTGAGCTTGATTCAGCAGAAAACCCGGTAGCGTCACGGCGAACCTGTACGCCGAGGAAGAAGTGCAGTGCGCCAAGGTCTTTGATAGCAAAGGCCTGACGCAGTTTGGCGATGATGTCGTGTAGCAGTGACATTGTTGAGGCAGTAAGGATGATGTCGTCAACATACACCAGGAGGTACGCGGCCTGGGCACCATTGCTGAAGACGAAGAGCGAGCTGTCGGAGCCAGTGGCCTTGAAACCCATCGCACGAAGATGATTTCGGAGTCGCTGAAACCAGGCCCTGGGCGCCTGCTTTAACCCATAAAGGGACTTGATGAGCAAGCAGACATGATCCGGCCGGGAGGAGTCGACGAAGCCGGCCGGTTGATGGCAGTAGACGTGCTCGGCGAGATCACCATGGAGGAAGGCGTTCTTGACATCTAGTTGATGTACAGGCCACCGCCGGGTCGCAGCCAGATGGAGCACCGTGCGGATGGTGGCGGGTTTGACGACCGGCGAGAAGGTCTGGTGGAAGTCGACGTCGGCTCTTTGGGAGAAGCCGCGAACGACCCACCTCGCCTTGCGCTGCTCCAGCGTTCCGTCGGGGTTGAGTTTGTTTTTGAAGAGCCACTTCCCGGTGATGACATTGGCATGTGGTGGCCGAGGTACAAGTGTCCATGTACCATTCTCCTGTATAGCATCGAACTCAGCCTTCATGGCTGCAAGCCATGCCGGGTCACGAAGCGCCGCCCGGACGGAGGACTGCGGGGACGTGATGGCGCCGGTGGGCGTCGTGGCCACATGTGCGTATTTTGGGTTGGGCAGTCGAATGCCTGCCCACGCACGAGTGATCATCGGGTGTTGTGGAGCCGGCGCTGCTGTAGGTGGCTGTGTTGTTGGCGATGCTGTCGACGGTGGCGGCGTAGGAGCTGACGTTGGGTCCGGTGCAGTCGTCGTAACTGGCTGCGGTGAGGTGACCACAGCTGGGGCCGCTGGGTTGTCGCGCGAGGTAGCAGTGCCTGGTGGGGCACGGGCTGGTGACCGTGCATGACGTCGCGGCTGACGCGGTCCAGTTGGGACCTGGATCATGTCGTCCAGACATGTCGGACATGGTTGTTCGCTGACCTGTGGCGTCGGTTGTTCCTGTGCAAAGGGGAAGCACGACTCGTCGAAATACACGTGACGAGAGATTAGTACACGCTTAGTGACCGGATTATAGCATTTGTATCCCCGGTGATCAAGAGGGTATCCGAGGAAAATGCAACGCACAGAACGTGGAGCAAGTTTGTGCGGCGCAGTGGTAGCCGTATTGGGATAACACATGCAACCAAAAACACGCATGTTTATATAGTCTGGTGGTGTACCGAATAGCAACTCGAAAGGTGTATGGTGAGCACGAGGCCGGCATGGTCGACGATTGAGCAGATACGTCGACATCGCGAGCGCGTCGGGCCAGAATGTGAGCGGCGCTGAAGCCTGAAACAAAAGGGTGCAAAGGCCATCATTCAGAGTATGCAGCACGCGTTCAGCTCGCCCATTCTATTGGGAAGTGTAAGGACATGTGAGTCGTAGGACAATGCCATGTTTGGCAAAGAAGGCACGCGACGCGGAGTTATCAAACTCTTTGCCATTGTCGGTTTGGAGACTCGTGATGGGGACTTGAAATTGCGTTTGAACAAAAGCATGAAAGGAAATCAGAGTGGGCAGCACATCGGATTTATGATGCAGTGGGAAAGTCCAAGCATAATGAGAATAGTCATCCAAAACAATAAGGTAATATTGGTAACCGGAATTGCTTATGACAGGAGAAGTCCAGACATCACAGTGTAAAAGCTGGAATGGAAATGTGGAAATATTATTGGATGTGCTAAACGGCAGGCGTACATGTTTGCCTAAGCGACAAGCATGGAAAGTATGACTGTTTGATTTTGTGCAGGAGAAGCCGATGGAGCGCGACAGACGTTGGAGCGTTGCTTGACCGGGGTGACCAAGACGTGCGTGCCAGAGGGCGCTGGCATGCGAGGCGAGAAGGGCCAAAGCAGTAGGCGCCGGAGGTGAAGAGGGAGACCCCGGGGAGCTCTTGATGGGGTAGAGGTCGCCCGATGAATCACATCGGAGGAGCGCCATCCTGGTACGGAGATCCTTTACGGAAAAGCCCCATGGGTCAAATTCAACAGAAACAGAATTGTCACGAGTTAAAGCGCATACTGAAACGAGATTCTTGACGAGATGAGGTGCAATTAGAATAGTACGAAGGTGAAGAGGAGATGCATTTGTGGGGATGGAAGAATGGCCGGCACATTGAGCAGGGATGATATGTCCATTACCGACAACAATCTGACGGGGAGCAGTGGATGTGGGTGGGGAGGAGAGTATACCGGAGTTGGAGGCCATGTGTGCCGTGGCTCCCTTGTCCAGGAACCAGTAACCACCACCAACATTGGCGTTGTTGAGGGACAGGCTATTCATGGCGGAGTAGAGGCTCGTCGGCAGGGACGCGAGATCCGGGTGCTGAGGCGGAGCCGAGATGGCTGCCATGGCCTGGGGAGGGTGAACTTCGGGGCGTGGGCCGAAGGTGCCGGGGCGCCAAGTGTTCATGGGCCAGGCTTGTACAACCCCTTGCCACGGGTTGTATGGCGTGGACCACTGGGCCCCAGACGGCGGCGCCGAGGGCGCGGTGTGCCCGCCGCCAGCAGAACCGGAGGCACCGTTGCCGTTCTGACGGTTACGACCGTCGTTGGACTTGCGCTTCTTGCGTCGATCACCACCGCCCATGTTGGGAGCGGGAGATGATGGGTGTGAGGAAGGCACCGGCTTTGTCGGGGTGGAGCTGGTGGCAGCCGCGATCATTGTCGTTTGTGCTTCCATCTGTAGGGAGTGCTTGATGTGGTTCTCCTCCTGCAACAGATATGAGCGCGTGTAGAGGAAGGTCGGCGGTGGAGACATGTTGGACAGGACGACGATGGCCTGGCTGAACTTGTTGTTGAGGCCACGAAGAGTGTTGATGACGAGAGCGGGATCGGTGACGGCGGCGCCGCAGTCATACAGGGTGTCGGCGAGGCGTTTCAGGCGCCCGCAGTACTCCCCGATAGACATGTCGCCCTGGAACAGGCTGTGGAATTCATGCTGGGCGTAGACGGCGCGTTGGAGGCTGTTGTCGAGGAACTGATCGGTGATGGCCTTCTAGGCGTCGTAAGCGGTGGCGCGCGGCTTGTAGACGTCGCTCCAGATGTCCTTAGACATGGTAGAGTAGAGCCAGGACATGATGCAATCATCGACCTGGAGCCACTCCGGATCGTCGAACATGGCGGCGGCGTCCACAAAGCCGTTGATGTGGTTGACGAGCCCGAACTTGTTGAGGGTGAGTTCAAAGAAAGAGCGCCATTGCCGGAAGTTACCCTCATCGGTGGAGAGCACGACGGGCACATGGTTGCGAATGTTGAGGAGCACCAGAGTTGCGGCAGATGGCGGAGTAGGATCGACGTGATCAGCGAAGGGGTTGGTGTTTGCCGACGAGACGGATCCAGTGGGGCTCGCCATGGCCGGGAGCAGCGAAAGAGTTGTTGGATCAGGAGTGCTTTGATACCATGTAAGAGGCAAGAATTGGGAGAGAATGCTCGATTGTATTCATTCCCAGTGCCGATACATATATAGGTGCTGAAGCCGTAGCAACCATGCAGTCCTAAGTGCTATCCTGAAGACTAGGATCAGCCGAAGAATCGGTCATGCAATGACCACTAACGTATACAACAGACTAACAGCTGAGAGCCTTATCTATCTATAGCTAAAGTATGAATCGGTCGCTGACACTGTCTACACGAGACTAAGAGAGAGCAGTTTGATACCTCTTACATCAGGAAATTTGCTCCTAGAAGATTTGACAAATTTGATTTTATTCCCTCCAATGGTGCCTCGGGTGGAATCCTAGTGATTTGGAATAGTGCCATCTTCCGGGGTGATATTTTAGATAAGCAGCGTTTTGGCATTAAAGTCAAGTTCACCTCTGCTCACAATTCAGAAGTCTGGAAGCTCATCACTGTCTATGGCCCATGCGATGATCCAGCCCGTACTGACTTCATTTATTGGTTCAAAAATCACAACATCAATGATGAAGAAAACTGGATTTTCCTGGGCGACTTTAACTTCTACAGATCACTTAGTAACCGAAATCGCCATGGTGGGAACTTGGCAGACACACTAATTTCAACGAGGCCATTGGTCATCTAGGCCTTGTTGAACTACCGCCGAAAGGAAGAGCCTACACATGGAGCAACATGCAATCAGATCCATTGCTCGAACAACTTGACTGGTTCTTCACTTCTCCCAACTGGACAGTAGAATTCCCAAATACAGAGGTGCTCCCTCTTGCCAAGATCACTTCTGATCATATACCTTGTCAGGTCACCATCAGTACCAAGATACCCTGGGCCACTCTTTTTAGGTTTGAAAATTTTTGGGTTGAGCAAAATGACTTCATTGACACCGTCCATGAATCATGGACTTCCTCGGCACAACTGAAGACGCAGCCAGCAACATCTCCTCCAAATTTAAAGCCTTGAGATCAACCCTAAAAATATGGAGTAAAAAATTATCCAACCTTCGCCTGCTTATCAGCAACTGCAACACAGTCATCAACATCTTGGACAGTCTAGAGGACAGAAGGGGGCTCTATAATCTTGAGATGAATCTCCGAATAACAGTCAAGGCACAGCTGCGCACCTGGCTATGGTACAAAAACTTGTTTTGGCGCAAAAGATACACAGTCAATAGAATTAAATTCGACGATGAGTGCACAAAGTTCTTTTATGGCATGGCAACCATCTCTTATAGGAAAAATGCTATCTCCCAACTAAAGAATGAACATGGGGTATGCATACAGGATCACATTGGCAAAGCTGGACTGCTATGGTCATCTTTTCGGCAACGCATGGGCACAACATCGTCACCAGCCGTGCTCTTTGATCTGCCCAATTTTCAGGAGGAGGTTCTTGCAACCGAGTCATAACGCTTGAAGACTGGTTGTTAGTGTCACCCTCTCCTATCGATTGGGCCTCGGAGCACGAGCCATCCTTGTCGTCTCGTGAGACGACGAGCTCGGACGTCTCTTCGCTCGCGAGGGGCGTTTTTGCATAAAACATCGTATACAGACGAGGATTAAAGGCGCGTTGTACGTGTCCTAAGAATATGTGAGTGGGACAGAGCGTACATGTGCTTGGATGCCACACTAATTTATAATATAAATTAAGATGTTTGACATCTCCTACAATTTTATTATTTTATTACTACTAAAAACAACAAAGATAAGATCGCAGTTTAGTACTGCAAATTTTTTCAGGTCGCGTGTCCAACGTGCGAAGTCGCGCGCGTGACCTTGTGATATTTTACGCCAACATATGGGCCCAACTGTCTCTTACGCACGCCGTAGCCATCACGAAAAAAAGGATCGAGAGGCATCTGTCCTGTTCTTGGAGATTTTGGAGGAGGGTGCTGTCTAGATGGCGGCCGGGTTTTGACGCTTAAACGCCTTGGATGCTAGGCGTTTGGACGCCTGATAGCTGGCGTGCGTCCTTGGTAGCGAAAACTTGGCTATGTAATTACAATCTCATGTGAGTGGTGGAGTTGTCTTGTGCAGTGTTTCGGTAATCTTTGGCTTACCGTGTAACGGCTTGAAAAACAAAACTCCTTTCTCTGCTTAATTAAATACATGTTGTCGCATGTTCTCGAAAAAAAAGAGAGTCTGCTCTCAGTCATCACTGTCCCGAGGTGACTGAGGGCGCTGCGCCGCGAGCAGCCACCCCTCCCCTTGTTGACACCGTATTTTGGCGCGGCTAGATATGGGCAGATGGGCCTCCGAGAAAGGTCTTTGAAGGTGTCATTCGATGGACCCAAAAGATCGACTAAGGAAGGATGGATCACAAGAAGATTTTTTGGCCGGCTGTAACAGAGCATGTGCAACGGTTTTGGCACGTAGAAAGATTGAAGCCCAAATCACGTTTGTTTCTTTATTTTTATGACTTGTGCGATGACCGGTTAGGTTATGTGTTATGATCTATAAATAGCAAGTCCTAGAGAGTTGTAGAGGACATCCAATCAATCAAAACAACACACAACTTACTTTTCGGCCATCGGCCAACCCTAGGAGTAGGAGTAGAGTAGATTTCGGTGAACCTTCGACGGACTGGGCTGCATCGACTAGAATCGACCTCCTGTTTGTTTGCAAGTCTAGCCTTGGTTCATATCTCATTTGTACGGTTGTATTGTGTAACTCGTACAAACTCGATCTGAGCTAGTTATCGGTTTGAATCTATGTTCATGGGGCTGCATTGCTTCAATCTCACATGACTCGTGGCTTCAAGCTAGTTATCGGCTCTATTAGATTGACAATCTAATAGATTCATTAAGTGATCGATATTGTCTGTTATGCATTGTTTATCTATTGCAACAATATCTTGCCCAATCTCAACTGACGGATTGGCCTGTACGTTAATTCTATCTGGATCCATTGTTTTCAATGCTTTCACTCTTATATGCGACGAGGCGGTACATCTAAGATCTTATCGGCTGATCCGTTGGTCGTGATTGTTACGTGTTGCGGGTTCGAGACATACGTTTGATCATTAGATCGGTTTGAGAGTGGTTGGATCTGGCCCAACATATGTGGTACGACTGCATCTACCGGACCCCACTATCGTGTGTATTAGGTTACATCTGTGATATGACCACACCATTAAGCACTCCGACCACACCAGCCCAAGACTTTGATGGACCGATCACACGTAGCCGAGCAAAGAAACTACAGCAAGAGGTGCACGCGCTATTTTATGAAATTTATGTTCATATTAATGATAATTATATACTACCTAAGTGTTTTACTTTTGTTGTACTTAGGTATACACATCAAGAGGAGGATATTACTCTACATGAAGAAAAGCTACAGACAAAAAACGGACCAGTTAAAGAAGATCGGACCAGTCTAGTCCAAAATGGGCCAGTCCAGTCCAAAACGGACCAGTTCAAGAAATGATCGTATCTCTCTACTCCGAGAAGCTTTTGAGGCCAATGAGGACATTTAGGAAAGCTCTTCAAGTCTACTTTCCAATGCAACAAACGTCACCACTTATGGAGGTGCTAATTTCGAGATACGAACAGATTAGTGAAGACTGCTCAGAAGGTGAATAGTTTTCACATGACAGAATGTTGGTACAACTTTCCATGTAAAACTGTACCATTCTATAATGACTCGTGCTGCATAGTATATATGGTTGGAAAGATGGTCAAGTTAACTTTCCAACGCATTTAACGGTGTGTCATTTGGACCTCCCAAGATGGAGATATTGCTAATTTAATGAAGACTGTGCAGAAACTAATAGCCTCGCGAATCCACTTCAGAGGACCATTTCGTGGAGGCCTTTTCACATTCTTAGTCTTTTCATTTCCATCTCGTGTTTACACCTATCTAGCAGGGTTGTTGCTAGTATAAATCCCCCCTAGAGTCATTGTAATCTCAGACTTTTGATAATTGAAATACAGAACCCCTTTGTTCAGCTGTGTGCTAACAAACCTTGAGAGTGATCTCTACCCCTTTGCTCTTGTGATTTCCTTTGTGGATTTACAGAAGCGGCGGCTTCATCCGCTCCCAATTGGTGCTCCTACTCCCTTCAAGGTTCTCCTTGATTGATTGTAGGTTGTGTTGATTGGTTCTTTGAGAGTGTGGTTGGGTGAATCCTCGATTCAGGTTGCCGGTTAAAGATGGTGGTTGGCTTCGAGTTTTATTTGTCAGGTTGCACGAGTTATCGCTGCTTGCAGCAAGTTATCTCGGCTTCTCTAAAGCTAGTTATCTGGATTTCATCCTACGTCATGAAGATTGGGACATCGTATCGCATCATCTGGTATCAAAGTTTTCGTTACCACGGTAGGATTCTTTACCCTTAGCTACATGTATTATTGTTTCGTCCTATCCACCAAAAAGCCTAAAAATTGTTTTAGCCCTTTGTTTCAATCTATTATTTTAGTGAGTTTTGTTAAGTTTCTGTCCATTAGAGTCTTTGTTTTAGTTTATGATCATTACCCTTTGTGTGTTCTTTGAGCCTCTTAAATATATATGAAAATCCCCACAAAAAGAAATTATATCTATAGCCTATATCATCCTTCGTGATATCTTTGATCCTATCATGTTTGAGCTACTGGTTGTGTTTTCGTTGTTATCTTAAGTGTGCAAGTATTATATCTGAACCCTGTGTTTTGTTCTATAGAAAAAAATAGAAGAAAGAAAAGTGCGAAAAAATTAGAATTGAAAAAAAAGTGTTGAGAAAAGTTGAAAGATCAGTTGGTTTATGTGCACAAGTGCTCCAAAATTTTCATATCAAGTTGTACAACCAGTTTGTTATCCCTGTTGATGCAAAAGTTTGGTTAGGTCTGATTGCAACACTTTCATCCTAATCATACCCCTTGTTTGCATCAATTTTGAAATTTCTTTGCGCGTGTGTGATCATTTTATGTCTCATTCCTATCTTGTGGTCAGCACTAGGCAGGGAACTTCTAGTTTGGATTGTTATTTAACTTTACAACAACTTGAATTTAGATTGCATTCCTTGTTTATTAATCCCCACCAAGCTCCACATACAAGCCATCGTAATCGGTACTCTGATCGTGTATTCGCTTAACCATCATTCTCGGTTACCACCACACTTTTGTTTCTCTGTGATCCATAGTAAGGAATTCATAAGAGCTTTGGTTGGTAAGAGAGGTGAGGTTGTGTGATTCCACATATATTTTCCTATTTCATATATTCCACATATATTTATTGCAAAACATCACTAACTTGACAGGAAGATGGGTTCTCGCATTGAGATTGATGATTGTGTCACCATGGCACAATTTAATGAGATGAAGCAAAGCATGGAGACACTAACAACCAATCTTCAAGCGCTTATGACTCGGTTGCAAGAACCTCCTCCTGAAGATGCAAATGCAAGTCACCATGAAGAAGAAAACAAAGAACAAGCTGCTGCTCGTCTTGCAAGAGAACAGTGAAGACGACGGAGAGACCGTGTGGTTATAAATGCAAGAAGGCCCCCATTCCCAGGTCGTGGAAATGGTGGTAGAGGTGCTGGTCATGGAAGAGAACATGGACTAGAAGAAAGTGGGACTGACGAAGAGGACGAAGAAGAAGAGGTTCAACAACCCTATCATGATGATCCTCGTCACCGAGAAAATCGTGGGCGAAATCAACCCAATGAGGAGAGGTTTAGAAAATTAAAATTCACCATGCCCAAGTTTGAAGGAGGATCTGATCCTGAAGCATATCTTACATGGGAGTTGAAGGTGGATAAATTTTTTTGCTTGCATAATTATTCTGAGCGAAAGAAGGTTGCCATGGCTGCTCTTGAGTTTGATAGCTATGCTCTAATCTGGTGGGAGCAAATGCTGAATGATAGAGAAGAAGTTGGCCAAGGTGATGTGCGTTCATGGGCTGAAATGAAGAGAGAATTGAGGGCACGATTTGTTCCCAAACATTATCATCATGATCTTTTTGACAAGCTACAGAATCTGAAGCAAGGAAGTCTCAATGTTGATGAGTATTATAAAGAGATGGAGAAGGCAATGATTAGAGACAATGTGTATGAAGATGAAGAGTAATCAAATGCACGTTTTATGTCAGGGCTGCAGCGCAACATTCAACGCATTGTTGAATTTCAGCAGTACCGCAATGTTGTTGAGTTGGTACATCAAGCTAGCAAAGCTGAATGCCAATTGCAGCAGGATATCAAGTCCAGTAGAGGAGTATCTTTCAGCACAAAGAGTGCAGCAAGTGGAAGCAAATTCACCCAAGAGGTAGTGGAAATAGAGGTACATTCTCCAACACAAGTGCTAGTGCAAGATCTAGCAATTTTGGAGCTTCTAGTGGTAAAGAGTTGGCTGCTCCAAATGAGAATAATAAATCAGCAAATACACCATCTACTTTAGTGGGTTCTACCTCCAAGAGTAGTGGAATTCAGTGCTTCAAGTGTGGAGATCGTGGACATGTTGCCAGAGAATGTCCAAATAATCGGGTGATCATTGTGAATGATAATAGAGAATATGCATCAACTAGTGAAGAGGAAGTTGACGAAGAGAATGTAGAAGAAGGCCATGAGGATAAGGAAAACAGTGGGTGTGAATTTGAGCAAGGTGCTGCTCTTGTAGTTGCATAAGTTTTGAGCATCCAAATGAGAGATGCTGAAATTGGACAGCGACATAATCTTTTTCAAGCCAGAGCAAGAGTGCAAGATAAAGTAGTAAAGGTGATTGTTGATGGCGGGAGCTGCCATAATCTTGCTAGTCATGAGATGGTTGACAAACTTGGGTTGAAGCTACATCGACACCCTCATCCATATCATGTCCAATGGTTGAATGACTCAGGAGATATTAAGATTGGATATAGAGTAAAGGTTACAATCAAGATTGGAGAATATGTTGACTCAGTGGAGTGTGATGTGGCACCCATGTTGGTGTGTCACTTGCTGCTTGGAAGACCCTAGCAATATGATCGTTATAGCCAACATTGTGGGAGGACAAATCATATCACTCTCAAACTAAAAGGGAAGAAGTTTGTACTCAAACCTATGACACCTCAACAAATCATGGCTGAGCACTTACAAAAGAAATCTAAAATTGTTCCAATGAGTAAAGAGGGAGGAGAGGAAAAGAAATTGAGTGCCATCCACAATTCGGTGAGTGAGAGCCACAAGCCAAATTTGAGAGATAAAAAGAAAGGAGAGGGAGAACATCTAGTTATGTTAGCCACAAAATCTGAAATGAGAGAAGTGAGGAACAACCTAGATCAAGTGCTCTTTGTACTTGTGTGCAAAGACATTTTAATCTCAGCTAACGACATCACCTCTCTTCCTAGTATTGTGTCTCATCTTTTGCAGGACTATGAAGATGTTTTTCCAAAGGAGACACCGGCTGGACTTCCTCCAATTCGTGGGATTGAGCATCAAATTGATCTCATTCCAGGGGCTGCACTCCCCAACCGACCACCATAATGAACCAATCTTGAAGAAACTAAGGAGATCCAAAGGCAAGTACAAGAACTTCTTGATAAAGGTTTTGTTCGTGAAAGTTTAAGTCCTTGTGCTATTCCTGTGATCTTAGTACCTAAAAAAATGGTTCTTGGAGGATGTGTGTTGACTGTAGAGCTATAAATAATATCACTATACGCTATCATCATCCTATTTCACGGTTAGATGATATGCTTGATGAATTGAGTGGTTCCATCATATTTACTAAAATTGATTTACGAAGTGGTTACCATCAAATAGGAATGAAAGCTAGAGATGAATGGAAAACTGCTTTTAAAACTAAATTTGGGCTGTATGAATGATTAGTTATGCCTTTTGGTTTGACTAATGCTCCTAGTACTTTTATGAGATTAATGAACCATGTCCTGAGAGCTTTCATTGGGAAATTTGTGGTTGTTTACTTTGATGATATTCTAATTTATAGCAAGTCATTTGAAGAGCACGTGAATCACGTTCAACAAGTCTTGGATGAGCTTAGAAAAGAGAAGTTATTTGCTAATCTTGAGAAGTGCAGTTTTTGCACAGACCATGTTGTATTTCTTGGCTTTGTTGTTTCAGGAAAAGGAATAGAAGTGGATGAGACCAAGGTGAAATCCATCCAGGATTGGCCAACTCCTACGAATGTAAATCAAGTAAGAAGTTTTCATGGTCTTGCTGGATTTTATAGGAGATTTGTGAGAGATTTTAGTACCATCGCTGCTCCTTTGAATGATTTGACAAAGAAAGGTGTTGATTTTAAATGGGGGAATTCACAAGAAAATGCTTTTCAAGAATTAAAGAAACATTTGACTGAAGCACCGTTACTTGTTATTCCTGATTTCACTAAAACTTTTGAAGTAGAATGTGATGCTAGTGGGATTGGGATAGGAGGAGTTTTAATGCAGCAAGGAAAACCAGTAGCATATTTTAGTGAAAAATTGGGAGGTGCTCAACTGAATTATTCTGTATATGACAAAGAATTGTATGCCTTGGTGCGTGTGCTTGAAACATGGTAGCACTACTTATGGCCAAGAGAGTTTTTTATTCATTCTGATCATGAAGCTTTGAAGTACTTGAAGGGTCAAGCTAAGCTGAACCGTCGTCATGCCAAATGGGTTGAGTTCATAGAAACTTTTCCTTACATTGTGAAATATAAGAAAGGTAAGGGCAATGTGGTTGTTGATGCTTTGTCTCAAAAGAATGTATTGCTGAATCAGCTTGAGGTAAAAGTTTTGGGTCTTGAAAGCTTGAAAGATATGTATAAAAATGATCTTGAATTTTCAGAACCTTATAATCATTGTAAAGATGGGAAAGGTTGGGAAAAGTACCATGTACATGATGGATTTCTGTTTAGAGCTAACAAGCTTTGTGTCCCAAATTCGTCGGTTAGATTGCTTTTGTTGCAGGAATCACATGGAGGTGTTCTAACAGGACATTTTGGACAACAAAAAACTTATGAACTGCTAGGTGATCATTTCTATTGGCCCAAGATGAGGAGAGACGTCCTCAGATTTGTGGAGCGTTGCGTCACCTGTCATAAAGCTAAGTCAAAACTGAACCCACATGGCTTATACATTCCTTTATCTGTTCCTAACATTCCTTGGGAAGACATAATCATGGATTTTATTTTGGGATTTCCTAGAACTCAGAGAGGAAGATATTCTATTTTTGTTGTGGTTGATAGATTTTCAAAGATGGCTCATTTTATTCCTTGTAACAAGAGTGACAATGCTTCACATGTTGCTAATTTATTTTTTAGGAAAATTGTGAGACTACATGGAATGCCCAGGACCATTGTATCTGATTGTGACGTCAAGTTTGTGAGCTATTTTTGGAAAACATTGTGGGCAAAGCTTGGGACCAAGCTCTTGTTCTCGACCACTTGTCACCCTCAAACCGATGTGCAAACTGAAGTGGTGAATCGTACATTGTCAATGTTGCTGCGAACCATGGTGAAAAATAACTTGAAGGATTGTGAGGATTGTTTGCCTCATGTAGAATTTGGTTACAACAGGACAGTGCACTCTACCACTAATTTGTGTCCTTTTGAAATTGTATATGGGTTCAAACCTATTGCTCCGATAGACTTGTTGCCCCTTCCTTTGCATGAGAGAACTAACATGGAAGCCTTCAAGCGTGCTGCATATGTAAAGCAGATACATGAGAAGACCAAGGAAGTAATTGAACTGAAGGCGACACACAAGGCTGCAAGTATGAACAAACATCGAAAGAAAGTGTTATTTGAACCAGGGGACTTGGTGTGGATTCACTTGCGCAAGGATCGCTTCCCAGATAAGCGCAAATCCAAGTTGATGCCACAAGGGGATGGTCCATTTCGTGTTCTTGCAAAGATCAATGACAATGCATATAAGATAGATCTTCCAGCAAGTTATGGCGTGAGCAACTCCTTCAATGTTGCTGATCTATTACCATTCACAAGTGAAGATGCTTTACAGTCGAGGACGACTCCTTTTCAAGTGGGGGAGGATGATATGACCATGCCATCAAGCACTCCGACCACACCAGCCCAAGACTTTGATGGACCGATCACACGTAGTCGAGCAAAGAAACTACAGCAAGAGGTGCACATGCTACTTTGTGAAATTCATGTTCATATTAATGATAATTATATACTACCTAAGTATTCTACTTTTGTTGTACTTAGGTATATATTGGTATTTCTTATGACTATTAGATAAATCCGCAAGCGCACAAATTATACCGTTGTAGCACTTCACCTAGGAGTATTCCAAGGTATCGTATTTCCACGGGGAACGAGAAGTGAGTTAACTAGGAATATGGATATTCCCTATGATGGATCAAGGGACTATGATAACTGGGTTGAGAGGTTCGATATAGCAAAGATATCTAACAAGGTATAGCTGGTTATACTGGCTTTATCAACCCTTCTCTTGCAGGGGGCAATGGAATAGATCAGAAAGAGGACAAAACTCTAACCGGACCGCGCCATCAAGTTGTATTGAGGCCCTACCTTTTAAGAACTTATCTGACACACATGGTGGAATACGAAGACTAGATAGAGCTGTCACCTTCTACTAGCATCCACAAACAATTCGTGCGATAAGCGGTTTACAAAGGTAAGATCTAGTCTAGACACCATGTCTACACTATTCTTACTACTTTAACCCCACGTTAAGGCTAAAGCACTCTACTTAAAGTAAAGCAATGAACAAGCGTGAAAAGATGTATAACAGCTAAACCAGATTTAGAATATTAATTGCTATAAAGAACTCGGAAGAAGTCACTTACAAGAGCTGAACTTACAAGAGACCCGCATCCGCCGAGGAAGAACTCCGGAGAAGACTCCCGACAGGTCCGGGGCTTTCTCCAGAAGACTTTCTTCACTCCCCTCCAGCAAGCATAGCACTACTAGAGAGCTTCGCTAAGAGACTAAGGAGTAGTGTTTCTCCAATGAGGCATGATTACAAGTGAAGGCCTAGGGGGGGTATTTATAGCTAGAGGTGGAGTAGGGGCTACTCCGGTGCCACGTCAGCGATCCGCGCCACCTCCATCAGCCACTGTAGGATCAAACCATCATTAGAACCAACTTAGATCAACAGTGCAGATCAAGTGGATGCATGGCGGCATGCAGGAAGGCGGTGGGGGGCTTGGAGCATCTTTTGGGCACCTGGGTGTGGTCGGCCGACCACCCCATGACAGGTGGGCCCTGCCACTTCCTCCAGGAGGTGTCCCCACAACACAGGGGGCATGTGGGTGGCCTGGTGGCCCCACAGGGTGGTCGGCCGACCCCCCTATGGGGTCCCTGGCCCACCTCTGCCTCCTGTATGCTGGTCCCACTTGTCATCTTCAGTGGGTGTTTGTTATGGGATGTTTATCTCGCTGATATCCTTGATGTGGGCCCATGGATCCTTGTGATGCAAATCTGAACCGTTGGGAGAAAACACACTTGGATCCAAGGGGTAGAAAGTGTTCTGGAGGGTGGTTCTTGGATCATGGGGACTTGGGAGGCCTAGTGGCCCCACAGGGTGGTCGGCTGACCCCCTAAGTGGGCCCACTAGCTCCCAAAAGTCCCCATTTGTCATTACCTGCACTCAAATAGTCATGGGAAATGTGGAACTAGTTATTGGGTAAATTATGTTCATGTTATTCTTATTTTCCTTTGAATATGAGGATGTTGACGGTATTTTGATGGTGACAAAATAGCTCGTAATTACCATCAACAAGATCCCCCATACTTACCTCTTTGCTCGTCCTCGAGTAAAGGATAAAAGATAACAAGACTATGCTATTCAAAGTATAAAGCAAACATAAAGATTCACTCAAGACATTTTATCATATCAATGGGATATGTGGTGTTGGCTAACATATATCCTTGAGAAGTTGAGAAATGGAACAACTCTCAAAGCAAAGTCATCTTCCCAAATCATATTTTAGTACTTGGAGTTTTTGATAAGTTTTTCAAAAGAAAGCTCATAAGTCAACTTACTCCTCATATAGCACTCTAGATCGCTTCAAGGTGTATGAATCCTTACCAAGGCTTAACATGAGGTTGCCTTCTTTCTATCTCCCTATTTCTATAAAGGCTTATGTGGAGCTTAGGTAGGGATAAACAATGTAGCATACTTACCTTGCATATATTGTAAAGTCGAATTCCGGATCCAAGAAGAGAAATGTCATACTCTTAGATAAAGATGTGCAAGTGCGTGGAAACATGGCGAATGATCAAAACTCCTTTATAAGATCTCTCTTTCCTAACTTATTATTTTGAGACATAACTATCTTTTTTATATATATGAGCTTTGATTTGCTCATCATTTTTTTTCTAAGACTTGGGACCTTCATGTGCCCCTATATTTTTTCATAATTTTGCATAGTCTATGTCTCATTTACTAGCAACATACGAGAGAGAGAAGTTTCTATTAGAACATGAAGCATGAACTATGTGGAAAACGTAAGGCATGTTTCTGCGTACTTCCAGTGTAGAAGCAACATGTATATGTGACGTGTACGTGATGTTGATCTTGGGAGCATGATAAATCTCTCAACAAGGGTCACAAAACTTGACCAAACTCAACACAAAGTGAGCAGCTTATGTAGAAAGCTTATATCATAAAAGAGCATATATGGCTTTGGTAGGAATTTTCTCACTATAGAGGAGTAGTGACATTATGGTTTTATGACGTTTTCAAAAGTTAATCTCCAAGAACCTTAAATAGATAGGGTATGAATCATGAGCCGAGAACGTATATCACATTGATCAACAACTTAGTTAATATGGTTTCCTATCAAGATATTTTCCCACTAGCATAAACAAAAGCAAGAATTCATCTTTATGATGCTTTTTACCCTTAGAACGTCATAGATCATGTCACTTTTCAAGTTTTAGTTTCGAATGCGATCTTCTTGTTTTTATTCAATATTAAAAGGGAAATAAACTAAGCAATTGATTTCATGATAAAATAAAATTTTATTATTATTTTTATTTAAAAGGGGAAATGAGTAAAACAAATAAAACAGAAAGGAAAAGGGGAGAGACGTGGCAAACTAGACAGAATGGATGTTGAAGTTGAGTGGACGCTGGCTGGTGGGCCGGGCCTTCTAGGTGCGGTCGGCCGACCGCCCTTCAGAGCCATTTGGCCACTTCGGTCTCTGCATTAGACTCCCTTACCTCTGAACCTTGATCTGCTCTATCCGTTCTGCGATTTGGCCCCAAACATGCATCGGCCGATGCACAAAAGTGGCCGATGAGGTCCAATTTTTTCGTGGAACATGTCATTACCATGTACATCATGATTCCATGGTGGATCTGGTGAAATGGTATGTTGGGGTGTCGACCGATTACCCCCCCATACTTGTTTCACTGTATACTGCAACACAACAACACAGGATAGAGAGAGATCAAATGCTGGGGTTCTGCTGGGGTAAGATACCAACAGAACCAAGAGTTTATTTTATCATTGATAGCTTAGGAATATGTTCTTTGATTCATGAGTGATAGACGATGGAGAGAGAAAATCCTATGGCCTTAGCATAAGGGATGACAAGCATCTCTTCATGTTCTCTTCTATCGGGGCCATGAGGTAGGTTGTGCCGATGGCTCTAGAGGATGACTAAGGAGAAGGAGAGGCAAGGAGATCCTCTCTCTCAAAGGCTTTGGATAAGAGCTTGAACTTTGCATTAGTGATAATGCGAAGATCATTAAAGCTATCTTCAAGACCGAGACGCTCCATTCTCTCCTTAGAAACCCTTTCTTCTAAGTTGGTAATGCTTTCTTTGGCAACCACACGTAGAAACTTTTCCATTTCGCTCTTCTTGGTGGAACCATGGTGAGGTCAAGGAAGGTGAGAAGGGAAGCAAGAGGAGATGGAATTTCTACTGGTGGTGAAGAAGAATAAGGTAAGATGAGGAAGGAGAGGGAGAGGTTAAGAGAGAATTTAACGTCCTTTACCTCCATTTTAACTTGGATCATGTCGGAAACAGGAGAGGAACGTTGGTCCAATGTTCAGGAGCAACGGGCATGGCTGAAGGGTCAAATCCACGGTCGGCCGATCGCTTTTTGGAAGGTTTGGCTCGACCGAGCCTGGATTGGAGGTCCCACGGGTCAGGTTAGGTAGGCCGTGCAATGTCGGGCTGAGAAGCCTCAACATGCAGTCGACCGACCTCCTTTCAGGGCCAAATGGGCCAAGATGTCGTGTGGGAGGTGAAAAGGCTAGGTACATGCTAATTCTAGGGTCAAACATGAAAAATAAACAAAAATTAAAACATGTAGATTTTAGTTCTAAATTGGATTAAGGACAAAATCTACCATGTCAATTTCATGCTCAGGTGATTCATGTTCATGAAAACTTTTAAGACACTGACCATTTACCTTTAAAGGTGTTGCAGTCGTAATCTCGAAGCGTGACGATTCCTTGCGTCACGATATTGATGATGATGAATGGTCTTTCTTCTGTTAATCATTGCATTGTACTCAGACCCTTTTTCTCCATTCATTGCTTCTCTCCTGCGAAGGATTAGTGGACAACACATACCCGAAGGGATTCACGAATAATTTGAAGCAAGGGCATTGTTGTCATGGAAATAGAGAACACCCTCTATGCTATAGAAAAGTTGGCTTTAGCATTTTAGCACAGAAAGGAATGTTCCCTCATTGTTCAGCAAGCAAGGTTAAGGCAAAGATGTGTAAAATTATTTCAATAACACCTCAAACCTTGATTTGTCTCTATGAATGATCTCATGACTTACCCACCAAAACTTTGAAAGTTATCTTTCGTGGGTTAGTCAAAAAGAACAACCAAATTCCATACAAGTTTACTTTTGGTTCATTAATCAAACTTGACACCATGTCTAATTTGATTAAGGAAGGCTATTTAACCTAAGCACTATGCTTAATTTAAAGAGCTTATAGGAGTATGTACACTACTCCCAAACCAAAGCATACTCATAACAGAACTAGAAAGCATGAAGGCATAGAGAGATTCATTTAAGAAGAGACAAAAGCATGGATGATGAACTAGATGAGCATTTGCAAATTTTTTTAGTTTTTATTATTTGTGACTTAGCAAGATGAGCAAGGTATAAATAGAAAGCAAGGTAGAGATAACCGAACAAAATTAAAGAATGAAGCAAGACATGAATTTCTTAGAGAATTCCACTCCCCCATACTTGGATTTTGCACCATTTGATAAAGAGCAAATCTAAGCCTAGGATGTGTTACACTCTTTTGAATGTGCTTCATTATTAAGAGATGTTTTGTTGGACATACCTTGTGTTTTGCTCCATCGTTCTTTTTGTTCAAACCTGAAATGGTTAGTGACAAAACTACCCGAAGGAACAATTTCACAAATATTCCCTTAATCTCATTTTACAAAATCATTTTATTTATTTCAGAATTTTGGGAAACTAGAAATATTATTATTATTTTTTTTGTTTTATATATTTTTAAGCAAACTTTAATAGAAAAGAAGAAAACTTGGGTTATCTCCCAAAAGTGCTTATTTTTAAGACACAAGCTTGTCTTTGGGGAATCTTCAAGTGCATCTCATGTTAGTGAAGTGGTTCCCCCTTCAACTCCAACATTTTCGAACCTATCCTCAAGACCAAAACCACTACGAGATTTGCAAAATTTATGGTAGATAAACACATCTACAACCAACCTTGCAAAGATTTTAGAAACCAGAAGCATGAAGAGGTTGTAGGTCATGAGTGTAGTGATGGAAGAGGGGGGGATTGATTTGGGAGATTTCTTATGTGAGCATGGAATTGATGGGAAGATCAGGGAATAGCTTTCATGCTCATTGATATCATTCTCCCTTTCAAGGAGTGGGTGATCACTTTCTTTTTCATGACATTTTAAGTCATCCTCAAGGCTTGAATGGGTCATGGTTGTTGGCGAGGTTGACATAAGCTCACCCATTGGATCAAGAACAGGTTTGGATTCTAACCCTTTGATGAGAGGTCGGGAAGACCAAACGGGTAGATACTCTTCACCTATTCTATGACCAAGCTTCTCATTTCCTAAAGTGTTCTCCAAGATTCTCATGATTGACCTTCCAATAAAGGTGATATGAAAGGAAATTCCAGGAAGGTCAAAGATATGGAAATCTAGGAAGATCTTGAGATCATCAACCACCACAAGAACATCATGAAGGACTCCTAAACAATCAAGGATTTGACCATTGGGGAGTCTAAGGTGTTTTTGTGATCGGGATAGATGATCCTTTGATGATGTTGGAACATGGAAATGAGGAATGATGTTGATCCCGAGGCTAGGATTGTAGCAAATGTCGCCATCAATGCTCAACACTTGACAGGATATCCTCCTTACATGTGTGGGCATTTTAGCAACTTCCTTTGAGGTTTTGGCCTCATCCAACCATTCTTGGCTTACAACGGTAGATAGAGGCTCTAACCGTTGATTATGCTCCTCTTGGTCAGATTTATGGCCCTAATGGCTTCCATGCCTCGGGTGTCTTAATGAATTCCCAAAGTCATTAAGTGGGTCATCATAAGACTTGAATGAAGAAACACATGGGAGATCATCAGGATCAAGGATGGGTTCGTAAGATAAGCCAGATGTGGGCATAGAGAAGGAGAGGATAGATTTGGCTTCTAAACACTTTAGTTCTCCTTCTATAAGCTCACTCGACATTCCTTTATGAGGTATCCTAGACTTTTCCTGACGTGCCATGCGCGAAGTCGAGGCACAAGATGATGTTGGTTTGGGAGGTTTGTGAAGAGATCCCTTCATGAGAGGTCTAGAAAGATGTTTCTTAGAAGGTCTCTTTAAGAAAGGATCAGTTTAGGCATTCACAAAACCAGCAAGATCATATGAAAGGTTAGCCTCGAACTCGAAGGAATGGTTTAGATGTTGAATTTCTTCTTCCTTCGAGATTTGTGGTATTTGTGGTTCAGGATCGATGGCAGAATCTTTGGATGGGAGTGGTGATGATTCAGCTGTCGAGATTTCTTTTCTAGGGACTGTTTTTTCTCTTTCTATGGGTCCTTCATTATAAACGTTAATGTAGGGGGTGTTTTCAAGAATCTTCATGAGAAGACTCTTCCTTCACTAACGGGTAAACACAGGAAGGCTCCCCTAGAAGTCATGTCAAGAAGTTGTGCGAAATCTTTGCTAAGACCGCCATAAAAGTTTTGTAACAATGTTGGCTCGGTTATAGCAATATCAGAGCCAGATGATACTAGATCTAAAAGATGGGCCCATGCCGCACCTAGAGGTTCTTTCTCCTTTTGTGAGAAGTTGATGACCTCTTTTCGAAGATGAACAACACGAGAGGTGGGGAAGAAAGCTAGGTAGAATTTGGATTGTAACTTTTCTCATTCTCCGTTTGCATCATCTACATGGCAAAGGTACCATTGCATATATCATTAATCAAGTTTCACGATCATGGTTATTCTTTATAAGCACTAGCACAAGCTACCCATATGCATCCCAAAAAGGTGACAAGGTACAAGATATCAATTCTAGGTAGTCCTTAGGGGTAACAAGGTAGACACATGCATATGAATTAAGTATTTAAGGTGAATAGGACAACAAGGAAGATCCCATGCTATACTTGCCTTCCATATGCTTGCTCAAACTTTCCAACTTTCCTTTTAGATCATCTTTGCAAAGCTCCACTTCTAACGTCACAAGCATCACAAAAGAACCTAAAAACAGTACACCAAATATTACAAAAGCATACATAAAGGTTTTGAAATGGTAGGGCTTCTACTACTAACATATGAGCGCAAAAACTAACCAAAACGGAAGCCACTAACAAAAGATGTGAGAATTGGAAGGTACACATGGAAAGGATTGGATTCAAAAGAGCAAGGTAGAGTTTGGACTAGCATAATCATATATATCAGAGCAACAAGGATTGGTTATGTTAATAGGTACTTTGGAACATATCATGATCAATCAATGCACTAAGGCGGATGATAGATCAAAGGGAAACACAATTATGGTGATTTGTGAATCGGTTGAGCGTAACCGGTGGTGGATAGCTGTGGTATGATGATCGATTGCGTGGTTATAAAAGAGACAAAAGGTGATCCATTATGTGGTATTGCTAGCTACTGTATGGAGTATGTTATGACAAAAGGACATGATGTTTTGACCATCGGTTAGACGGGGAACGAGAATGCAAGATTGTATTGCACGGTTGATTGGCATGTCATGAGCAGCGACATGGTGATGTTTATAACTCCAAAGTTGTGGTTCATATGGACTAGCCAACTTTCAGAGATGTGTGTATGTATATCATACATACTTTGGTTGAATGGATTGACCAACATAGTGACGAATCAACGGGAACGCGCATGCCAACCGGCATCAGCGCGGCTGCAGGACAGCAGGACAACAAGCACAAGATAGGAACATAACTCTTTGATACTTGAACCTATGGACATGAAACTTTGCAGAGGCATGTGCAAGTATATGGAACACATTTTGGTGGAAGTACATGGTCACTGGAGTGATGAAACAACGGGAACATGCATGCCAACAAGCAGCAGAGCGGCTGCGGGGTAGTAGGGACAGCGAGCACAAAAGATGATTATATCTCTTTCATATTGGATCCTATGACCATGAAAATTTGCGGAGATGTGTCTAAGGATGATAGGTACACTGTGGTAAAAGGGTTTGATTATTTGACAAATGTTTTATGGAAAACTATACTGAAATTTAGAGGTGTATCACTGCTGAAACAGCTAAGACAGCGAGTATGGAAAAGATGATCTCTCTTTTTTCTTGGGTCCTATGACCATGAAATTTCTCAGAGGCGTGTGCAAATATATGATACATGTGTGAGTCAAAGGAATTGCAAAACAGAGATGTGGATTGCCAGGAACATGCTTGACAAACAGCAGCAACGCTGCTGTCTGCGAAAGAGAGCATTACACTAGCGGTGAAAACCGCGTCGGAGATCTATCCCACTTGAATTAATATAACAAAACTCCGATATAGATCAAAATATAAGATTGTGGGCCATGTGGGGTTCTCACATTGGGGTTAGGAACAAATAGAGATGATGGTGAGGGCAGCCTGCGTCCACGGTGGGTGGAGACAACACCTGCGATAAACGGGCAGCGTCTCAATTCCACTTCAGAGATGATCCATGTCACAGAAGAGATGAAATAGATGGTTGAGAGGGGAATGATGCGATATCAGAGAGGGAAGAGGGAGGGGTGACCTCACCAAGTGCTGTACTAGAACAGCAGCGACAACGTCATTCTCCAAACAATTGCTCCGGTGCTCGGGATTATGATTGCTGCGGCAAAACTGATTCCTCGCAGCGAGATCTCTCTGTTTGCTAGAGAAGAAAGAGAGGGATGACAAACCGAAGATGAAGCACATAGTGATAGAACAAAGGGACGGTCGGCTTACTACAGCAAGGATCAGTGGCGACGACATTCACCAATGGTTTGCTCGGTCTCTAGATTGATGAACAAAACGGCAAAACAAAATCGTATCTGCGTTTGCTTCCCTTTTTGTTGCAGAGGAGGGAGAGAGTGCTGGAGTTGCAGCCATGGGAGCGGGAGAGAGAGGAAGAATGGGGAGAAGAGGGTGTCCTATCTGGTTGTGCGTGAGAGAGAGAGGAGGAAATGAAGGGATATGGTGCTGTTTTCTGCATGCATGCAGTTGAATGTATGGAATAATGGTGCACACATAAAAGGGGTGAGTCAAGAGAGGATTAAAGTGGTGTGTCCAAATGTTGTGCGTGATGGAGGAGGGAGGAGGGAACATATGGCTGCTATGTTTTTGCATGGATGCATGCAATTGAAGAGGAATAAAACCGATGAAATAAAATGGTTGCTGTCAAGAGAGGATTAAAGAGAGGTGTGTGACCAAGGGAATTAAAGGAGAGAGGAATTTGATGCTGTTGTTATTTGCATGAGGGAAGAGAGAGGAGGCGCATTAGGGAGGAGAGATGGTGATCTGCTCACGTGATGAGGGAGGGAAGAGGGTAGAGGAAATGTGGCTGGCTGTTATGTGCATGCATGTAATTGAAGAGTAAGAGAGAAATGATGGAGTCAAGGGAGTTAAGAAATGAGTTATCTTTGCATGGAGGAAGAGTAGGGGCGGCATTGGATAGGATGGTTAGCAGGGAGCTGATGTCTATCTTCTTGTACGTGATGGGGTGCTTCTTGTTGCATGTATGCATGCAGAAATAGAAGGGAGAGAGTGCAGTATGTCCACCCCTTTACTCATCCAAATTAAGGAGGGCATTAAGGAGGCATAATAAACAATATATTGCACTGATATTTTTGCATGGGAAGGTAGGGTGTGTGAGCAATAGGAGTATGTAGCCGGCCATGGTAGGAGATGCTCTTTACAATATATTTCAATAGATAGTTAAGAAGGAAATTAGAGAATGGAATTATGATGATTATTGGTGCAGGTCCAAAGGATTTGAATGACGAATGTGTTGTTATTTTTGCATGGTGGAGATAGGTGGGCAACACCACGAGAGAGGGGCAGCATCTTCACATGAAAGAAATTAATAGAGACCACTAGAAATTGGGAGAAGGGAAGAGAGGTGTTTCGGGCTGATCCAGACTTGGCCCAAAGCAAGAGAGGACACTTGGCTTGGTCCATTAGCGAAGGAAAGAAGAAGTGCGAGTTGACATGATGGGCTAGGTGAAATTTTGGGCTTCGAGTCAATTTGAGATTCATTTGTATGAATGGATGAGAGAGGATCGAGAAAGTATTAGCCTAGAGAATTCATGGACACCAAAATCACAGAGAGCTTGAGAAAGAAAAGAAAGGAGAGAAAGAGAGAACAGGTCATGCTAGGATTTTTGTAGGATGTCAACAAGAGACTTGATTAGAGAATAAGAGATTGGTTTGATGTTTCAAGAGATGAAGTTCAGAACAAAACTCTAAACTCATTTGAAGACATTTGAAATTCATTTTCCATACATAAACACTATGCAAAGGCATGAATGCAACAAACCCTTAAATTGAGTTGTAAAATTTTTAGAAACACACATTTTCGACTATTAGAAATATCATCAACTTAACTAAAGTTGGTAAATTTTATAAAATAGTAAAAATATTTGTTTTCTTTTTAGTGTTTTCTAATCACATCCCAAAATAGAAATTTTGGGGTGTGACATTGATGCCATCGACCGCGCCAACGCCAACATTAATGACTGCATCAGCCTCGTGCAAGCAGCACGACGCTGCCTCTCTGGTCACCACGGCCGCCGCCCACACCGCCATCGAGCACCTGCAAGGATAGTGAAAGCATCTAGGCCCCTAATGTTTTGGTGATTAACGACAATGCAAGATTATTATGACTAACGTGTGTTTTGCAGAGACAATAAGAAAGTTAGGTCATGGTAATGGATGGTTGATTGGGCTATCATGGTATTCGTGCCCTTTAATGGAATCATTTTTGGTTTTCAAAGGATTGGCGACAAGGTTGAAGCATAGACTAGGTCTAAGTGTCATTTGGAGTTGAGAGACACTTAGAGTAATTTAGCACCTTTATTTTCCCTTTGACCGTACTATTAAGGGGGAACTATCTAGTAGCTTGACCTAGAAAAGGCTAAGTGATTAGGTGTGGTGAACACTTGTGAAAACTAGCACTAGGCAGCTTAGAAATAGTCCTTGGACCTTGTAGAGCAACTTCCATTTTGGAACTGTGTTGTTTCAGCTCAAGAAAGAGCTCCGGACGCTAGTAAAGTCCCTGGGTCCGGACCATTGGTTGTGCGTCCGGACCCTAGGGTTTGCTCGGCTGTGTCAGCGTGTCCGGACGCTGTGAATAGTGCAGGGTCTGGACTGCAGGTTGCGTTCGGACCCTATGCAGAGAGCTCCCGAGAGTCAGATTTGATCCGGACGCTGTCCAGAGTGTAGAGTCCGACGCACAGTAGGGTCTGGACCCTACATAGAGAGTTCTAGAAAGCGATTTTCAATCCGGACTCGCACGTCCGGACTGCGTTTAGCGTCCGGATGACGTGTGTTTCTGCGTTGAACACAGTGATCTGAGAGGGTCTGGACGCATGCGAAATGGTCTGGACCCCACCTATTATTAGCGTCCGGAGTGACGCAGAAAGGCACAAATTGTGCCCAACGGCTAGGGGTTTGCTTGGGGGTATTTATACTTCCCCATTAGCCCCTTGGCACTACTCTTACCCATTTGGATAGCTGAACAAACCCTTGAGTGTACAAGCAAGTGCAAGAGCCCTAGTGAGAGTGTGAATTACAATTCCATGAGTTGATTCTCACTAGTTGCTTAGAGAAAGCAAGTGTGCATCCATTCAATCACTAGACTAGCTTTGGTCAAGTGAGAGTTAGTGCTTGTTCCTCTTGGTGATCGACATCACCTAGACAGATTCACGGAGGTTCGCTTGGTGATCATCCGGTGGAGATCATTGTGGATGACCCAAGCTTCATTATGATCGGTTGTGGGCGATTCACCGAGCCGGAGTGGCGAAGAATCAGCCCGTAGAGAGCACTTAGTCCTTGCGCGGACTAAGGGGGACCAATACCGTGTGCGGTGCTCCAATGAGGATTAGGAGGGAGTGTCGACTCCTCAATACCTCGGCAAAAAATCGTCGTGTCAATTTCTTTGCCCCTTCTCATTACTTATTGCAATTACATTCAAGCATTACTTTCCGCATTACTTTCTTATTGCTTGAGTAGAATTGCATAGGGCTTTACCTCTTTCATTGCCATGTCTTGCTTGTGTAGCTAGGACACACTTGGGAAAGCACTAGGGGGTTAATTGGATCTTGTTAGGTTTAATTATTGCTTAGAAATTTAAAATAGCCCAATTCACCCCCTCTTGGGCATCTTGATCCTTTCAATTGGTATCAGAGCCGAGTACTCTTGATTTAAGCTTAACCGCTTAGAGAAAGATGTCACATGGGGATGGACCGCTGCCCATCTTTGATGGAGATGACTTTCCTTATTGGAAAGTGCGCATGGAGGCTTACCTCAAAGCCTTAGACGTTGGTGTGCTCAAAGCCGCCACTGATGGGTTTCCTGAATTTGATGGAGAACCATTCGGTGATGAAGTCCACTATGAGAAGTGGAATGCCAAAGCCCGGAACACCCTCTTTAGGGGCATTGGCAAGGACGTGTTCAACCATGTGTGCACCTCAAAGAACGCTCATGAGTTATGGAAGAATATTTGTGCTCTTCATGAGGGCACAAAGAGCGAGCGGGAAGAGCGATATCACTTAGTCATGAATAAGATGAATGCTTTTGCTATGCTTGCTCATGAAAATGCAAATGAAATGTATTCATGCTTGAATGTTCTTGTAGAATAATTGAATGCACTTGGGCTAATTCAAATGGAGCCCGCCGATGTTGTGAGGAAGATTCTTTGTGTGCTTCCAATTGGCAAGTATGGCAACATTGTGATGGTGTTACATCAAGGTGATCTTTCCAACTATACACCAACACAAGTCTTGGGAAAGATCAACGCTCATGAGATGTACATGCACATCCACAAAGAAGAAGAAGCCTCATCATCCACCAAGAAGAAAGACTTGGCACTTAAATCTAGCCATGACATGGGCAAGTCAAAGGTGGTGTATGATAGCTCAAGTGAAGAAGATGATGACACAAACATTGCTCTAATGGTGAAGAAGACCACCAAGATGCTAAAAAGGCTAAACAAGAGCAGTGTCAAGTTTGACTCAAGAAAGAAGAAGTTCTTCACTAGCAATAAGAGGAAGCCATTGTCGGAGATAGATTGCTACAATTGTGGTGATCTTAGCCATCTAGCTCACCATTATACCAAACCCAAGAAGGACAAGTACAAGAAGAAGTACAAGAATGGTAAAGATAAAAAAGATGAGTCAAGTGATGATGAGAAGAAGATTGAAAAGCCACACAAGAAGAAAGATGGCTTCAAGAAGAAGAGGTTCCAACACCAAAAGAAGAAGGATGGCAAAGCATACATAGTTGGTGATTGGTTAACCGACATTGAAGACTCAAGTGATTCATCCGATGATGAAAGTGATGATGAGAGGGTGGCCGCTCTAGTCATTGGGACTTCATTGCCTCCTCCACCATCTTCATCTTCCACGACTACATCCTCTACACACCTATGCCTTATGGCCAAGGGTGACCGGAAGGTACAATCTAAAATAGAGAAGAATGTGGATAATGATGATAGTGGTAGTGATAGTGAAAATGAATACCAAGCTCCTTCTTATGATGAACTCATAAAATTGCTCACTAAGTACACTAAAATTGTTAAGAAAGAGCAAACTTAAAATGAGAAGCTTGAAAAAGATAATGATGATTTGCTTGCCAAACTTGAAATAACATCAAATGCTAGTGATGAGCTAATAAGTGAAAACAAATCCCTATCCTCACATGCTAAGGAGCTCAAATCCTCTCTAAAAGAGCTAAAAGAGAAACATGATAAGCTAGAGAGGACATCACAAGAGCTTAGGGAAAGATGCAACAAACTTAAGGAAGAGTACACCAAAGTAAAGTTGAACTATGTCCTTATTGCAAATGAATGTCTTGATGATGATATGCATGTTGCTACTAACCCCATTGTCAAGATTGACATTGGCACATCTTGTGATGATTTAATTGTTGAGACCATTGAGCAAGAGCCTAAGTGCAAAGGCAAGCAAGTGGTTGTGGCAGATCACTATGATGACTATATCAAGATCAAGAATGAGAATGAGAAGCTCAAGCAAGATCTTATCAAGCTCAAGTCAACCAAGTCAATAGTGATTGAGACATAAGATGAAGACTATGATGTGGCACTTGAAGTTGATATGCTTAGAGAAGAGAACAAGAGGCTAAAGAATGAGAAGAATCATCTTGCCATTGGTATGGAAAAGTTTACTAAGGGCCACAATCTTCAAAGTGAGCTCCTCATGAACACCGTCATGAAGAATGACAAGACCGGTATTGGTTACAAGTCCGCTCAAGTGAAGAAGGCCAAAGCCAAAGCCAAAGCTCAATATCAACAACAAGCCAAGTACTTCTATCAAGCAAAGCCAAAGCCAAAGATGAAGACATGATTTGAGTGTGGGAAGCAAGGACACTTTGCTCATGATTGTATGACACCACCTCCACAACACTTGCCCAAGCACACTAGGCCATTTGCATACAATGCTCACTATATCATCAACAAGGATGTCAAGGGGAGAGCACAAGTTGTGTTCTTAGGACCACCTAACACGAATAGACCAAGGACACTTTGGGTTGCCAAGTCACTAGTAGAGAAAGAAATGGGCCCCTATACTCAATGGGTGCCTAAACAACAAGCTTGATCTCTTGTGTGTGTAGGTGAACTACAAGACCAGTGGAAGTCATTGGGTGATAGATAGTGGTTGCACTCAACATATGACCGATGACCCCCAGATGTTCACCTCTTTGGAAGAAGATGTCAACAACCAAGACGACATTACATTTGGGGACAATTCAAAGGGAAAGGTCAAAGGACTTAGAAAAGTGGCAATCTCAAATGATCATTCAATATCAAATGTCTTGCTAGTTGCATCATTGAGCTTCAACTTACTCTCGGTTGGTCAATTGTGTGATCTTGGCTTCCAATGCCTGTTCACTCCAAATGAAGTTGTTGTGTCCAAGAATGATGATAGTTATTGACGGTCCTTAAATACCAAATCCAACCTTCAACTAAACAAGGAAAAGGATCTATATGAAACCAACACCTAGAAATAGGGTTTATACTGACAGAATTCCACGAGTTTTGGTGAATGTCTATTTTTATAGGGGGATATCAAGAAATATGGAGAAAAGGCCCACATGTAAGGTTTATATAGAGATAATTATCATCCATAGGAAAAAGAACAATCTAGAAGGGTCAAAAAGGCACGGGAAGAAACGAGAGGCCGAGCGGGCCCAGGGGCAGGGCGCCCGCCCTACCCCCTTGGGAGGCCGCCCTAGGGCAAGGCCCATTCAGGGTCTGCCTTGTGGACCATCTCTCCACTGCCTTTGAGGTTGCATCTAAGCCCTCCATTAAGGTCGGTTTGATCTGACGGCCGACGTTCATTTGAGGAGGCTATATAAGGAAGGCCCCTGACCCCGAGGAAAAAGACCTAATTCTCATTATTCATTATCCATCTCAAGAGGAGAAGTCCCTGATCAAGCCCTAGAGCCACCACATCAACTAGTTCTCTAGTTTAGCATAGCTATATAGGATTAGAACTAGAAGGAGTCAATCTTCGATTGGTTTCCGGATCTGTCAAGAGGATTATTGGTAATTCTCTCTCTAGTTCTTCCTTGTTCATCATTTGTTCTTCAATATTATGAATATGACTTTGCTCTACTTCATTATATTGTTTATGACTTTACTTTATTTGATTATGTTCTCAATTATATTGTTCTTAGTTTATTATGATTATAGGCTTGGCGTAGTTAGATCTGAATCATATGCATGTTTAGGATCGTATAACGTTTATCCATCAGTGCTATGGGTAAATGATAGATATTGTGTAGGCATGGTGCCTAGACCATATTTATCTGCGATTGTACCCTACATTCCGGATCGTGAGGTAGTTCGCGGGAGTGACAGTCCTGTTGAGTCCTTTGTAGTCCTCCTCCCGTTTGTAGGGCAGGCAGAGCAGTACTATTATGGGGAAGTGATTGCTATGTTTCTCATATTCCTTAGTAATACTCACTACACATGAATATCTCTTATCTCGCCATGATTGCCAAGTATAATTGCACTAATCATAATATGCTAGACTGTATAGTTAAGAGTGACTTATGAAATATTCTTATAGTTCGTCCTAATTCCATGCTAATGACTTGCTAGAGTATCTGTTGAGGTGCTTATCATTATCTTATGTGGCTACATATATGCTGATCAGTATTTATCTTTTGTCACTATTCATTCATTATCTATATCTTATGTGACACTTACCCTGTATTGAGAGAGATAGATGAAAACTCTCCATTACACATGCAGTGATACTCATTATTCATTCCTTATTTATTCTTTAGTATCCGTTCCCTTTAGTAAAAATATAAATAACGATACCTGGAATACTCCTGGTTAAAATGCTACATCGGTATTATCTGTGCGCTTGCAGATACACATTTATATTTATTTATTAGAAGAGCAAATGCATATTTCAATACCGCATCTCTCTGCCATGCTGGGGATGACAACTTGGCTTAAGTGGTATGAGAGGTGGTTAACTATTTTTGGCACCGTTATCAGGAATAGATTTTAATCTACTTTTGGTAACGACGTTAAGATATGTCAAGAAGCATTTTTGGCGCCATTGCCGGGGAAGGTTGATTAGCTATCAAAAGGAATAAATGAGTTATCACTTGCATCACTAATGAGATTGAGGAAAAATCAATTCTCTACTCATACAACCTTACCCTTGATCTTTGCCTATTTTTTCTATCATTTTATGCAGGGTAATGTATAAATAGGTTTGATCTTCTAGAAAATTTTGTTGAAAATCTTGAAGCATTAATCAGAAGGACAAAAGCCAAGCTCAAGAAAGTAACAGAATCATCATCATCATCACCTCAGCTTGAAGCTCCACCCAATCAAGAAGATCATCAAAACATCATTCAAGACTTGACATCAGAATTCGAAGCCATGGCAGACAAGTCAATTCGTCAGTTCTCAGCCCCCACTACGGACAACATCCGCACTGGACCTGCTGCGAACATTGATCGGTCATTTGAGCTCAAGCCTACACTCATCAACATGGTGCAATCAAGCCAGTTCTGTGGGAAGGCACATGAAGATGCTAGTGCTCATCTCCAACACTTCCTAGAGATTTTCAGCACATTCACTATCAAGGATATTCCCAGAGACGCCATACTACTTCGCCTTTTCCCATTCTCACTCTTGGGAAGAGCGAAGCAGTGGTTCTATGCAACCAAGGAGAAGAATACCACGTGGGCACTATGTTCCACCAATTTTCTAGCAAAGTTCTTTCCCATGAGAAAGACCAATGCTCTCCGTGGGAAGATTTCAAGTTTTCAGCAACAACATGACGAGTCCGTTCAAGAAGCATGGGAGCGCTTCCAAGACTACATCCTAGAATGTCCCCATCACGGAATGGAGAATTGGTTACTTATGCATACTTTCTATCATGGACTCAACAACAACACTCGTGAAACCATAGATGCTGCTGCTAGAGGAGCATTCCTATCACTTACAATACCACAAGCCACAACTCTTGTGGAGAAGATGGCATCCAACCAAGGTTGGAGTGAAGAAAGAACTCAAACTCGCAAGAAAAGTGGAGGTATGCACCAACTCAAAGAGGTAGACATGCTGTCAGCAAAGCTAGACCTGCTCATGAAGAGACTCGATGAAAAAGCTGGAGAGAAGAAAGAAGTTATGAACATCTACGACTCTCACATGACCTGTGAGGAGTGTGGAAACACTGGACACTCAAGCAACCATTGTCCAGAATTACAGGAGGATGTGAACTACATCAACAACAACAAATACAACTGTCCTCAGCAAAATCATAGTTGGAATCAACAACCACAAAGTCCTAACTACTCAGGTAACTACTCAGGTAATTATCAAGGTAATAATTCCTATAATAATCCTAGTTTTCCATCTTTGAGAGAGTTAGTAGCTAACCAAGGAAAGTTAATGGATAACATGTCTAAGAAATTAGCATCCAATGATAAAATATTAGAAACTATAAATAATAGGATGGATAATTTTTCTATTGCCATCAAGAATCAAATTAGCTTTAATAAAATGATTGAATCTCAGCTAACCCAAATAGTTGCTGCTGTTCCTACCACTAACCCTGGTATTCCATCACAACCAGAAGGATTAGAATCTGCAAATCTTGTAGACATTTGATGCAGGTGCCTATTGGAACAATCCCACCGAATGGTTGTGTGGCGACTCTATGCCAACCAAGAAAGGAGATCCAGGACGACCGTCATCCCAATCTCCATTGGCGTCATAGACTTTCCTGAAGAACTATGCGACTTTGGCGCAAGCATTAACATCATGCCTAGAGTAATCTATGAGAAATTCTTTAATTATCCTTTAGCAGATACAACCCTATGTTTGCAGCTTGCAGATCGGACACTGTGCTACCCAATTGGATATTAAAATATATCCATGTCCGGATTGGTACCTCATAAATTTCAGCAGACTTCATGGTGATAGAGACCAGTGCTGATGAGAGGTCACCCATCATCCTAGGGAGGCCACTCTTGAACACTGCTGGAGCTATCATCTACGCTAGTGCTGCCAAGATCCGTTTCTTCATCAAAGGGAAGAAGGAGACATTCTCCTTCAAGAACAAAACCATACAAGCTCCTGAACAACCTCAAGATGAACCAAAGAAGAGGACCAATAGAAGGAACAAGCAGAACAAGCAGAACGAGCAGAACAAGCAGAACAAGAACAAGAACAAGAAGCAAGTACGGACAGAACCAGTAAAGATGATCACGACACTCCACAATAATCAAGATCACCAAATCAGATCCCCTCATTTGATCAAGAAGGACAACCCAGGTGTCCCAACCATTGAATGCACAATCAATAGATGCTCCTTCCAGAAAGCAATCTGTGACACCGGATCGGGCGTCAACATTATGGCCAAGTTGACCTATGAGTTTATGTATGGTACAATGCCTCTACATCCAACATACACCCAACTCCAGATGGTAGATCAGACATGCCGCATCATCGAAGTCATAGCAAAAGATGTCCCCATCAATATTGATGACCACTTCATCCCTACAGACTTCCTAGTTGTTGATATGGGAGAAGATGATTATGATCCACCTATCATCCTTGGAAGACCGTTCCTAAGCACCACCAAAGCTATCATCTATATCGGGACAGGAGAAGTGCACCTACACTTCCCCTCTGAGAAGGTACGTTGTTACTTTAATGCTAACTACATTGTTGAAGAATCTAAGCAGAATAGAACGAGAAGAAGACGTCGCTACCGCAACCAGAAGAAGCAGAACGCCAAGGATGGGTGGGCAGACTATAAAGGAGAAGTATCAAGATATGAAGAGAGATACCCTGAAGAAGAAGAGTCAATATACGCAACTTCACTCTCTAGGCCAAACACACCACCAACTCCAAGGTTGGGAAATGAGAGATCACTCTATGACTACCCGAGGCACGAGAGCGGAGAATCTTGGGAAGAAGCAAAGGTATGTCCCTTCAATTTTAATAAGTATCCAGAAGAGAGAGCTTGTCCTAGGGTGGCCACCGCACCAACACAAGTGTGGAGAGAAAAAGAAATCATACCAGAAGAAGAAGCGCAGCCAGAGGCGCCAGCTACGCCGTCCAATGAGCCCCAAGACAACTAAGGACGTAAGGAGTCATGTTCGGAGTACTTAAACCACCGAACGCCGTGCCAAGAGGTAAAAACTTGGTAGTTATCTTTTCCCTTAATTATTTACTTTCTCAAATTAGTTAATCATGTTTACACCATCTTTAAAAAGAAAATAATGTTTAAAACTATTAAGCCCCATGTGAATAGACTCGTGGCATAAAGCCCATAAGTGTACTCGCTGTGGTGGCATAAAAATAAATAAATATGTTTTTGTTTTATAAAATAAAAATAGTAAGTTTATGATCCTGCTAAATAATAACATCCATTAGAGGAAGCTCAACATGATTTAGGCTAGAGATTCATGACTAACAGTTAATCAGTTCTACAAGCTTTGTTGTCTATTTGAGCTTCACAAAATTCAAGGATCAAAGGAGAACAGTAACCAGAGGACACCTCTGCTACCTGCCAGCCACATCAGAAGAAATTACGTCAAAATCAAGCTTGGGGAGGGCACCCCACGTTCCAGTGACATCAGAAGAAATTACGTCAAAATCAAGCTTGGGGGAGAGCACCCCCACTACTCAGCTAAGTATTTCTACCTATCGGTTTTTATATCTATACTTTGATAAAAATAAAAAGATGCATAATCATAGAAACCCAATAAATATTTTACCGTTTACATATATGTATGTCTTTGCTAAGTTTAGAAGTTTGCTAATAAATAATAGGAGAGAATAAAATAAAATAGCTATGCTAAAATGAACCCCAATGATAAACTCTTAATATGGAGATGATGAATAGTTGCTCTGCCGGAATTCCTTCCAAGTACCTAGTTTTCAAATTTGATCTCTCTCTCAAGTTTAGGCATAACTGTTATGATTTGAATTTGCTGTAAACCTGAACTTGTAGGAAGAGTACCTGATCTAAGTCTAAGTCGTTGATGGATATGATATGGAAAGGTTTGAGTTGCTATTTATCTACTCCTAGAGATACTAGAATTCTGGAGAATTTTATCTTTTGAAAACTTTAAAAAAATACTGCATGATGAGTTCTTGTATGACGAGAGTTTAAATTCCTACCACAGCCATATATACATGCTTACTAGATTAGGAAACCACACATAGTTACATACTGCTTATGAGCATTGAGTGTGGTCAGGCTGTGTGACCCTCGGGAACTAGTCATGCGGTCTGAATCAAGATGCACTTACACTACACCCACATACGCTGCTTCTATCCCAGAAGTACGCATCCGCATACATCACCCATTTCCATATCCAGATCCACCAAAAAACATTCTACTACTAATCCAGGAGAGAATAGAAACACATAAATATTCTCCTATTCCTGTTTTCCCCTGTGAAATAAATGCTCCAGTCGCTTTATTGCTCTACAAGGATAAGTGCTCTTAAAAAAAGAGAGAGACGAGGAAATAAAAAGGGGCAAGTACCCGCCAACCTCGGAAAAATAAAAAAGTGATAAGACAGGTAAAAATGGGCAAGTGTCCGACAGTAGAATTAGGGGTACAAGATACCCACCTAAAAAAATTAATTATATATCGAGCATCTCATTCCCTCCGAAAGGTTTCAAATACAAGAAAGGTATATCTAGGGAGCAAAAGTAGAATTAGACTTTCACCTCTGCTATCATCATCATCATCATTTACCATCATCATCACCACAACCATCATTATCATACACCATTCATTCACCACATATGCACATCTTGATTTGACTTATTGACCGGTTCCTTTGGATCCGCGGTTTGACTATGCACATCCAGATATTAGCCTATTAGAAGTAGGGTGAGAGAGAAGGCAATACCACAATGCCTTATACCACAAATACCATATATCTGAAAGAAGGCATACACCATCAATGCCTTGGTAAGGATCCAAAAATACCACAAAGGAGAGATTTGAGAGAGTCATACAAGGAGTCTTTGAGTTTTATTTTGAAAATCTACAAAAACTCCGAAGCTATAGTTGATCAAAGAGCAAGGTACATGGTGCTTGACTGGACCGTTCTGTCTTTCAACTACCCAAGACATAGGTGACGATTACATGCCCCATGGTGGAAGGTGAAATGAGTAAGTTTTAAATCTTAATAGTTGATCTAATCCGGAGATGAGATCTTATTTGAAAGCATGTGTACCTTTAAGGCGTGAAAGCATTGCAACAACTCCTAATCCATCACTAAGTCTATCTTTGCTCAGGGACGAGCAAAAGGTAAGCTTGAGGGAGTTTGTTGACGATCCTTAAATACCAAATCCAACCGTCAACTAAACAAGGAAAATGATCTATATGAAACCAACACCTAGAAATAGGGTTTATACTGACAGAATTCCATGAGTTTTGGTGAATGTCTATTTCTGCAGGGGGATATCAGAAAATATAGAGGAAAGACCCATATGTAAGGTTTACATAGAGATAATTATCATCCACAGGAAAAAGAACAATCTAGAAGGGTCAAGAAGGCGCGGGAAGAAACGAGAGGCTGAGCGGGCCCAGGGTAGGGCGCCCGCCCTACCCCCTGGGGCGGCCACCCTAGGGCAAGGCCCATTCAGGGTCTGCCTTGTGGACCCTCTCTCCACCGCCTTTGAGGTTGCATCTAAGCCCTCCGTTAAGGTCGGTTTGATCTGACGGCCGACGTTAATTTGAGGAGGCTATATAAGGAAGGCCCCTGATCCTGAGGAAAAAGACCTAATTCTCATTATTCATTATCCATCTCAAGAGGAGAACTCCCTGATCAAGCCCTAGAGCCATCACATCAACTAGATCTCTAGTTTAGCATAGCTATATAGGATTAGAACTAGAAGGAGTCAATCTTCGATTGGTTTCCGGATCTGTCAAGAGGATTATTAGTAATTCTCTCTCTAGTTCTTCCTTGTTCATCATTTGTTCTTCAATATTATGAATACGACTTTGCTCTACTTCATTATATTGTTTATGACTTTACTCTATTTGATTATGTTCTCAATTATATTGTTCTTAGTTTATTATGATTATAGGCTTGACGTAGTTAGATCTGAATCATATGCATGTTTAGGATCGTATAGCGTTTATCCATCAGCGCTACGGGTAAATGATAGATATTGTGTAGGCGTGGTGCCTAGATCGTATTTATCTACGATTGTACCCTACATTCCGGATCGTGAGGTAGTTCGCGGGAGTGACAGTCCTGTTGAGTCCTTTGTAGTCCTCCTCCCATTTGTAGGGCAGGCAGAGCAGTACTATTACGGGGAAGTGATTGCTATGTTTCTCATCTTCCTTAGTAATACTCACTACACATGAATATCTCTTATCTCGCTATGATTGCCAAGTATAATTGCACTAATCATAATATGCTAGACTGTATAGTTAAGAATGACTTAGGAAATATTCTTATAGTTTGTCTAATTCCATGCTAATGACTTGCTAGAGTATCTGTTGAGGTGCTTATCATTATCTTATGTGGCTACATATATGCTGATCAGTATTTATCTTTTGTCACTATTCATTCATTATCTATATCTTATGTGACACTTACCCTCTATTGAGAGAGATAGATGAAAACTCTCCATTACACATGCAGTGATACTCATTATTCATTCCTCATTTATTCCTTTGTATCCCTTCCCTGTGGTAAAAATATAAATAACGATACCTGGAATACTCCTGGTTAAAATGTTACATCGGTATTATCTGTGCGCTTGCAGATACACATTTATATTTATTTATTAGAAGAGCAAATGCATATTTTAATACCGCATCTCTCTGCCATGCTGGGGATGACAACTTGGCTTAAGTGGCATGAGAGGTGGTTAACTATTTTTGGTACCGTTATCAGGAATACATTTAAATTTACTTTTGGTAACAACGTTAAGATATGTCAACAATAGTCAAGTCATATTCAAAGGCTTCCAGCACAATAACCTCTACCTTGTGGATTTTTCATCAAATGATGCCAACCTCCAAACATGCTTGTTCATTAAGTCATCTCTTGGTTGGTTGTGGCATAGAAGGCTAGCTCATGTTGGAATGTCTACACTCAAGAAGCTATTGAAGAAGGAAATGGTTAGAGGCATCAAGGATGTTGTGTTTGAAAAGGATAAGCTTTGTAGTGCATGTCAAGCCAGCAAGCAAGTTGCCAACACTCACCCACACAAAGCATTCATGTCAACATCAAGAGTTCTTGAGTTACTTCACATGGACTTATTTGGACCTACAACATATGCTAGTTTGGGTGGCAACCTCTTTTGTCTTGTGATTGTGGATGACTATTCAAGATACACATGGGTGTTTTTTCTTCATGACAAAGGGGAAGATACAAGCTCTTTCAAGAAGTTTACCAAGAGAGCCCAAAATGAGTTTGATGTAGAGATCAAAAAAATAAGAAGTGACAATGGCACCGAGTTTATCAACACAAAGATTGAAGATTATTGTGATGAAGTTGGAATCAAGCATGAAGTGTCCGCTACATATACACCACAACAAAATGGAGTGGTTGAGAGGAAGAACTGGACATTGATGACACTTGCAAGAACCATGCTAGATGAGTACAACACCCCAGAGAAGTTTTGGGCCGAAGCTATCAACACCGCATGCTATGCTTCAAATAGATTGTTCATCCAAAGATTCTTGAAGAAGACACCATATGAGTTGCTTAATGAAAAGAAGCCGGATGTATCATTCTTTAGGGTGTTTGGGTGCAAGGTATACATCTACAAGAAGCATCAACATCTAGGGAAGTTCCAAAGAAGATGTGATATTGGTTTCCTAGTTGGTTATTCTTTGAAATTTAAAGCATACCGTGTATTTAACCAAGCCACCGGCTTAGTTGAATAAACGTATGACTTGGAATTTGATAAGACTAATGGCTCCCAAGGAGCAAATGAAAATCTTGATGATGTAGGTGATGAACCATTGAAGGAGGCTATGAAGAACATGCCTACCGGTGCAATCAACCCCAAAGAAGAAGATCAAGTGGTGGTTGAAGGTGAAGATACTGCAAATTCTCAACCTTCTTCATCACAAGAGCCTCAAGATGATGATGATAAAGTGAGGGAAACAAATGAAGATACCTTCATCCCCCAAGCTCATGTAGAGGCTCAAGCTCAAAATGTTGATGCACCTAATCCTCCTCCTCAAGTGGTTGATAAAAGATCCACACCCATACTCCAATCACATCCACAAGAACTCATCATTGGGAGTCCTTCAAGGGGAGTAATGACTCGGTCCCAAAAGCTTGCTTCATTTATTGAACACCACTCTTTTGTGTCTTGTGTTGAGCCTACTTGTGTTGAGGAAGCGCTTGAGAATCCGGATTGGGTGAATGCCATGCATGAAGAATTGAACAACTTCACCCGCAATCAAGTGTGGACTCTAGAAGAAAAGCCACAAGGTGCAAGGGTGAAAGGAACTAAGTGGTGTTCTGCAACAAGCAAAATGATCAAGGTCAAGTGGTTAGAAACAAGGCAAGGCTAGTTGCAAAGGCATTCTCCTAAGTTAAAGGCTTGGATTTTGGGGAGACCTTTGCACCGGTTGCAAGACTTGAAGCCATCCATATCCTCCTTTCATATGCATCACATCATGACATGAAACTATATCAAATGGATGTCAAAAGTGCATTCTTAAATGGCTTCATAAATGAACTAGTCTATGTCAACCAACCTCCCAGTTTTGAGGACCCTAGATATCCTAACCATGTTTATAGGTTGTCCAAGGCGCTATATGGGCTCAAGCAAGCCCCTAGAGCTTGGTATGAGCGTCTTCGGGACTTCCTCTTCAAGAAGGGATTCACTATTGGGAAGGTTGATACAACACTATTCACCAAGAAGCAAGATGGAGATATCTTCATTTGTCAAGTGTATGTTGATGATATTAGCTTTGCATCAACGAATGAAGATCATTTCAAGGAGTTATGTCAAAGGAATTTGAGATGTCCATGATCGGAGAGCTTACTTTGTTCCTCGGGTTTCAACTGAAGCAATTGAGATAAGGCACATTTGTATCTCAAGAGAAGTATACCAATGATGTGCTAAAGAAGTTCAAGATGGAAGATTATAAGCCAATCAAGACCCAATTCCTACAAATGGACACCATGACCTTGATGAGGATGGTAAACCTGTTGATCAAACTCTCTACCGTTCTATGATTGGTAGTTTGTTGTATCTTACCGCATCTAGGCTTGACATCATGTTTAGTGTATGCATGTGTGCTAGATTTCAAGCTAAACCTAAGGAATCACACCTAAGTGCCATAAAAAGAATCCTTAGATACATAAAGCACACCCCAAGCATTGGCCTTTGATATCCCAAAGGAGCTACTTTTAAACTAGTGGGCTACTCCGATTCGAATTATGCCGGTTGCAAAGTTGATAGGAAGAGTACCTCCGGAGGTTGCCACTTCCTTGGAAGATCACTTGTATCATGGTCATCTAAGAAACAAAATAGTGTGGCTTTGTCTACCGCGGAAGCAGAATACATAGCCACCGGAGCTTGTTGTGCACAAATCCTATACATGAAACAAACTCTTCTAGACTATGGTGTTGAACTTAAAAGTGTACCACTTCTTTGTGATAATGAAAGTGTGGTAAAACTTGCAAACAATCCCGTTCAACACTCACACACTAAGCACATCGATATCCGCCATCACTTTCTAAGGGATCATGTTTCAAAGAAAGATATCTCACTAGTTGGTGTAAGAAGTGAAGATCAATTGGCGGATATCTTCACAAAACCTCTTGATGAAGCGACCTTTTGTAGGCTGAGAAGTGAACTAAATGTGCTTGATCTAAGTAACTTCACTAAAAGATGATCTTGTGTTGGTACCTTGCATTCATTGTAAAATATGACATGTTTAAATTATGTACGTGCACATAGGCTTGTCTAACGTGGTTAACATAACCGCCCCAAAGCGTGTGAAGAAGCTTAATCGCGGTTTAAATTTGACAAGCAACTAGATTCAAATTCAAGTATTGCATTGCATATGCATGTTTATTGCTTGTTCATTCTTTTTCGGTTAAGTTTGAGCATCCTCTGAGTTCATCCATTTTAGGGGGAGCATTCCTCGCTCAAGTTGTTACTATACCCTACTAATGGCCTTACGGTGCTCCTCGCCCTCGTTTATTGCATATTTTCCTAAAAAGAGTTAAGCCTAAGGCTAACTATTTGAAAAATCATGAGGGTTTGAGTTATGGTTCTCATACCATATCCAACAAGTGTTTATTTGTCTCTCTTTGGTGTTGGAAATGGCTTGGGAGAGAGCAAGGGAGAGTTAGGAACAAGTTCAATGCAATTTGGGCCTCGGATCAACCTCCGGATGCTACTTCATCTCCGGTCTGTACCAACATCTGCGTCCGGACCCTACCTATCTCTCGCTCTGGTCGCGCAGTCTGGACGCGCGTTTTCAGCTTTCCGGACCATTGTCTCTACGTCCGGTCGACCCCCCCATTGTGCACTCTTCTCGAACAGTGGGTCCAGACGCTACTGTTGTGTGCGTCTGGACTCCATTCAGCGTCCGGATAAATACAACACAGAGAGCTTGTAAGCCTGGACGATGCCTTCTTTAGTCTGGTTTCCCCCGTCTGGACGTCAGTTCGCGTCCGGAGTCGGATCTCCACGTCTGATCATCCACACGTGCTCCCTCTGTTCTGTCAGACCCGCCCCCACCGCTCGCACCTGTACGCCGCCACCGCTCCGCCATTTGCGCCGCCCGACCATCTCGTCGCCGATTTCTCCCAGCAGGCCTGCACGCTCCCACCACCGCCCCCACGCTCTGTCCTTGCAGCGCGCCCCTGCTCGCGCCACTCACGCTCACCTAGCGCCACCGCTGTGTGCCCCACCGCGCCGCCCACGACCGCCCTGCTCTGCTCTGCACGAGCAGGCCCATCCCTCCCCCCTAGGTTTTCCCTCTGAAACCCTAACCCCCCACCCCTGCCACCACCTCCAGCAGCAACCCCCCTCTCCCATTGCCAACACCACCAGTCACCAATTCCCCCCTAGGGTTTCATCGTCGGATCATCGATTGTGCACTTCAGCCGTCGTCGGTTTGCTATTCATGGTGTCCCGGTCTGAGTCCCGACTTGCATTGGATCGTCGCTTCTTCCCTAAGGTAGCCGACAGTATTCCTTCCGCACTTACCTCACCTGCTTGCTTCTATTAGGCTTTTCGCACCTCTAGATGAATATTATGCTTATATATCTCCTGTCTATTTCTATCTTATGGCAGTCGGGTCAGTGGTTGTGATAGAGAACTCGAGGAAAAGCCCGCGAGTATGGATTGAGGCAAAGCCTCACGAGCATGTCAGTGGAATACGGGCCTCTTGCAGTGATAGTGGTTTACTTGTCAGCGGCAGTGTTTAGTTGGTCAGTGGGATTTCATAGTTGTACTCAGTGGTAGTGGCATCTCGGGCCTCTTGTTGTTTGCTAGTTGATTGATCAGATGGCTCGGGTCAAGAACGTTGGAGGTGGTCCTGGTGACGATGAGCCGCCTCGCCCTCGCCCTTCCACTGCTCAGGAGAAGGGGAAGGCCAAGGCGAAGGCTCCCAGCAAGAAGCGGAAGCTTCTTGACCGAGACACTCAGGCAGCGATAGCTGCAGTAGAGGCAGCTGATAGAGCAGAGCGTGGTGCTACGCTTCGTATTGGCACCACCACTCGCCCTCGTACTTCTACAACCAGAGCTCAGCCGACTCAGTCTCCTCAGGCATCAACAGTGACAGTTGAGGTCGCTCAGACTTCAGAGGCACCAGAGGCAGCAGCGGCTATAGAGACAGCTCAAGAGACTCTTCCTCTCTGACGGTCTACCCGTACCCGCGTCGAGGTTGCTCCTCGCCCTGAGGGCCCTCGCCGCGGAGACCGTGTTCCGAGAGCAGAAGCACCACCACCATCTCTTGCTGGGCCTCCTGTGATGCCGTGCACCTTGACCTCAGCTTGGCGACCACTCAGCAGGTGTGTGAGCTGCGGATGATGGAGCTTGAGGACTGGTGTCCCATTCAGCACCACCCAGATGCCTCTCCAGGCTGGTGGCACCCTTGCCACGAGGACTTCTATGACACAGCAAGTACAATGAGGATTCGCTGCGACCCCACCGTGTGTGCCCTCTCGAGCACATCTTGGCGACCGGTGGAGAGGTGCTTCGACCTCTACTCACGTACCTTCCTGGGCTGGCGGACCTCCTAGGCCGCTTGGGGAACGATACACGGATACTTCTAGAGGGTAGCATATCCCGTATTCGATACGTATCGGATACCAACACATGTTGGATACATCATGGATACGTATCCCATACATGTCCTAAAACTCCGATATGTATCAACTTGGATACACGTATCCGACACCACTGGGTTGCCTTGGATACAAACGAACATGTCAAATGGAGTCCTAGACCCAGGCGGCCAGGCCCATTCCTTCGGCATGACTAGGCGCATAGCACAGTCCGAAGCCTTTATCTCATCCCTGTGCATGCGCTGACACACAACACAGGTAGGCCGCCATGAGCTGTCCCTCACACATGTCCAGGGATCAGGAATAACTTGTTTTTTGTTTACTACTAATGTGTATCTTCTCTTAATTTGGTTTCTTACCTTTTGCATAGTTAATTTAAGTTGAACCTCCTAAATACCATTTATTGAACTCGCTAAATTAGTAGTTAGATTGTTATTTAGTTATTAAATATAATATTAAATATGTTTATTCGCCGTATCCACGTGTTATTGATTTTTCGAGAACGGCGTATCTACGTATCCGATACGTATCGTATCTGATACTCATATCCGTATCTGGGTAACATAGACGTCGAGCACTAGGTCAGGGAGTTCTACGCGTCGCTATGGATTGACCCTGACCACCAGTTCCTTCCGTACATGTTCAGAGGGGAGCACTACAGGATGTACTTGTCAGCCCTCAGAAAGCGTCTTCACCTCACCCAGTACGACCTCCGTCTACACCAGCAGTGTTTTGGGGAGTGTGACCCGCCGCGCAGAGCCATTGGAGGCACCACACCAGAGGTCGACCACGTCCCCCTTGCTTTCGTCAGCCGTTCGGTCTCCCGGTGCCCGTCGGACTCATGCCGAGTTGCACTCTCACGTTCTTCTCCTTAACGACATGTTGAGGCACACTCTTCTACCCCGCACCGGTTACCGTGACGCTCTCACGAACCTCTAGTAGTACCTCCTGACAGCTATTGTGAGGCAGACACCGTTTGATATTGCGGATTTCATAGTGTGTGAGATGGAGGACACCATAGCAGATGGGATTGTGTCACAGAGGTAGTTACCCTACGGTTACTGGATCAGCTCTCTGTTAGTTCTTTCACTTCGCAGTCACCTAGAGATCAATCAAGAGCTCGCCAACTCACCCTCAGTATTTCCGATCTACAAGATGAGTGTAGTGATCGATGGTCATCGGGGCAGCAGAGTTCTCAGGGGTATTCGCCGAGCTATCCCGCCTAGAGAGATGGATGACGTTGACGCCCAGGGCGAGGCGATCCGTGCAGTGGCACAGGCAGAGCTAGTTGACCATGAGAGGCAGGAGGACTTGGATCAGGGCACTGAGCCGATCCCCTCTGACAGCGACGATGACGACTATCGTCCACCCCGTCCAGCAACCGCTCACGACGCAGAGGCCGGACCTTTGAGTGCAGCTCCTCCACCCGCTCAGTCCGACCCAGCTCTTCTTCGGATCCTAGACAGGCTTGAGGCGTCCCAGGGTTTTATGGTTGCGATGATCGCTCAGGTCCAGGCTCGTCAGGACCAATTTCAGCAGCAGCTCCTTGCTTCTCAGGCTCAGACTTTGCACTTCATGGGTCATATCCTGCAGCACACTGGAGCTCCTCCTCCTCCGTACCTTCAGAGGATGCCATAGTTTTAGCTTGGTCCGCCTCCGTTTGGGCAGTTTCCCGGACCGTCCGCTTAGCCTCAGCTTGGATAACACACTGGACTTTCACCTCAGCCACCTCGGCCTGGCGTGCCCTACTATGTCCAGCACCTGACACCCTCGTCTTCGTACTACACCGCTCTAGTGGTTTCCACTGCACAGTACGTGGGTCAGCCGACTACACCTCTAGGACAGTCTCGACCGGCGACTCCCACTCCAGCTATACCATCCTATGGTGGACTTCAGAGTGTGAGTCCCTTAGCCTAGTTCCAGTTTCTAGTCAGACATGTTACATAGTGGTTTGACTCGGTTGGGCAGACGACGTAGTTCACGCCTATCACTACAGGGCTTACCCCTTACTCAACGTCTACTGGACTTGGTGCTTCCGCACGAGACCTCTCAGCTAGTTAAAGTGCCCTCACCGGCCTTGCTAATCCCAGTGCCTTCTAGTTGTCTCCGACGGAGCCCGCACCACAGACAGGTGGCATGTTCCCCTCCTCAGTGGCTTCGTCAGTGCTTGCACCTCAGGACCCGACTACCATAGTCACTACTACTCTAGCGGTCTAGCCAGACGAGACTCCAACGACTAGTGAGCCCCAGGGACAGATATTCGATCTTTCAGTGTTAGAGACACCACTCACAATCCCTGCTCTAGAGTCTGAGGTCGCTCCCTCAGTGCCAGTTCCAGCTCCAGACTTGCCTAGTATAGAGGCACCGACATAGGCTAAGTCAGTAGTACGAGAGACACAACAGTCAGATGCTCCAGCAGAGTCAGTGGCCGATGCTTCAGCGTCTACTTCAGCGGCTACCGCTCTTATGACAGCTACTTCTCCCTCAGTAGCTCCAGACACAGCCGGTCAGGGCGACGGTGACTCGAGTCCAGGCTTCGACTACGACCAGTTTGACTTCTGTGCTCATGCTCGTGACCCAGCTGCTCCTCCTTCGCCTGATGCGTAGTTTTTTGGTGCTTTGTCGCCAAAGGGGGGGAGAGAGAGTATGCTAGTGTTAGGGGGAGATGAGAGAGAGACTTGGTTCTTTTGATGTGTTATCTTTCTCATACTCATGCATCATATTTACCCTATCTCATGCATTTGCTTTTGTGTGATGATACACTTGCTTGTGACATATGTGGTTCACTCTCATATATGTTATGTCACATGCTTTTGCTCATGATTTGCTTCCACGCTTTACTTTGATATATATTTGTGTTGAGCATATCTCATGTACTCGTACTCATTTCATATCCTTAGTACATGTTGTGGCTTGGTTTACTTAAGCATGCTTTCTTCTTTCATATTCACTAACCCATGCTTATATAAGCCAAGTCACTTGAAAACCAAAATAAAACTCTCTTATCATATTCTATGGCGTATTGTCGTCAATCACCAAAAAGGGGGAGATTGAAAGCATCTAGGCCCCTAATGTTTCGGTGATTAATGACAATGCAAGATTACTATGACTAACGTGTGTTTTGCAGAGGCAATAAGAAAGTTAGGTCATGCTAATGGATGGTTTATTGGGTTATCATGGTATTCGTGCCCCTTAATGGAATCGTTTTCGGTTTTCAAAGGATTGGCAACAAGGTTGAAGCATAGACTAGGTCTAAGTGTCGTTTGGAGTTGAGAGACACTTAGAGTAGTTTAGCACCTTTATTTTCCCTTTGACCATACTATTAAGGGGGGTACTATCTAGTAGCTTGACCTAGGAAAGGCTAAGTGATTAGGTGTGGTGCACACTTGTGAAAACTAGCACTAAGCAGCTTAGAAATAGTCCTTGGACCTTGTAGAGCAACTTCCATTTTGGAAGTGTGCTGTTTTAGCTCAAGAAAGAGCTCCGGACGCTAGTAAAGTCCCTGGGTCCGGACCAGTGCAGGGTCTGAACTGCAGGTTGCGTCCGGACCCTAGGGTTTGCTCGGCTGTGTCAGCGTGTCCAGACGCTATGAACAGTGCAGGGTCTGAACTGCAGGTTGCGTCCAGACCCTATGCAGAGAGCGCCCGAGAGTGAGATTTGATCCAGACTCTGTCTGGAGTGTAGAGTCTGGACGCACAGTAGGGTTCGGACCCTACATAGAGAGTTCTAGAAAGCGATTTTCAATCCGGACTCGTGCGTCCGGACTGCGTTTAGCGTCCGGACGGCGTGTGTTTCTGCGTTGAACACAATGATCTGAGGGGGTCCAGACACATGCGAAATGGTCTGGACCCCACCTGTTATTAGCGTCCGGAGTGAGCAGAAAGGCACAAATTGTGCCCAACGGCTAGGGGTTTGCTTGGGGGTATTTATACTTCCCCATCAGCCCCTTGGCACTACTCTTGCCCATTTGGATAGCTGAACAAACCCTTGAGTGTGCAAGCAAGTGCAAGATCCCTAGTGGGAGTGTGAATTGCAATTCCATGAGTTGATTCTCACGAGTTGCTTAGAGAAAGCAAGTGTGCATCCATTCAATCACTAGACTAGCTTTGGTCAAGTGAGAGTTAGTGCTTGTTACTGTTGGTGATTGACATCACCTAGACGGCTTCGCGGAGGTTTGGTTGGTGATTATCTAGTGGAGATCATTGTGGATGACCCAAGCTTCATTGTGATCGGTTGTGGGCGATTCACCAAGCGAGAGTGGCGAAGAATCAGCCCGTAGAGAGCACTTAGTCGTTGCGCGAACTAAGGGGGACCGATACCGTGCGCGGTGCTCCAACGAGGACTAGGGGGAGTGTCGACTCCTCGATAGCTCAGCAAACAGTCGTCGTGTCAATTTCCTTGCCCCTTCTCCTTACTTATTGCAATTACATTCAAGCATTACTTTCTTGTTGCTTGAGTAGAATTGCATAGGGCTTTACCGCTTTCATTGCCATGTCTTGCTTGTGTAGCTAGGACACACTTGGGAAAGCACTAGGGGGTTAATTGGCTGTTGTTAGGTTTAATTCTTGCTTAGAAATTTAAAATAGTCCAATTCACCCCCCCTCTTGAGCATCTTGATCCTTTCAGATGGTCATCACGGCCGACCCCGCTCCCTATCCGCTGGCGCTGACCTACGGGCTCCATAACCAGGCGACTACTTTTCAGCGCTAGACATCGTGACGGTTCTCTAACCAGATAGCGCTAGCGCCCGTAGTCAGCACGGTTGTCATCTCTGGGATCCCCAGCGATTCCATGCAAGACATATCTATCGACGGTATGGTCTCGTCGGCCTCCACGCAAGCTTCACCGACGTCCCTGAGGACTCGATCAGTCGCCTCCTCCGGGTCATCGAGTGATTTCCTGGAATTTCTGCCTATCTTCGGGGGTGTGATCTTCCAAGTCTCTGCGGACAGTGCCAAGCGCGAGAACGAAACAGACAACAAGCACGCCATGCGAGAAGAGCACAGTGCCGATCGTGCACGCCGGCGCAAGCAGGAGCGCCGCGATCAGGAAAGGCGTGATCAAGAGCATTACAACAGGGAATGCCTTGAACAAGAGTGGAGTGAGTGCAAACTAAGGGATCACAACTGTTTTCCTCGGCATAACCTTGAGCACGAGTTTGACAAGATGGGCGATGTCTCGGTGTACCAAACCCCGAGCGCCAATTTGGCGGTGGCCGCGTGCGAGTTGGAAAAACTCCACCCTTCGCCCGAGCTCGAGAAGATCACCAGTCACATAAAGGCGGCCACGGTCCAAGTCAACAAAAGGGACACTCCGCCCGAGTTCTCCAAATAGTCACACAACAGAAACCAGCAACGAAGCCCATAGAGATCCAACCGACTGAAACCCCCGTGGTACGATGACGAATGCGAGCAACTTCACCACGATTAGACACCCGCACTACCGCCAGGGATCGCAGTCGGCCCTCGCCCCTTCTCTGCTCGCCTCCGTTCCATCATGTGGCCTTAGAATTTTAAGATCACTTCAGTGGATAAGTACGACGGCAAGGCCAACCCAGAACAATGGGGGCCCACCTACAAGATTGTCGTCCAAGCTGCCGGAGGAGGGCGCGACGTAATGGCCAACTACCTGCCTATGATGCTGTCAGCATCGGCCAATAGCTGGCTCCACAAGCTCCCCGAGGGCTCTATCGATACCTGGGAACAACTCAAAGCGGTCTTCGTCAAGACCCCTATGTTGAAGTTCCTTAAGTACCAAATTTGAACGTCAACTAAACAAGGAAAAGGATCTATATGAAACCAATAGCTAGAATTATGGTTTATACTGATAGAATTCCATGAGTTTTGGTGAATGTCTATTTCTGCAGGGGGTTATCAGAAAATATGAAGTAAAGGCCCACATGTAAGGTTTACATGGAGATAATTATCATCCGTGGGAAAAAGAATACTCTAGAAGGGTCAAGAAGACGTGGGAAGGAACAAGAGGGTGAGCGGGCCCAGGGGCAGGGTGCCCGCCCTAGCCAGGGAGCCAATCATGCTCCCCATCATGGATCGTGCTCCACCGCCTTTGAGGATCAATCTAAACCCTTCACCTAAGGTCTGTTTGATCCAACGGCCGACGCTCATTTGAGGAGGCTATATAAGCAAGGCCCTTAACCTTGAGGAGAGGAGAGAACAATTCATTATTCATCTCAAGAGGAGAAGCCCCTGATCAAGCCCTCGAGCCACCACATCAACTAGATCTCTAGTTTAGCATAGCTATATAGAATTAGAACTAGAAGTAGTCGATCTTCGATTGGTTTCCAGATCTGTCAAGAGGATTCTTGGTAATTCTCTCCCTAGTTCTTCATTGTTCATCATTGTTCTTCAATATTATGAATATGACTTTGCTCTATTTCATTATATTGATTATGACTTTATTATATTCGATTATATTCTCAATTATATTGTTCTTAGTTTATTATGATTATATGCTTGACTTAGTTAGATGTGAGTTATATTTATGTTTAGGATCATATAGCGTTCATCCATCAGTACTATGGGTAAATGATAAATATTGTGTAGGCGTGGTGCCTATACCGTATTTATCTACGATTGTACCCTATATTTCGGATCGTGAGGTAGATGGCGGGAGTGACAGTCCTGTTGAGTTCTTTGTAGTCCTCCTCCCGTTTATAGGGTAGGCAGAACAGAACCATTACAGGAAAGTGATTGCTATGTTTCTCATCTTCCTTAGTAATCTCACTATGCATGAGTGTAATCTTCTTATCTCGCCATGATTGCCAAGTATAATTGCACTAATCATAATATGCAAGACTTTATACTTAGAATAACTTAGGAAATATTCTTGTAGTTCATCCTAATCATATCCCATGCTAATGACTTGCTAGAATATCTGTTGAGGTGCTTATCATTATTTTATGTGGCTATATATGTTGATCAGTATATTTATCTTTTGTCACTATTCATTAATTATCTATATTTTATGTGAAATTTACCCTTTATTGAGAGAGATAGATGAAAACTCTCCATTACACATGAAGTGATACTCATTACTCATTTATTCCTTAGCATTCCCTTCCTAGTGGTAAAAATATAAATAACGATACCTAGAATACTCCTGGTTAAAATGCTACATCGGTACTATCTGTGCGCTTACAGATACACATTTATATTTATTAGAGGAGCAATTGCATATTTCAATACCGCATCTCTCTGCCATGCTAGGGATGTTAACTTGGTTTAAGTGGCATGAGAGGTGGTTAACCATTTTTGGCGCCGTTATTAGGAATAGAAATTAATCTACTTTTGGTAACGACGTTAGAAATGTCAACAAGCATTTTTAGCGCCATTGCCGGGGAAGGTTGATTAGCTATCAAAAGGAATAAATGAGTTATCACTTGCATCACTAGTGTGATTGAGAAAAATATCAACTGTCTACTCATACAGCTTTACCCTTGTTCTTTGCCTATTTTTTCTATCATTTTATGTAGGGTAATGTATGAATAGATTTGATCTTCCAGACAATTTTGTTGAAAATCCCAAAGCATTAATCAGAAGGACAAAAGCCAAGCTCAAGAAAGTAACAAAATCATCATCATCATCATTTCAGCTTGAAGCTTCATCCGATCAAGAAGATCATCAAAATATCGTTCGAGACTTGACATCAGAGTTTGAAGCCATGGCAGACAAGTCAATCCGCGAGTTCTCAGCTCCCACTACGGACAACATCCGTACTGGACCTGCTGCGAACATTGATCGTACATTTGAGTTCAAACCTGTGCTCATCAACATGGTGCAAGCAAGCCAGTTCTGTGGGAAAGCATATGAAGACGCTAGTGCTCATCTCCAACATTTCCTGGAGATTTGCAGCACATTCACTATCAAGGATATCCCCAGAGACGCCATACTACTTCGGCTTTTCCCATTCTCACTCTTGGGAAGAGCGAAGTAGTGGTTCTATGCAACAAAGGAGAAGAATACCACATGGGCACTCAGTTCCACCAATTTTTTGGCAAAGTTCTTTCCCATGGGCAAGACCAATGCTCTCCGTGGGAAGATTTTAAGTTTTCAGCAACAACATGTTGAGTCCGTTCCAGAAGCATGGGAGCACTTCCAAGACTACATTCGTGAATGTCCCCATCATGGAATGGAGAATTGACTACTTATGTAGACCTTTTATTATGGGCTCAGCAATAGCATGCTTGAGACCATGGATGCTGCTGCCGGAGGAGCATTCCTATCACTTACAATACCACAAGTCACAACTCTTGTGGAGAAGATGGCGTCCAACCAAGGATGGAATGAAGAAAGAACTCAAACTCGCAAGAGAGGTGGAGGTATGCACCAGCTCAAAGAGGTAGACATGTTGTCTGCAAATCTAGACCTGCTCATGAAGAGGCTCGATGAGAAAATTGGAGAGAATAAAGAAATTATGCACATTTATGACTCTCACATGACCTATGAAGAGTGTGGAGAAACTGGACACTCAGGCAACAATTGTCCTAAGGTGCAAGAGGATGTGAATTACATCATCATCATCAACAACAACTACCTTCCTCAACAAAATCAAGGTTGGAACCAACAACAGAGGCCTAACTACTCAGGTAATTATCAAGGTAACAATTCTTACAATAATCCTAGTTTACCACCTTTGAGAGAGTTAGTGTCTAATCAAGGAAAGTTGATGGATAACCTGTCTAAGAAATTAGCATCCAATGATAAAATACTAGAAACTATAAATAATAGGATGGATAATTTTTCTACTGCCATCAAGAACCAAATTAGTTTTAATAAAATGATTGAATCTCAGATAAACCAAATAGCTGCTGCTGTTCCTACTACTAACCCCAGTATTCCATCACAACCGGAAGGATTAGAATCTGCAAATCTTGTAGACATATTTGATGCAGGTGCCTATTGGAACAACCCCACAGAAGGGTGGTGTAACGACTCTCTGCCAACTAAGAAAGGTGATCCGGAACGACCCGTCATTCCGATCTCCATTGGCAACAGGGACTTTCCTGAAGCACTTTGCGACTTTGGCGTAAGCGTCAATATCATGCCCAGAGTAATTTATGAAAAATTCTTTAATTATCCTTTATCAGATACAACTATGTGTTTGCAGCTTGTAGATCGGACACTATGCTACCCAAGTGGAATACTAAAAGATATTCATGTCCGGATTGGTACCTCATACGTCCCAACAGACTTCATGGTAATAGAGACCGGTGTTGATGAGAGGCCACCCATCATCCTAGGGAGGTCATTCTTGAACACTGCTGGAGCTGTCATCTACGCTAGCACTGCCAAAATCAGTTTCATCATCAAAGGGAAGAAGGAGACATTTTCCTTCAAGAACAGAACCCTACAGTCTCCTGAACAACCCCAATATGAGCCAAGGAAGAGGACCAATAGGAGGAACAAGCAAAACAAGAACAAGAAGCAAGTATGGATAGAATCAGCAAAGATGGTCACTGCAATCCACAATGATCAAGATCACCAACGCAAGTCCCCTCATTTGATCAAGAAAGACAACCCAGATGTCCGAACCATTGAATTCACAATCAACAGATGCTCCTTCCAGAAAGCAGTCTGCGACACCGGATCGGGCGTCAACATTATGGCCAAATTGACCTACGAGTTTCTGTATGGCACAATGCCTCTACATCCAACATATACCTAACTACAGATGGCAGATCAGACATGCCACATCGTCAAAGGCATAGCAAAAGATGTCCCCATCCAAATTAATGACCACTTCATCCCTACAAACTTCCTAGTTATTAATACGGGAGAAGATGATTATGATCCACCTATCATCCTTGGAAGACTGTTCCTAAGCACCACCAAAGCTATCATCTATATTGGGACATGATAAGTGCACCTACACTTCCCCTCTGAGAAGCTACGTCGTTACTTTAATGCTCACTATAGTGTTGAAGAATCTAAGCAGAATAGAACGAGAAGAAGACGTCGCTACCACAACCAGAAGAAGCAGAACACCTAGGACGGATGTGCAAACTATGAAGGAGACGTGTCAAGATATGAAGAGAGATACCCTGAAGAAGAAAAGCTAATATACTCAACTCCACTCTCTAGGCCAAACACACCACCAACACAAAGGTTAGGAAATGAAAGATCACTCTATGACTACCACATGCATGAGAGTGGAGAATCATGGGAAGAAATAAAGGTATATCCCCTCAATTTTAATAAATATCCAGAAGAGAAGGCTTGCCCTAAGGAGGCCACAACACCGACACGAGTGTGGAAAGAAAAATAAATCATAGTAGAAGAAGAAGCACAGCCGGAGGCGCTAGCTACGTTGTCCGATGAGTCTCAGGACAACTAAGGACGTAAGGAGTCCTGTTCGGAGAACTTAAACCACCGAACGCTGTGCCCAGAGGTAAAACTTGGTAGTTATCCCTTTTCCCTCAATCATTTACTTTCCCTAAATAGTTAATCATGTTTACACTGTCTTAAAAAGAAAATAAAAATGTTTAAAACTGTTAAGCCCCATGTGAATAAACTCGTGGCATAAAACCCATAAATATATTCGCTGTGGTGGCATAAAAATAAAATAATTATGTTTTTGTCGTATAAAATAAAAATATAAAATAGTGAGTTTATGATCCTGCTAAATAATAACATCCATTAGAGGAAGCTTGACATGATCCAGGCTAGAGATTTGTGACTAACACTTAATCAGTTCAACAAGCTTTGTTGTCTATTTTGAGCTTCACAGAATTCAAGGATCAAAGGAGAACAACAACCAGAAGATATCCTACCCACTGTCAGAGTGCTCTGACAAAACAAGGACACCTCTGCTACCTGCCAGTTACATCAATAGAAATTACGTCAAAATCTAGCTTGGGGGAGAGCACCCCCATGTACTCAGCTAAGTATTTCTACCTATCAGTCTTTATATCTATACTCTGCTAAAAATAAAAAGATATATAATCATAAAAACCCAATAAATATTTTCCCACTTATATATATCTTTTTCTTAGTTTAGAAGTTTGCTAATAAATAATAGGAGAGAATAAAATAAAGTAGCTATGCTAAAATGAACCCCAATGATAAACTCTTAACACGGAGATGATGAATAGTTGCTCTGCCATAATTCCTCTCAAGTGCCTAGTTTTCACCTTTGAACTCTCTCTCAAGTTTAGGCATAACTGTTATGATTTGAAGGATCATGCTCCCCCTCGCGGATCGTGCTCCACCGCCTTTGAGGATCAATCTAAACCCTTCACCTAAGGTCGATTTGATTCGACGACCGATGTTCATTTGAGGAGGCTATATAAGCAAGTCCCCTTACCCTGAGGAGAGGAGAGAACAATTCATTATTCATTACTCATCTTAAGAGGAGAAGCCCCTGATCAAGCCTTAGAGCCACCACATCAACTAGATCTCTAGTTTAGCATAGCTATATAGGATTAGAACTTGAAGGAGTCGATCTTCGATTGGTTTCCAGATCTGTCAAGAGGATTCTTGGTAATTTTCTCCCTAGTTCTTCATTGTTCATCATTGTTCTTCAATATTGTGAATATGACTTTGCTCTATTTCATTATATTGATTATGACTTTATTCTATTCGATTATGTTCTCAATTATATTGTTCTTAGTTTATTATGATTATATGGTTAGCTTAGTTAGATCTAAGTTATATTCATATTTAGGATTGTATAGCGTTTATCCATCAGTACTATGGGTAAATGTTAAATATTGTGTAGGCGTGGTGCCTATACCGTATTTATCTGCGATTGTACCCTATATTCCGGATTGTGAGGTAGATCGCGGGAGTGACAGTCCTATTGAGTCCTTTGTAGTCCTCCTCCCTCTTATCATTATTTTATGTGGCTATATATGCTGATCAGTATATTTATCTTTTGTCACTATTCATTTATTATCTATATTTTATATGACACTTACCCTTTATTGAGAGAGATAGATGGAAACTCTCTATTACACATGCAGTGATACTCATTACTCATTTATTCCTTAGCATTCCCTTCCCAGTGGTAAAAATATAAATAACAATACCTAGAATACTCCTGGTTAAAATGCTACATCGGTATTATATGTGCGCTTACAGATACACATTTATATTTATTAGAGGAGCAATTGCGTATTTCAATACCGCATCTCTCTGCCATGCTAGGGATGACAACTTGGCTTAAGTGGCATGAGAGGTGGTTAATCATTTTTTGCGCCGTTATCAGGAATAGAAATTAATGTACTTTTGGTAACGACGTTAGAAATGTCAACAACCTACAAGGCCACGTGCGACTAGCTGGGGATGCGCTATGACCTTGAGAACGTTCGCCAGGGTCGCGGTGAAAGCCTCTGGGAGTACATCCGTCGCTTCTCCGACAAGCGACTAACCATCCCCAGATATCATAGACACGGAGGCCACCTCCATCTTCTCCAACGGTCTCTGCAACGACGAACTCCGCAACAAGCTGGTCCACAAGAAGGTGACCAGCATCAAGAAATTGATGACCATTGCGAATTCGTACGCCAATGTCGATAACGCTATCCGCAGTCGTGACGATAGGTGACGCCGCTCTCGCTCCCTAGGACGCCCTAGGGGTAGCGACTGCTGTTCCAACCACCACGACGAAAGACGGCCCGACGATAGAGAGCGCGACCATTAAGACCTGCGGTCTCGACATCCGAAGGGATCTCGGCAGGGGTCTGACCCTATGTGTAACAACCGCTATGTCGCCAACATGAAACACCCGACCAAGACGGTCCTACGATAGTAGCTACAAGAAGATCCTCGACAGCCAATGCCCTATCCACAAGAAGTCCAAGCATTCAATGCGCGAATGCGAAGTCCTCGAGTTGGCAATGCGAGGAAGGAGCAACAAGAAGCAAAAGCACGGCGACACTGGCAAAGATAGGGACCAGGAGCCCCCGCCGTCGGAGTTTCGACCAGCTTCAGGAACCTACTCCATCTTTGGGGGCAGCGTGGTAGTGGAAGGCGAGAGGCAGCGTCGTCAAGTCCGCAAGGACGTCTTCTCAGTCGGCGCCGTCGGAGACGAACTGGCCAACGCCCGCTATCTCGACTGGTCGGAGCGGCCGATAACCTACTCCAGGGAGGATCAATGGACGGATTATAGGTACCCCGACCGTTTTCCCCTCATCGTCAACCCGATCATCGCCACATGTTGCTTCCGAAAGGTACTGGTAGACGGCAGTAGCGCCCTCAACATCATCTTCGCCGATGCTTTCCACCAGCTTGACTACTCAAAGAAGGATCTCTCCCCGGCAAACTTCCCATTCTTGGGAATCATCCCAGGCAAAGCTTCCACGCCGGTGGGGCAGATCACCCTCCCGGTGCAGTTCGGCGACCAAGAACACTTCAGAGTTGAAAATATCAATTTCATCATCGCCGACTTCGAGACCTCCTACCATGCCATACTCGGCCGTCCGGTGCTCGCCAAACCCATGGCGGTCCCGCACTACACCTACATGGTGCTCAAGATCTCGACGCTATAGGGCATCCTCAGTCTCCGCACCAACTTGCAGATGGCATATGAGTGTGAGCAGCAGACACTCAATGCTGCCGGGAAGCTCCTCACCATGGACGCATACGTCTCTGAACTGGTGACAAGCCCACCGCGAAGAAACCAAAGGAAGCAGAAACAATGACAACCAACGACGACACCCCTTGTGCCTAGATGTAGAGACCCCTGGCCCCCAGAGACACGGGACGTTTTAGAAGTCATAAGTACCCCAGTAGATTGTACTATGTACCCCCCCGCAATAATAAATAAAGGTTCGCCGTTTTTCTGCTAGATTACCCTTCTTTCTATGTCCCAAGTGCTCTCAGCGTTCGACGACCTCCACAAAACGCTCCCAGCGTTCGACAACCTCTACAAAACGCTCTCAGTATTCGACAACCTCTACAAAGCGCTCTTAGCATTCGATGACCTCTACAAAACACTCTCAGCATTCGACGACCTCTACAAAATGCTCTCAGCATTCGACGACCACTACAAAGCGCTCTCAGCATTCGACGACCTCTACAAAACGCTCTCAGCACTCGACGCCATTGTCGATGGGATATCCTATAGGGTACCCATTGACCTGACCACTAGAGTTTTGGGCCTTGATCACACAGCCCACGAAGGAAGGCAAGCATACAAACTCGGATAGAACGACAGAATCGAAGCGTAGCTTAGGACTCTGAGTTTATAACCGAGTAGGATTAGAAGCAACCCTCAGTTGGTCCCTGGACTATAAAGGGTTGATGAGGGTACCACCCCAAAACACACGATGTCACGAAACCACCCAACCAATATAAGATCAAGCATGATTGTCCCCATTTAACACGTTGACACACACACACTCTCACTTATACCAGTTCGGTAGTCCGCCGAGTATCCCGAAGGACCCCGGTAAATGAACAACCCAACCAGGATCGGTTGATTAAGTAAACACCAATCATTTACACAGAGTTTTGCAGCAGGAATAATATTACAGATAAGCTCAGAAATAATAATACAAGTCTGAGTTCGAAAACTGTTTATTGAAAACAACATAACTTTGAAATGATTATAATAACATAAGTTGAAATACATTGCTAGCGTAAAGTGACATCCTCCAACAACAACATATAGATAAGAGATATCTAGACAATCACCGAGCCCACTGGTGGTTAACCACTCCTTCAGCAGGACGAAGCCCTTCACCTGCAACAGGGTGGGATAAACCCTGAGTACTCGAATGTACTCAGCTAGACTTACCCGACAGAGAGATAGATATATAACCATAGACACTTCAAGGATTATGCAAGGATTTATCAAGTGGACCTCATGAGGTAGCATACTTTTGCATAAAAGAGCATTTCTAACTTACTAATGTATTCTCCTGATTATAAAACATCATTTGGCATTTGGATTAAGTAGCATTAGTCGATCCATATTAGCATATGTACTAGAGCAATCACTGAATTATCAATACAATAATAACCATATCGTGCTTGGCATGTAAACCATATAACTATCTTTTGGTTACTTATCAGAGTTCAGGTTTCTACAGTGGGAGGAAGATCTTTCAAGTTTCTCACTGACGGGGAGACCGCGATTCGAATCAAATTCCTATCCAGCTGGTGGTTTGTTCTTCAATCACACCCAAGTCTACCTACCGGCAGACTTATTTAGGTCACCTTCAATATAGTTCGGGTGACGCCGCAGATCCCCCGGTACCGGCATGAGTAGCGAATCACGGATAGCCAGGATGTTCAAGCAGTGCCTGCCCTTGGTGTCAGGCCAGGACGTTCAAGATACTTGCCCATGGTCTAGTATGCCGCTCGCGGTCTTCATGACCCAAGTAGGAGGGGATTCCGGCCCGACCTATAGAGTTAGGCTTCGCGGTCGAAACGAGTTATTCGGCCAGCTATGAAGAAGGCATGCGTTCAATCTTGGCAGATGTCCAACCACGATCCAGTGCCTAACGACACAGGCGGAGAGAACCCGCTCACAAGACCTCCAAGTCAAGTGGCTCCCATACACCTTGTCCACTCGGTCTCGATTTATTCCTTCCACATGGTTATTTCCACGATAGCACCACCCATGCTACCGGTCTAAGTATGGCTAAGCATATGTTTCGATCCTAGGCCTACAAGGTTCTTTTGTTGGACAAGGAAGATATAATGCAGCAAGGGTTTCATTCAACTCCTACTAACTTAATGCACAATCAATTGGTGGTATTGTAAGTAAAATACTTTAAAATAGAGTAAGGGAGGTTTATAATGCTCCGGGGCTTGCCTTGGGAACCGACACAAAGTCAGCGATGGTTAGATGACACTCGGTTGGCGACCTCTTTAGATCCACGCTTGTACTTTTGGTTGTTCCGTCTTTTGGATTCAACCATCAACACCACCTTTAGGTTGGCTCCACCAAACACCGTCTTCGGGTTTGGCTCCAACCATCACATCTACACGTAGTGTACCTAGCGTACCTAAATGAGATGCAAGATGTACATGTATGAATGCGATGAAGCAACACAAGACATATATACAAGCATTAATGACCAACATTATATTATGCAAGACAAACACAAAAGTATGCAAGACATACATACACACTCATCGGAAATTTATTAACTACCATCACTCAAGTCTAGCATCTAAGATAGCAAGCAATTTATTGAACCAACATATATAAGTATCTGAATTTATTTGGCTAAGGATCACACATGCATAGCACCAAAGAATAGCAAGTATACCAAGCATAACCCATTAAGTTACTCAATCAAGCTATTGCAAGCACTCGATAAGCCCAAGAGTTATTTAATTAATCATTCAAGACATGTACCAGATTATACATGACACACAGAGGCACTTAGATTAAATTACCAAATATAACTAGAGCCTATCTTAGCAGATATAAGCACATTACATGATATATCTAGTCACTTAGAACTGTTTAACTAATTGTTACCCAAGCTTAGTCATAGAAGATAAAAACACTTCAAGCATGATATACTATTAAATTGAAGTCAAAATATGACAAGTATCCATCCATCAAGTTTACTTAATAGATTAAACTAGTAAGATAAGTTAAAGCATTTAACTTACACATGCAGGTTCGGGACAGCAACATGCAGTCACAGTTTTAATCATAATTGGAGTTATACTAATCCAACAAACATGATTCTTATATATTTGGAAAGCTAATTAAGTTGTCTAGAACTTTCTTATAACTATGAAGAGATGATTTAATAATTAAGCAACTCGAATTCAATGAGGAATGCATCTGTGTCCAAAAAGGAGACAAATTTGCTATCCCTTCTTGAAACAGCCATAACTCGAGTTCTAGACATCTTAAAAATATGAACTTGAACAATCTAGAAAGCTTATGAAATATACTACAAATGTCCCAACATGTTCAAGACATGATTCCAAGTTTAACTTGGCCAAACAACACAAACATCCAGGTCTGTCCAGAGAATGACAGATTTCCATCTTCAACTTAATAAATTCATATCTCCTAAACTATCAGAGATATAGACATGAAAATTTAACACAAGCTTTCTCACATTATTATCTACAACTTTGGTAGTCATCATACCAACAGAAAACATCATTTAGTATATGATAAAATTTATTTCCTAAACACTATGCATGCAGCCAAAACAGCAATATATCAACCTTGGTATTTGGTTCCTTCAATTGGGAACCGGAGCAACCAGGGTGGACACGGTAGCAAAAAAAGTTTTGACCGTCTGATTACCGAGTAACAATGGCTGATTGCCATCTGCCGTGCTAGAAAAAGTGGACGCTCAGCCTGTACACGGTAAAAAAAAGTTGTACAAAAAAAAGCCTTTCGTGTTGGGTCCTAACAGGTTATATCTCTCTCGTCTCCTCCGCTCCTTCCATCCCTCGTCTCCTCCGCTCCTGTGGCCCTATCCCCCTGCTCCCCGCGAGGCGTCCGGTGCTCCGGCCAGCCCAGCGGCACGCCGGCGCTCCCCTCCCCCTTGCAAGCGGCGGAGCCAACGAGCACAGAGCGGAAGTGCACCGACGGCCCCTTCCCCCTCACAAACTGATGACGCAGCAGCGCCAGCGGGCACGGCGGCCGTGTGGCTGTCCTTGCCAGCGCTGCCGCCGCTCCGCGCCCTCCAGCACCAAGGACGGGCCCTCCATTCCCGTCCCCTTCCCTGCCCTCCCTTAGGACCGCCCGCTTGCACAGGAAGCCAGCGGCGCGGGTGGTGACCAGCTCGGGTGCCGCAGCCGGTCCATGGAGCGGGTGCCCCTTCGAGCTGCCCCACCATGGGTGAGCCCAGGGACTTCCGGCAAGGCGGCTGCCATAGCCTAGGTCAAGGCTTCGCCCCTGCATCGTCGTTGACATGGCATCCGGCAACCTCCATCGCCAGCAGTGCAAATCCAGCCCTGTCTCCGTCGTCCTCTATTGCCGTGCAGCCGGCTTCCCTGTGGGTTGCGCACTACCACGGCAAGGCCCTGACGGAGGACCCCCCTAGCCAACTTGGCGGAACAGCGTGGACGACACCAGCACTGGGTGTGGCCCTACAACATGCAGGTTATTCAATTTTTCCCTATGATTGCTCAGCTTCTTGATCCCAATCTCAGAAACATTTTCTACAATGCTTCAATTTTAGATGAGTTTGTTTCTGATTGTATGACCTTTCAACCAGTGCAATTGAATGATACATCTAGGTTTTCCTCCAGCTGACTATGTTCCCTATTTTTAGTTTGATTTTGTGACTGTGTTTGCCTTTAGTATGCATGCTGATATTTCGGGGCCAATGGTAAAAACAGTTCTTCAGCAAATACTAATGCATGTTTCAGGGTGTCCTATCACTCTCATTTAATTTTTAATTCAATGAGTAAAACAAATGTTTCCATAATCTCTTCGTGGGCGCGCGCAAGGGCGTGCGGTTTATACTTGTTTTTATAACTCCTAAACCGCTTAACAAACAGTTATGAAATCTTAACCCAATATCATCCATCATGCAAGGAATACACCACAATTATTTCATAATTTTTGGAGCAATCCTCAATGGTGATAAATATATAATTTGCACAATCAAATTTCTAAAACAGTCAGCACAAAACCACCTTTTCAACAGTTAATTCAAACTGAATCATAACATCTAATACATCTAGTACGTAGTGAATTCATAAGGACTCCGAAAAGTCTTAAATCGCATTCACGCGATTTTCCTACGATTTTATATGTATTTTCAAATTTTGCTGCAAAAAATGGAGTTAGTTTTGGATTAACATTTGCATCCCGCACCCTAGACTTTCACCAAACTAATTAAGGACCTAACCGTAAATCCATGAGTCATATAACATTTGCATAAAAACCGAATAAAAGATTCTATATACTAGATAACCCTTCTCCTTCGTTTTCACGGGAGGACGATAGATTCCGGTGGGAACCAAGGTCGGGGACGAGGTTGTGGAGGTCAGCGAGGGCTCCTGCTTGGCTAGGGTCGGCAACAGCGGCGTAGGGCGGCTGGCAGCAGGGCACCGGCAGCAGCCAGCAACCTGGCAGCTACTCGGAAGGCCACAACGGCTCCAGCAGCCTAGGGCAAGCAGTGCTGGGGCACGGGGCGAGCTGAGCAGGGCGCTGCCCATCCAGCAGCAGCGCAGCCAGGGGGCGAGCAGCCGGTCGTGGCCGGTTGGGCGAGCCGCCAGCTCGCGGCGAGCGCATAGGGCCGCGGACTCGCGCAGGGGCTCGGCCAGGGGCACGACAGCAGGCGAAGGCGCACTGCTAGGGAGTGGCGACGGCGTGGCGAGGGCAGAGGGAGGAGGGAGAGAGCCTAGGGTTTCCTGCCATGGGAGAGCTGAGAGAGCAGGGAGAGCCGAGTGGAGGGGAGGCACTCGGCAGAAAAATGCCGAGGGGATGAGGGAGCCAACCTTTTTCTTTCCTCGGGCAGAGAGGATGTCGACATAAAGCCTGTTCCCCCTTCTCCACCAAACCCATTAATTGACATTGTCCCACTGGAATTATTTATGAAACTGTCACTGTCGTCGTCTTTTGTCGCTTTTCAAACCGTTCGTCCGGTCGCGAATCCGAATGCACCGTTGCGAAGGTCTCGACGAGTAGAGAAACTTCCCTTTTATCACCTTGGGCAGATTCGGATTACTTTTCGCAATATAAATTCCCAAAGGAAACTTCGCGGAGACCAGGAACTCAAATCCCGAATTCCAATCGATCTTCGGACATTTGCTTCGCTATTTTTGGAGCTGATTCGGGTATCGATAATTGAACGAAATTTGTTCCTCTCGATCCGATCTACGACTTCCGTTGAAGGCGCGTCGACATGCGAGATCTCCACGATGTCGGTCAACCACGGTCAAAAACGTTGTCGGTTGCGCTCGGATCGGGGTTCGGAATGTTTTCCGGGCATTTTCTGTGTTTCCGGGCAACACGAACCTTTCACGACTTTTGTTATAGAGTTCAACTGGAGTATTTCGGGCAATGTCGTGAGACTCGGTTGGCTCATATAATTATTTTCACTTCACAAGATAAATCTGATAATTATATGAATCCTTGTTCTGGGTGACTTTTGATCCAAGCTTTAGGAAACTTTTCCAATGGTTCATATGGATGGAAATAGAGATGATGCACCCAGAATAAATACCTTATAATATATTTTCGATATATGAACTATAGCCTCTGATTATCGCTTGATCCGATATAATTAGGTTTAATCACTTCTTAGCCCGTGATTAATACCGGGGGTGTTACACACGAAGTACAACATAACACCCGATACGCAGAGCGACATACAACACCCTGTATTACGCAATCAGAGTAATAATAAGCGCCCCAAATGGACGTAAGGTTATTACTCGACTACGTCGAGGGCCTGAACTAGTATAAATCATGTGTCCCTACGTGTCCAACCACCAAGGTTTCACTATTCGCTGAGACACGAACAACTATCTCAGATAATACCATGGTAGGCTATCGGTGGTAAAACATCGATAGCTGACACGCTAGGTAGGGGCTTTCGGTGAATTTTTTCTCGAAAGCTTGGTGGACCACGACCTTAAAATGATAAATCCGACGAAATCAACGTTTTTCTTCGGATCTTGGATCAGTGAGATCGACGACAATGATAGACTTCGAACTCGACTCCAAGAAGAAGAGGAACTAGACGAAAAGATTGAATAGAATCTCCAAGAGTTAAACCAAAGGATCACAAACCTCACAATTTCGAACCTGATTGAGACAAGGAAAGAAGATGGCTACGGAACCGACTCGGAGAAGGAGATGCCACCACATGTCGATTCTGAGCCGGACACAGAAAGACTAAATGCAAACCGAGTCAGAGTACGTAACTAAACCACACTCGGAAACGGAAATAACTCGGTGAGAATCAAGTACTCGGGCTTATATGGATTACACAATTCAGCGTCGATGCACGAACATTTTCTTCAGAAGGCGATGACAAGAATCATAATCCTAAAAGGCACACAAGAAGGGATGATGATGTAAACAACCCCAAAAGGATGTATTGTGCATTGGCCAAACTACTTCCCAAGACAATGAACCCATGATGAAGAACTACCATACCAGGAAGGAAAAGAACTCAGGAGTGGTGAAAGCCCATGTGTTTGGTTTTGAGTAATTGATAAAACCTACCAAGTGTACTAACCTTTGCTCTCTAAGTGTATATGATGAGATAGGTTGGTGCATGCCATGTGATGGAGCCAAATGGATCAAGGTGTTGATGGCAAGGCTCTAGCATGGAAGGATGAGAAGAAAAGGAAAATGGTGTCAAGGCAAAGGTGATATAGGAACCATTTTCGGTTTGGTGATCAAGACACCTGTTGACGCCAGAAATGGGGCTTCCGGCGTCAGCACCGCATAGGGCCCGTAGAGAGCATGCAGCAGCAGAGCTTGATCTCCTGGACCCCTTTAGCGGCTTAAGCCACTTCGATGATCGATTCTAGGCATGCCAGTCAATTTTACCTACAATTGACAAGGAGATGAAACATTAAATTATGGAATGTGTCGGTTGTCGTCAGATAGTTCCATGAGTGTGCGACTCTCATATAGCCGATGAATGTAGGAGATTGACTAAAGAGCCAGCTCCGAACAGGATTAGATATAACAATGGTTCATGAACAGCTATCATAAGATATCAAGCATAAGATATGTAAATAGCCGATCATGCGGTGAGATAAGGTAAAGATGCGATGCATGCAACATTATCGTCATTGAACTACCAAATCTACTGAGTATACCGAATAAAGATTAACCATCAACAGAGGTGTGTTCCCATACAACCATGATGACAACTAACCCGATAACTTGGCCAATCTACTAGCATTGGGGTGTTTCCATGCAGCCATAAAAGTAAATGAATCAAGCCACGTCCAGTATACTTAATAGATCTAACAGATCAGAACAACAAAGTACACACATCGTATGATTGAAGCATAACCAGATTAGCTACGTTAGCCGATATGAGACCCATGAAGCTTGAACAAGATCCATGTATTCGACACCGGACGGATCTAAGTTTGAACAGACATAACTCAACACATATGGCATTGGGGTTCGTAAGATGCAGCCGTATCACATATGTTGAAGCAGATCCAACCACACTCAAATCAATCTAATGACCGGATACATGTCTCGAACCCATAACACGTAGCAACCGCAACTAATGAATTAGCCGATATGATCTTAGATCTATCGCCTCTCTGAATGTAAAGAAAGAATGCAACGGAGGTAAATAGATCTAGATAAAAATAAAGCACAGGCCAATTCATTAGATGAGATTGGGCATGATATTGTAGAAATAGATTAAACAAAGCATAACAAACAATATCGAGAACTTGATGAATCTATTAGATCACCAATCTAATAGAGCCGATAACTAGCTTGAAGCCATGATTCATGTGAGATTGAAGCAATGCAGCCCCATGAACAATAGATTCAAACCGATAACTAGCTCATACCGAGCTTGCACGAGTTACACAATATAGCCGTACAAACGAGACATGAGCCAAGGCTAGACTTATAGGCAAAACCGGAGATCGATCTAGTCGATGCAGCCCAATCCGTCGAAGGTTCACCAAAATCTACTCTACTCCTACTCCTAGCGGTGGCCGAAGGCTAGAAACTAAGGACTATGTTGTATGTTTGATTGATTGGATGTCCTTCTCATTCCCTATGCCCCGCTATTTATAGACCATAGCATATACCCTAATCGGCCATCACACAAGTCCTAATAATAAGGAAACAAACCCTGACTTGGGCCTCAAACTGCTTCGTTGCCGAGATCGCCGCGTGCGTGTTGTTGATACCGGCCGAAAGATCCTTTTCTGATATCTTATTTCCTTAGTCGATCTTTCAAGTCCATCTTATGTGCTCCTTCTCAAAGCTTGCTAGGAGCCCATCAGACCGCATATTGTCATACCAAAATACGGTGTTAACACATGCCCCCAATTTTGGGATAAATTGTTTTATTCCAAAATTCCTTCAGAAGTCCTCGAGAACCGTATCAACAGTCGACTCGCCTTCCCAAAATATCTCTGTACTGTTGGGAACCGAAACAGCCGACCCCGCTGCTTCCGCTAACTTCACGTCACGACGCGCCCACAACTAACCCTTCATCTTTGTAGAAGGTCTATATAATTCTATATGCCCCCCGGGCTCCGGTACTCGCCCACGGTCAATCATACTGTAGCCTTCCGGAGCCCTCGAGCAAGAAAACCTCAATGGCTGGAGGCGATAGCCGCGGAAAGCGTCCGGCCGAAGGACCGCCGTCGCAGGTTTCTTCTTCTCGTCAACGCCTGCGTGTGACACGGTGATTGCTCTTTCATGTGTTTCCTGGTTCTGCCTCCTGGGATGGTCATTATTTGTCCACCAATTTGTTCCCCCCTTTCAGACCTCTAAGCAGCGATGAGGCTCTGTTGTCTGACTCTAACCCTAGCAGCCCTGATCTGGTGGCCTACTGCTCTGTGATGGAAGAGTGCTGCCGACTCCGCGAGGCATACTCAGAGTCAACCAAGGAGATAGATCGTCTCCACAATTTGTCCGATGCCCACCAGGTGGCCCTGACCGCCACTGAGGATGAGGTTGCTGATACGAGGCGTCGTCTGTTTGAAGCTGATGGTCAAGCGGCAGGTAACGCATATTTGGTTGCTTTAGTTCTTCATGACCCTTCTTCATCTTATGTTTTGACAACACTGAAGGCGCAACTGGAGAATCTGCGCCGCATAGCCTCCACCATCGCCAACGTTGTGAATGCCCAAGGCAACACCCTGAACCAACATCTTCAGGATATCCCACACTAGATCAGGGAGATCGCTCTTTACGGCGTCCACCACAGAGCTTCACTGCCCTCACTGCCGCTGCAGCTGCCACCGACTATCGAATTCCGGAGATAGCAACCGGTTTCCCCAGGCAAGAGGGACCCTAAGACCATGAAGACCTCTGTTGATATTTGTTAACGCAAATAGAAGAATCACTGGGAAGTAATCCGCAAGCACACGGATACCGATGAGCACTTCACTCGGGAGATTATCCAGAGTATCGTAATTTATTTTTCCACAAGGAGAAAGGGTGCATCTGAATAACCAAATCTATGCTATTAACCTTTAGGCTACAAACAAGGTGATCTTGATATCAGCGATTAGAGAAGATCGCGACTGCACTCTCGTTCTAGTCTAAGCAAGATATGTGTTATTATTCTATTGGGGAGAACCGTCGAGATAAGAGACACCTCAAAGGATGCTTAGCACGCGGCCTATAAACCCTACCGATCCTTCTAACGGGATTGTGGGTTCCAAAGGTATCTACGGAATTGTCATGTTCCGAGCTACTACCATAGGTTCGGCTAGACAGGGGATATCTATGAGTATAATAGCCCAAACACCATGTTTACGCTAGAGATGATTACCCTACCCTCTACGCGAAGAGAATAAAGTAAACTCACAAACCAAAGAATAATAAAACAGAGAACTTACTAGAATTATAAGTCGAAATACCGAAGAAATCCTAGGAGCAAGCCTCGGGTTAGGAGACTTGATCTCGTCGATACAAACTGGAGAGGAGACACCGATAGGCCGGGTTCCTCCAATCCTCACCTCCACTCGAACTCTCTCAATCTAGAAGAGTAAACTCTAATCTCACATAGAAACTAAGGATAATTTCTCTTGAATGCTAAGCCCTAGAGAATAGATCCATAAGGGATCTTCTCCGGCGAATCCTCTCTGGAAAATATGCAAATGAATAATGGATTGCCTTTAGCCAGGGGGCAGGGGTCCTCCTTATATAGCCCCCTCAAATGATCGTTAGCCGTCGGATCCAACCGACCTTAATGGAGGGTTTAGATTGATCCTCAAAGGGGGTGGAACCCTAATCCACGAGGCGGAGCCTCATTGGCCCTTAGCCCAGGGCGGCCGCCCTAGGGGGGAGGGCGCCCGCCCTACCCTGCTGACAGGCGAGCCCCTCCTTCCTCGGGGGTGATTCTAGAGTCTTCTAGATTGCTCTTTTTCGTTCGGAAGTGTTATGTGTCTATGTAATCCTTACTTGTAGGCCTCTTTTGCTCTTTTGCAGTTGTCTCCCTGCAGAAACAGATAAACACCAAAACTCGTGGAATTCTGTCAGTTAAAACCCTATGTCTAGGTGGTGTGTTGCAAATATATCTTTTCTTCTGCTTAGTTGACACTTAGAATTGATACTTAAGAGGTGTCAACAAGCTCCCCCATACTTAGGCTTTTACTCGTCCTCGAGAAAAGGACGGTTAAAACATAAGCTTAAGGTTTAGACATCAATAGCTGAAAGATTCCTTTTTATACCTATACTGCGGGAGTTTAGTGGAGTCACCGTATAACTATGAGCAATTAAGGAATAAAGTAGCTAGAAGTAGAGACCCTTCATCTTTCAATCTTGTCACTTGGAGTTTTTGCATGTTTAGCTTATTTTTTTTCTGGTGCTCTTAGATCGCTCATAAATGAATCTCAAAAAGTATAGGTAGATGTGGCATACTTACCTTGCATGTATTGCCTGATCAAACCGGGATCCGAGGAGAATAATGGCATACTCTTAGATCAAGACATGTTGGTCAAATTTTATTATAATGTCATCTCTTACTGGTGTATTGTTATTAGAGGAAGCATGGGCTATCGTTATCATTATTTTTATATATTATTTTTTTCAGGTGGGTGCTGATGTACCCCTAATTCTACTGTCGGACTTATGCCCATTTTTTCTGCGAGGTTGTTAGACATTTTGCCCATTTTTATTTCCTCGAATTTAATATTTTTGCATAGCCCATGCCTCTAATGCAATACTACTTCGGAAGAGTGAATCTTTTGTGTTTGTAATGTATGAATGAAGCCTTGATCTTTGGAGTATGATAAATATCTAACAACGATCCACACGATTTGAACAAACTCAATACAAAATAAGTTGCCTTTTGGCTTTTGATTGGTAAGTGTAAAGCATGTATGGGATGGTAGTTATTTATTTTAAAGAAACTCTCCAAGTGACAGAGATTATCAAGAATTAAGTTCTCATATTCTACCATCTCATATTCCACAACGACTTAAGTAACATGGAGTCTCTAATTAAATTTCCAACAATAGCAGGACTACAGGAAACTTCATACAGAGAGTCTATTTTATAAAGATGTTTTAAGGAAACATTTAATATTTTTAGTTTATCATGTTTAAAGCATTTATTTATGGAAACTCACTGCACGAATTGAAATTTAGGAATATTTATGAAAAAATGTAACGTGCAGGGTGCAAACCTGACCGTGGTCGAAGAATGGTGCAGGAGGTGCTCAGCCCAAGGCGGGCGCCCTGGGTAGTGGGGCAGCCGCCTAGCTAGGGTGGCCCCTCGTCCTCTGCTTCGGCGTGTGTGGTTGTTGCTCTGTTTGTTTCCGAAATTTGTGCTCGTTGCAGTTAAATCTGTTCGTCTTGTCATCGGGGGTTTCCCCCATACTTGTTTCCTGTTTTCTTAGATAACAACATAGTGGAGACAAGCAAGGTACAATAATAATAGAAATGATCTTTATTTATTATTTATTTTGAAGCATTTATTACATAGGGAAATGAAAACAAACTAATTTCTAGCTAAAGGATCTAATCATGCCTCAAGAACTGCATAACTCGCTAAAGCATCTAGCGACGTTCTAAAAACTTAACCTTCTTACTAAGCTCAACTACATCACGCTTAAGGCCCTCTACTGTGGTGTTCAGGTTTGTGACCTGTCTAGAGAGAAAGCTTAGAGAGGTTTGGAGATTGATGATCATGTCATCCCTATTGTGGAAGTCTTTTTCTAGCTCTGCTACGGTTTTATGGCGTTTTGGAGATGACTCGAAGGAGTTGAGAGAGTGCTTTGGAGCATCCTTTGGCGGTACGAATTTGACTTTGGATGCGCGGATCCCCTCGAAGTAGGGATGTTCTTCTTCAGTGGTGTACTTGACATTGTCGATCTCTCCTCCTTGGTTGGTCTTCACTCCTATGATTCTTTCCTTGGGCCTCAGTGGAAGAACCTTGGTACCAGCAGGCACCTCGACGAAGGGTTCTTCTTTTGGTCCCTTGAGAAGGAGCGGTTACGGTGGTGCAACGAGGACAGGCTGAGCGTAGTAGGATTTTCTATAGCGCTGCTGCTTTGGAGGAATGGTGGCGAGCGGGAGAGCATCGTGGACTACGACTAAAGCTTTAGAGTCTGGATCTTCTTGCGGGAGCTGGTTGAGGTTGGATCCGTAGGGGACCATCCTCCTATCGGCGTTGCTGTTGCTGGCCATGGGAGCAAAGAGATCTAGAAAGAGAAAGCTAAGGAAATGATGATGATGATGATGATGATGATGATGGCTGACGTCAGGGGTTCTTTATAGGGACAATTCCTTGTGCGCCATTATAAAAAATCGTACTTCCTTGTGTGCCATTGAAAAAGTTGAGTGGACTTCAACGCCACTACACTAATATTTTTTACCCTTTACGCCACTACCGTCAGCTTGAGCTCTAACGGTGTCAATCTAGAGGTGTGAAAAGTCAAAAATGTCCTTAGTCTAAATATGTCATTAATTTATTTTTGAGCATCTTAATGACTTCAAATGAAAAAAGTCAAAACTAGAAAGTTGTAGATCTTATCAAAATCTATAACTTTCATATAAAAATTATCTTCACTTAATTTTGCAAAAAAAAAGATATGATTTTTCTAAGACATATTAATCATATCAAATCTATATTTTTTTTGCAAAATTAAATGAAGATAATTTTTATATGAAAGTTATAGATCTTGATGAGATCTACAACTTTCTAGTTTTGAGTTTTTTTAATTGAAGTCGTTAAGATGCTCAAAAATAAATTAATGACATATTTAGACTAAGGGCATTTTCAACTTTTCACACCTCCAATTTGACACCATTAGAGCTCAAGCTGACGGTAGTGGCGTAAAGGGTAAAAAAAATTAGTGCAGTGGCGTTGAAGTCCACTCAACTTTTTCAATGACACACAAGGAAGTACAATTTTTTATAATGGCGCACAAGGAATTGTCTCTTCTTTATATAGGGGTGGAAAATTGCCTCTAGAAGCATCTACGGAGCAAATCTCGCGGAGAAATGGTTGGATAAGTGTTCTGTAAGGTTTATCAGATAAGAGGGACTAGAAGGTTCGTGAATGCAAAAGGCGGTGGTGAGAGGTGACAGGGGTGGGGCGGCCGCCCTACACCCTAGGGCGCCCGCCCTGGCTAGGGCTCTGCTGCCGAGCCTCTTTTGCGCATTCATTTCTAGAAGATTCTATGATACATCTGGCCCAGGTAGGGTTGGCCGAGGCCCGATAAATTGAGGTTGCCCGGACCCCAACAGTTCTTAGGCACACCCACTCGGAGAAAGGCCCAATCTCCCTAAAAGACTAGTTTGATAGGGAAGGGTGGCTCTCCCTTTTAAGGTGGCTTCCTCCTCCCTAGCTAAGCAAGGTGGGATTATTCAGAGGCTCACACGTTCGCCGCCCGACTACAACTGGATCACTTGTCCCATTATTTGGTGCGTCTTTGCCAACGGGTAATAATGGAGGATGTCCTCATCATTCCCACCCCCTTAAACAAGGGCCCAGCTCTGATACCAAATGATACATCTGGCCCAGGTAGGGTTGGCCGAGGCTCGATAAATTGAGGTTGCCCGGACCCCAACAGTTCTTAGGCACACCCACTCAGAGAAAGGCTCAATCTCCCTAAAAGACTAGTCTGATAGGGGAAGGGTGGCTCTCCCTTTTAAGGTGGCTTCCTCCTCCCTAGCTAAGCAAGGTGGGATTATTCAGAGGCTCACACGTTCGCCGCCCGACTACAACTGGGCCACTTGGCCCATTATTTGTTGCGTCTTTGCCAACGGGTAATAATGGAGGATGTCCTCATCATTCTATTTGCTGAAAAACAAATGCATGGCCCAAGATGGAAAAATTAAAGTGACTGGGCCTTAAAAAATCACTTAAAATGTAGAAATTAATTACGTCTATTTCTTCTAATTCTTCATTAGGTTCTAAAAATATTTTGAGACGTTGTCCATTTACCTTGAATAACGTACCTTCGTTATTTTGAAGTGTGATTGCTCCGTGGGATGATGAATTGATTACCTTATATGGTCCTTCCCATTTGCTTTGTAGCTTTCCGTGTCCGAAAGCTTCACCCTAGAATTAAAAAGTAATACCTTATCTCTGGGTGTGAACTCTTTCTTCTTGATCCTCTTGTCATGCCATCGTTTAACTCTTTCTTTGTAGATCTTTGAATTATGATATGCTTTTTATTTCCACTCCTCTAACTCTGATAATTGCATTTGTCTTTTCTCTCCAGCAGCATCAAAATCCAGATTCTATCTTTTTATAGCCTAGTGTGCTTTAAACTCTAGTTCAATAGGTAGGTGACAAGTCTTTCCATATACGAGTTGATACGGAGACATTCCAATTGGAGTTTTGTATGCAGTCCGGTATGCCCAGAGTGCATCGGGTAACTTGTCCTTCCATGCTGTTCCCATTTCATTCACTGTCTTCTAGAGAATATTCTTGATTTGTTTGTTTGAGGTCTCTGCTTGTCCACTTGTCTGAGGATGATAAGGTGTAGCGACGTTGTGGCGGATCCCATGCTTTGCTGGATACTTTTCAAAACGTTTGTCGATGAAATGTGATCCTCCGTTGCTTATCACTATTCTGGGGACTCTAAATCTTGGAAATATGGTCTCTTCAAATATCCTCTTTGAATTTACGTTGTCGGCATGTTTGCAAGGTAGTGCTTCCACCCACTTGGAGACATAGTCAACCGCCACCAAGATATGCTCACAATTCTTTGATGGGAGAAATGGTCCCATATAGTCGATTCCCCAAACATCAAAGAGCTCTATCTGCAGATTGTTGGTGAGTGGCATGGCATCCTTGAGTTTATGTTGCCGTGTCTTTGACATGGCCCGCATCTTCGGATAAATTCTCTAGTGTCTTCATACATTGCTGGCCAGTAGAACATTGCCGAATTTTTGCATGTGTGCAAAATGCCCCATAATGACCTTCGTATGGTGATGAGTGACATCTTTCAATGATCTTCATTCCTTCTTCAATAGTCACACATCTCCTGAATAAGCCATCAGAGCATACTCGGAAGAGGTATGGTTCATCCCATATGTGTAAACGACTCTCTTGAATAAGCTTTCTTTTGTTTCCTCCTGGCGATACATATCCTGAAACCATAAAATTAACAATATCTGCATACCAGGGGTCAAATCTGTTGATCCGTAGAGCATGTCGTCCTGGAGTGAATCATCAATGGGTAGTTCCTGCGGATTCTTAAAATACATTCTAGACAAGTGATCTACAACAGGGTTTTCTACTCCCCTTTTATCTTTTATTTCCAAGTCAAACTCTTGGAGCAGCAGGATCCATCTTATTAAACGAGGTTTAGCATCTTTTTTTACTGAGTAGATATTTTAAAGCAGCATGATCAGAATAAACAATTACTTTGGCTCCTACTAAATAAGATCTAAATTTGTCTATAGCAAAAAAAAACAACCAGGAGGTCTTTTTTAGTGGTTGCATAATTAAGTTGAGGTCCTATCAAAGTTTTACTAGCATAAGCTATTGCATAATGCTTCTTATCCTTAGTTTGTCCCAAAACAGCCCCCACAGCATAATCACTAGCATCACACATAATTTCAAAAGGTAAAGACCAATCAGGGAGTTGAATGATTGGTGTAGAGATGAGCGCTGTTTTCAATAATTCAAAAGCTTTTATACAAGCATCATCAAATTCAAAAGGAGCATCCTTGGCTAGCAAAAGAGTTAGTGGTCTAGCAATAAATGAAAAATCTTTTATAAATCTTCGATAAAAACCAGCATGACCAAGAAAACTTCTTATCCCTTTCACATTTATAAGCGGAGGTAACTGTTCAATTACTTCAATTTTAGCTTTGTCTACCACAATGCCTCTTTCAGATATTAGGTGTCCTAGCACTATTACTTCTTTGACCATAAAATGACATTTTTCCCAATTAAGGACTAAGTGTTTTTCTTCACATCTTTGCAAAACCCTATCTAAATTTTCAAGACAACTATCGAAAGTTTTTCCATAAACAGAGAAATCATCCATAAAAACTTCCATAATGTCTTCAATCATATCAGAAAATATAGACATCATGCATCTTTGAAAAGAGGCTGGAGCATTACATAGCCCAAAAGACATTCTACGATAAGCATAAGTTCCATAGGGGCATGTAAAGGTGGTTTTGCTTTGGTCATCAGGATGGATCGGGATTTGGTGATACCCTAAATATCCATCTAAGAAATAGAAGAACGAGTGGTTGGCTAACCGCTCTAACATCTCATCTATAAAAGGTAAATGAAAATGATCCTTTTTTTGTAGCTTTGTTCAACTTTCTATAATCTATACACATCCGCCATCCTATGACGGTGCGTTGCGGAATCAGCTCATTCTTTTCATTTGTGATAACAGTCATGCCTCCCTTCTTAGGCACAATTTGCACTGGGCTTACCCACTCACTATGCGGAACGGGATATATAATCCCTGCATGCAGCAATTTTAAAACTTCTCTTTTAACTACCTCTCTCATCGCGTTATTGAGTCTACGTTGGGGCTCTTGAGAAGGTGAAACAGAAGGATCTATAGGAATGCGCTGAGTGCAAATTATAGGACTGATTCCAGTGAGATCTTGGAGTGAGTAACCAAAGGATGAACGATGTTGTTCTAAAACAGCCATCAAACATAGAGTTTGCTCCTAAGTGAGTTTTTCACTTATGATTATAGGAGACTCTGGATCATTATTGAGGAAGGCATACGTAAGACCGGGTGGTAGAGGTTTAAGCTCTATAGGAGGTCTAGGCGTTTCTGCAAACTCATCTAAGGGTTCAGGTTCAGAAAGGTTAGCTTCTTCTTCTATGAAGAAAGGAGTATCTTCTTTCAAATCTGGTTCATTAAAAAGCTCTAGAGAAGTAGTTTTTACTTCCTCCATAGGATCAGATAAAAGATATGATTTAGTTTTATTGTTCAAAGAATGAGAGATTGTCATTGGGTTTTGAAAACTCTTTCCAAAGGAAATGTTTAGTTTCCCATTTTGTCCTTCATAAAGAAGTCTTCTAAAAGGTTGTCCTATCAATAGGTCGTGGTTCCATGTATCAAAGATATAAAAGTTCAAACAAACCATGGCACCATCTACCATAATGGGTAAGACATGTAAAATTCCAAGACTGGGGACTATATGTCCGTCAAGATTCTTCATGAACTTTGTTGTTGGGGTTAAAGTCACTTTGCCCAATAATTCATGCGCAAGTGATTTAGACATGATATTGACCCCCACAATAGGATTATAGAGAGCGTCAAATTGATCTAAATTTAAAGCACAACGTATTGGAATAGAAGGTGAATCCAGACAGATCACATCAGAGGAAAGCTCTCATTCTTCTAACCATTCGGTACTTATGATTGATACAAGTTCTCTCAAAATGCTTCTGTTTGGCATTTGGTATATATGGTTGCTAAGGTGATGATTTCGAGGTTTTGAAATAGAAAGGTAGTTTGAAATATTTCAGAAATCAGTGAAAAGATCAGGATCTATATCCAGCATGAAATCAGGTGGTGGAATTTCTTCCTTTTTAGGCTTAGAACTTGGGATAGCTGAAATGGATGCTGGATCTGGCAAGGTATTGTCTTCAGCTTCGTGAGTTTCTTCATGGAGGGTATTATCCAACTCAGCATCTAGGATTCTATCTAAGGTTAATTTTGCTTCTATGGATGGTATATGAAAGAAAGAACCTCCAGATGTGGTGTTTAGCAACTCTCTATCCTTTCTACGAAGACCTTTATAAAAATGTTGAAGAAGAAAAGGGCCTTCGATGCTAAGGTGTGGACCAGATTCTAAAAGCTCAAGAAAACATTTCTAGGAGTAAGCCAAAGATTATTCTCTTCTTGGTTGAAGGTTAGAACCTTGACTCTAAGGTCGACGATTTGGGTGATGAGATAGAAATCTAGACAGAAGTTGGAGCGCATAACTCCCCAATCTCCTCGTTGTTGGCTTACCTTCTGATTATACCATTGTTTAGCTCTTCCTTTTAAAGAAAAAGGAAAAAGCTTCCAACGTAAAGTTTTATCGGATATGCCTTCTATGCGAAGACAATCACATGTTTGCTCAAAATCTTGAATATGAAGGTAAGGATTTTCGTCTTCCTTTCCTGAAAAGGATAGACTTTGAATCATTGCAATCAATCGCGGACTCAACCTAAACTGGGGAGTTTGGATAGGCTGTGATGACTCCCATGGTAATATGTCGGTCTCCGTGGGTGTAGAAAATTGATAGATAGGTGTGGAATTTAGATTTTCCATAAGGATAGAAAAGATAAGAAATAAAGAAATTGAAAAAGATTAGAAAAGATAAAAGTATAGGTACAAGAAAATAGCAAGATTCAAGGTTATCTCAGCAAACCGTCTTTCTCCCCGGCAACGGTGCCAGAAATGCTTGTTGATATTTGTTAACGCAAACAGAAGAATCACTGGGAAGTAATCCGCAAGCGCATGGATACCAGTGAGCACTTCACACGGGAGATTATCCAGAGTATCGTAATTTATTTTTCCACAGGGGGAAAGGGTGCATCTGACTAACCAAATCTATGCTATTAACATTTAGGCTACAAACAAGGTGATCTTGATATGAGCGATTAGAGAAGACCGCGACTGCACTCTCGTTCTAGTCTAAGCAAGATATGTGTTATTATTCTATTGGGGAGAACCGTCGTGATAAGAGACACCTCAAAGGATGCTTAGCACGCGGCCTATAAACTGTACCGATCCTTCTAACGGGATTGTGGGTTCCAAAGGTATCTACAGAATTGTCATGTTCCGAGCTACTACCACAGGTCCGGCTAGACAGGGGATATCTATGAGTATCCTAGCCCAAACACCACGTTTACGCTAGAGAGAACTGCCATACCCTCTACGCGAAGAGAATAAAGTAAACTCGCAAACCAAAGAATAATAAAATAGAGAACTTACTAAAATTAGAAGTCGAAATACCAAAGAAATCCTAGGAGCAAGCCTCGGGTTAGGAGACTTTATCCCATCGATACAAACTAGAGAGGAGACACCGACAGGCCGAGCTTCCTCCAATCCACACTTCCACTCTAACTCTCTCAATCTAGAAGAGTAAACTCTAATCTCACATAGAAACTAAGGATAGTTTCTCTTGAATGCTAAGCCCTAGAGAATAGATCCATAAGGGATCTTCTCTGGCGAATCCTCTCTGGAAAATATGCAAATGAATAATGGATTGCCTTTAGCCAGGGGGCAAGGGTCCTCCTTATATAGCCCCCTGAAATGATCATCAGCCATCAGATCAAACCAACCTTAATGGAGGGTTTAGATTGATCCTCAAAGGCGGTGGAACAATAATCCATGAGGCGGAGCCTCATTGGCCCTAGCCCAGGGCGGCCGCCCTAGGGGGGAGGGCGCCCATCCTACCCTACTGATAGGTGGGCCCCTCCTTCCTTGGGGGTGGTTCTGGAGTCTTCTAGATTGCTCTTTTTCGTTCGGAAGTGTTACGTGTCTATGTAATCCTTACTTGTGGGCCTCTTTTGCTCTTTTGCAGTTGTCTCCCTGTAGAAACAGATAAACACCAAAACTCGTGGAATTCTGTCAGTTAAAACCCTATGTCTAGGTGGTGTGTTTCAAATATATCTTTTCTTCTGCTTAGTTGACACTTAGAATTGATACTTAAGAGGTGTCAATAACCTCCAGGAAGCCTTCCGGGAGCATGGCGAGGCAATAGTTGATATAACCCGTGCCGAGGACATTGTAAACAAAGTATTCCTGGGCAATGAGTTTGTACTAGGCATGAATCAATATAATGACCTTGAAATGTCTCGTGTACCTCATGATGATTTTACTTTTGTGTCCATCTGAATGAGACCATCATTTCAAGTCCTTGACATCGTCGAGCCCTCCACGAGCTGTGTTTAGCCAACCCATACCTTGCCATCCAAATCCCTCATCGGCTACTTAACCAATTTTTCATGTAGCAGAATTTACTTCAGCTCACTAAACAAACATCTCTTCTATTTACGCCGACGTCATAAATATCAGTCAGACATCCCTGAAGTAGTATCCGACGTATATCTCTCTTTCTCCCCTCTTACCGAAGCACCCCCATGGCGAGCTCCTGCGAGAGTCCCACGATCAGCTCTTCTGGTAGTGCCCTGCAGCCGCCACGACACCGGCTCTTTAGGTAGGAAACCATTACTTCCTCATATGATTCATCTTGTTGGAGGCCTGACCGTTTCTCTCGGATGATGACTTGTGGGATCTCCTCCAAGGTATTCTGGCGGAGAGACGCCTTCTTCAAGAAGAATGCGAAAGGTCATCTTTCCTAGAGAAGGAGCTGATGTCGGCCAAGACCACTATTGCGAACACCCTGACGCTTCTGGATTCCCTTAATGCCAAGGCGGGAGGTATGCTTTCAGACTCCGTAACCCATTAGATGATTGCAAACCTTGGTCACCACAACTTCAACCGATCAGATCCGCACTAACCACATCGGCTATCTCAACTAATGTACTCTTCTGGTGTTCTGACAGAACTTGCCTGTATTTCCGACATGATAACCGTGCTGGCGGACTCTCTCCATGCTTATGGCTCGACCCCAGAAGAGCGCCTTGCCCAAGTGTCGGTGCGCATCTGGGACCTGGTCTTCCATTCTGTTGCTTACGGAGCCACCTTTGCTCTCTCCGGAGCAGAGGCCGCCGGCGTAGATATCTCTGGCGTTGTAGGTCCAGGCTTCACTAATACCCATACAATGCGTGATTTTCCTCCAATGATGAGACGATTCCAACCAATGGGACAGGCCGTCGCTGAGGTGACGCCTGTGGATGAACTGATCCACTGCTTGTCCTTGGAATAAGAGTTTATTCTTTCTGTAAACATCCCCCATGACTGTAGATTTCCGGCGAATGTGGTGTCTTCAGTCATGTTTTGTTTTCGCTTGAACTATGCCCCACTCTTTTTGTTATATTTCATTATTGTTTTTGTTATAAAGGCAATACATTGTATCGGCTATCACCACCTCCGAGCTAACCACTGCTGCGCTGGAGGCGATATGAATCATATCGGCTACTCATCTTGAGATATTCCCTTTCAGAACCCTGTGGGCCCTACCCCGGACGTTCTGTGACCTGGTATAGGTTTTCTCGGTTTGGTCTTTCATCCACTGTTTTTACCATCCTTAGTTCCGATGGGCAAGATGAATCTCCAAATCTCGGCCCCTTCTTGGTGTCCTTTTCCATTGGTATATGCTTTAGCTCTCAGGCGCCCATTTGATGTTGGTATGAGAAAAACCAGGCAACTGACAACCTCTGCCTTGCTCCAACATCTGTCCTTGCTCTCTGGCAGGCCTTACGGTCGGTCAATACTCGATCGAGAGCTTCTGGTGAGACCCGTGCCTGTCTGGTCATTGGTAGCCACTGACTTCACTAGAGGAGCATGCCTGCCCCCCGAGACAATGCCGTGATGACCTCGTCGCTTCAGCTCTACTTGCAGGTGAGCCCACACGGTGTGGCACCGATGAAACACATCCATCAAATTGATCCTTCTTGCGGCAGTGAGTGGTGAAACCGCCCGCCTAGTAGTTGCCCCGAGAGCACACTTGCGAGGGTTACCCTCGAACCATGTTTCCTTGCTCACCCTATGGTGGTTCTGAGATCTTCAAGGCGCTCTCGTTGCTCCTCAGGCCTTCACCACCTTGTCGTGGAACTTGTTGGCCAACCCATAAAATATGCAACTCATAGCTTTTGATAAGTGGCGGCCGGCATTTCCCAGTAAGAATTCTTTGACTCGTGTGGCATATACGAAGGTAGTCATGCATTACCTTCCACCGGAAATCTTTACTGTACTCAGTGCTGCCATCCGTGAACTCATTACTTTATGGCCTGACGCTAAATCAGCTAACATGATGGTCACCGACGCTGGGTGCTCATTTGCTGGGGCAGCCTTGTGTGCCTCATCCTCTAGTGCACAGGGATCGTGCCGATGACCCATCTAGCGCACCCAACTGACTCCTCCTTTGTAGAGCCGAGCGACTTCAGCCTTCGCAGCGGCCATGGTTCCATCGTGGCCGCCACCTATTTCATCCTGTCGGTGTTTAGGACCTACCAAAGAGTATATTTGTACGCGTGTTGGGCTCCGAATGGTGAGACAAAGAGACAAGAGGTTTATACTGGTTCGGGCAAGAAATCCCTATGTCCAGTGTGGAGCTGCTCGTGTTCCTTACCTCTGCTTGGAGGGGGTTTACAAGCTGGGTCGAGAGAGGGAGTGTGAGTCCCAAGTCTCTGAGTGCTTCGGTGAGTGAATGTGCTATTTGCTAGCTATGTTGTTCGATGTGTGTTGCCTTGTTTTGACGTCGTCCCCCCTGCCCTCCTTTTATAGTCGCAAGGAGCTAAGGGGAGTTACAAGCGTGTGTCGAGAAGGATCTACCTGGCGGGCTATGCCTTATCCTTGTCTTCCTCAGGAAGGATGTTGGACGCTCATAATACTATATTCCTATTGCCTTTGTACTTGGTGGGAGGAAGGGTGTCGTGTCGGCCCTTCGTTGCACCGCCGGAGAATACAGGGGGGTCCGGTTGAACCCGTAGCAAGGTAGAGGCATGGCGTCCGTTGTATCATTGGTGGGTACAATGTTGTACCTTCTTGTAATTCCTTTTACGTATGGCAGATTCCTTCGCCCTGGGCCAATGAACTCCGTTGCTCCTGGGGTCCTCTGTACCTGATGTACCCTCGTTCGGAGAGTTCGTGTAGGGGCCGGGGACATGTGAAATCGACTCCGCTTTAGCGAGGGGCATGATGCCTATCTGTCCAGGAGTCCTGCTCCGTCCCGTCCTGATTGGGGAACTCGACATGTCCCCATTCAGGTAGGGGCCAGAGCGTTATCCTGTGCACCGGATTATATGGGGTATACGGTTCTATGTGATTATGTACCTTCGATCTTATCTCATGAAGGATGCACCGTCAGTGGCTAAGGGCGGGCGGCTGGTTCCTTCTGGACAGGGGTAAATGGGTCACTCCTCTGACGTCCCTCACTTCTCCTGTGGGTTGAGGAGCCGCCTCGCTTTCTACGACGGGTGAGACGGGGGCACGTCTACCTGGGGAGCGTCTGCCCAAGGCACGTCTGCCCACCGGGGCCGGCTAAGCTGTGAGGCCCGCGCCTCTTCCGTCGTAGGCCGGCGATGACTTTGGCCTTGATGGGCCCCTCATCCTCTCTTAGATGGCGATATATAGATCTTTTAGTCGTTGATTGTTTTTGAAATCTCGTCATTAAATTAGGTATCCGACAGTAGCTCCCGAGCCTTAGGAAGAGTTCCTAATTACCTTGCTGAGGCTTTATATACCTTTATTTAATTCTCCTTCGCCGGGAGGGTGCGTGCGAGCGCACCTGGCGGGTGTAGCCCCCAAGCCTGGGTGGGAGTGTGGCTCTCGCACAAGCTTTGATTTTGTTGTCTTCGTCTTGATGTTTTGATCGCAGGCAGCGGATATGCTTTGATTACATCGCACCGCAATCTTTCGATGGCGTGCGCAGACTGAATCGGGTCGATTTTGGTTTTTATCCTAGCGATCTGCTGCTGCTGCTGATGTCACTGTTTAGTCATAATGTCACGAACCTAGAAACTTGTTCACCTCTAGCCTATTGCCATGTATCGTACTTCCCTGCTGTCGACGCCTTGGCTCGTCCGTCGTGACCAGATGTGACAGAGTGGACGCGATGCCTTCCCACACATCTATTAATGAGCTCTCCGCGTACAGTGATTTTTTGTGGCATGTAGCCCCCGAGCATGCGCTGATGTCGTTTGGTCGGGCCATACGGATTAGTTTTGTGCTTGAATTGGAGTTGTTGCCGCGGTAGTGCTCTGTCAGCGGCAGGGGGGCAATCGTGATAGACCTAATGGTTAGGGCGACTCGCGCCGCGGCCTAGCCTGGTGGCGTTTGTCGGTGCCCCGTGTGTCATGCCCCTCAGTGTGCGACATATCGACCGTCTCGCCATGACAAGACTTGTCACAGCGCTCATCGCGTTTTTCTGACCATTCCTGCAAGTTGAAAATGGGAATGGTGGACCTCGTCCTGGTACGGAGTGACCCCGGTATTCGCTGACTCCGTTCCTTGGCCTATTTAAAGTGGCAGGACGAGTGAACCGTTCCTTCGCTTCTCCGGTTCCATTCTTTGTTTAAGCTTTTTCTGCTTAAGCTGCTACTTGTTGAGCTATGGATCGTGGCAAGCACCCCATGGAGGGTGACTTTGTCGGGGGAAATGCGTCCGATCCCCGAAGCCTTCGTCGTCGGATGACTGAAGCGGGGGGGTACTCGCATTGTGCCGTCCTTTATATCTTTTTCTTATTATGGCTTAGGTGTTGACTGATTTTTTGCTGTTTCGATTTAGGAGGCCTTATCCATCCCTCAACGCCTCCCTTCCTCGTGGCTTCGAGGTGTGGGCGGCACCTTCCGACCTGCTCACGCCGACCTGTCCGGTGTTTTGTGTGAGTCCAGGGGGCGTCCTCCGTCCGGCTGCAGTCCCCGCACCGCCGGGGTCCATGTCTGCGCCCCCCATGCATTGGTTCCAGAGTCTGCCGGAAGAGCTGCTTAGCTGTCCAATGCAGAACCTTCGCCGGGTTCAGGACACAGAGCTGCTTTATTGGATGATCGAAGGTTTTTGTCCGAGCCTGTTAGGGTCTGTTCAAGCAGGCTACTGCCTTCGTGGTCAGCTGTCTGATGCTGACATGTGTGTTGTGGGTAAGCTTCGTCGATTTTCCTTAAGTGCGTTTCATTATGACCTGCTTGTGATGCATCATATTGTTTTCCTTTCGCAACACTGGAGGAGGAGCTGCAGGCGCTCCATTCTGCCGCGAACGACATCACCAGCTTCCTTTGCGTGCCAGGGAGCACGGTGGTCGAACGTCTTTAGGCTGCCCCTGCACCCGTCCATAATGTCGTCACACGCACCGTCTTCCGCGGTGCGGGGGTCGCGTTTTCCATGGCCGAGGTCCGTTCCGGGATGGACATGGTGGACGCCGCTGGGTTCCCACACGGGCGGAGCGTCGACCAGTATGTCCATCTTATTGAGCGGCTTTCTGACGCCGCAGAAGCCGTCGTCGATGTTGTGCCGGCCGAGGAGATCTTGACGGAGGAGCCGAGGGTGGGGGCCCTGTGATTGTTAGTTCTCCATAGGGTCAAACGCGTCGCGCTAGTCGATGTGCTTTACTTTGCTTGTATGGACTGGGCCTGCTGAGCCCCTCTTTTAAGCTTCTGTAATCGTCGTTCTTAGCTATCATTTCCCTTTCCTAGGCCTTTGTTTGCTTGCCTATCGTGTTTGTTGGATCATGCGTTTGGAAGTCGCCACGGTGCGGCTCCCGTGTTTCTTCCTCGCACCCCCATGATCTAGGATGTGGAAGTGAGCGGTCTCGTATCTTACCTCGGTGGCCGAGATCGAGTGCTCGGTGAGCTGCAATTGGGTAGCATAGGTGAGACCCCGGGTCCTCATCCGTGGAGGCACGCACCGGCGGAGGTCCATCGTGGACCGATGTCTAATCTTCAATAGTCGATACGTATAGTACCCGGACCCATTCGATGGGATCCGAGGGCTCGATGCCACCCCTCGAGGGGTTTACCACATATTCTGTTATCTGTCGAAGCCTAAACACGTTTACTAAGCGTGTTCGACGTGAAGACGTCTACGTTCCGGCCGCTAGGGCCCACTTAGCAACGTCCCTCACTCTTGGATTTTGGCCGGGGAGGCTGTAGAACCCATAAAGTTTTGGGCCAGCACAAGATCCCTCAGCCTGGTTGCCTCATCTGTTATATGAGGATGACGGGTAACAAACAGTCTTTCGACTGTTACCCCATTTTTGTCCCTGTATTTTGCATAGAGGGGATAGAAAATCGGACGTTCTTTTAAATGGACGTTCTCACCTTTTTGTTAGCCGTGGTGGACTGGTTATGCTCTTATGATGCTTGCCTATTCCTGGGAAGTTGGCGTGGACCCTTGTGGCAGCCAGTCGTTTGGTTCGGCGCGGGCGGCCGACGTGTCCTTTGGTGGTTTGCTAGTATTGTCCATGCCTGGTAAACGAAGAGTCACGCCTCTGCGGGTCCGAGGCGAGCGTGTGTGGAAAACGAAGGGACGACAGCCTTGTGCTATATATTTTGGGGTTCTGGAGTAACTCCCTGCCGCTCTCTTTAGTCTTCTTCTCCTTTGCACCAACTAAGAGGGGTGAGAGAGAAAAGGAAGCTTCGTTGTCGTCGAGAAGGTGCGTCGTCCTTGCTTGCAGGATGGACGCTGGTCGCGCTCGCCTGGCCATGGCGTCTTGTGCTCTGCTCATGCTACTGGAGGAGCTTCTTTTCCAGATCCTTCTTCACGCCATTGACCATGGAGGTAGCTTTCTTGACTACATGCGCCTTCGCCAGGTCTACGGTGTTTTCCGACGGATCTGCAACGACGACGCACTAGTTTGGTTTTTGTCCCTTCGGGAGATGCAACGTTATTATCGATCCGGCCGCAAACATCGGGGGATGATTCTTGAGCAGTGCTTCTTCGAAGCTGGCCACCGGGAGGCCTTGTTCTTTCATGGCGTGGAGAGGCTGATGTTGTGGGGGTAGGATCCCTCTGGCCGGGGGTTCATCAACCAAGCAATCCTGGCGAGGGATGCTAGAGCGATGTACTTCCGGGCCCTGCTGCTATACTTCGCGGATCCGTCGAACCCAGAGGCTCTCGCTCTTCTCGGCCAGGTCACCGGCGGTGCGCTCCCGAATGGTAGATGGGGCAACCGTGGTCTAATATCGCTCTGTTTCGACTTCCGTAGGGATCTTCACGTCATTGCGAAGCGAAGGGGGATTCGTTGGCCGAGGGACGTGTCGGTGTTATTGGTCGATGACTCCCCTGCCTGCGTTTGGGAGCTGTGCAGGCGCTTTGGTCCGGCGAGCGAGGGTCTGGCCGGAGTCATCATGTACTGTAGCCCGGAGTGTCGCCTTAGCCATGAGTTCGATCTCTGGTCTAGGAATCTTTCCGATGTGGCTTCCTATCGCGTCTGCAGGATGAAGCTGTAATGTTGAGCTAATTATCCAGGCTCTGGCTCTTTTGCTTTTGATGTTTTTGGAATGGTTGTAATGAACATGGATTGTGTATATTTGTTCAAACTTTTCTTTCATATGTATCAGGTAGCCCCCGGGTAAGAGGTTTCTTTGTATGCCGTGCATGGACGAAAATCTCTTTTCCAAAACTTTGCGACACGTGAAAGAAAAAATTCGACTGAAATGCTATAAAGGGGAATTTTTAGGGGTAGAAACGACGTAGCAGTTGTATGTTCCAGGCGTTGGTGAAGATTTTGCCGGCGAAGGTTTTGACTCGATAAGCCCTGGGTCTTATTACTTCGTGGACAATGTAGGGTCCTTCCCATGGTGATGTAAGCTTTCGTCGCTCCTTATTGCTTTGGATCCTCCGGAGTACTAGATCCCCTGGCTGAAAATCCCTTGGTCGGACGCGTCGATCGTGGTATCGTCGTAATGCCTGCTGGTACTTAGCCGAGTGCAGGAGGGCGGCGTCCCTGGCCTCGTCTACCTGATCTATGGCATCTTCCAGGAAGATTTCTGCCTTCTTAGGGTCGTATGCTTCCACCCTTGGGGATCCATACTCGAGGTCGGTGGGTAAGACGGCCTCCGAGCCGTATACCAGAAAAAATGGTGAAAAACTGGTGGCTCTGCTTCGCATCGTTCTGAGGCTCCACAAAACTGAAGGGAGCTCTTGGAGCAACTTTTTCCCGTATTTGTTTAGTCGGTCAAAAATTCTCGCCTTGACCCCCTGTAGGATGAGTCCGTTGGCATGCTCCCCTTGCCCGTTGGATTCTGGGTGCGCGACGGAGGCCCAATCAACCCGTAAGTGGTGCTCGTCGCACCATTCTAAGAATTCACCTATGGTGAAGTTTGTTCCGTTATCGATGATGATGGAGTTGGGCACTCCGAAGCGTTGGATGATGTTGGTGAAGAAACTAACAGTTTCCTTAGCCCTAACGTTGGTGATAGGGCGTAACTCGATCCATTTGGTGAACATGTCTATGGCGACCAGCAGGTGGGTGTAGCCCCCGAGTGCTTTATTGAATTTACCGACCATGTCGAGTCCCCAAACTGCGAATGGCCACGTAAGTGGGATGGTTTGGAGTGCCGAGCGGGCATATGGATCTGCCTAGCGAAGAATTGGCAACCCTCACAGGCGCGAACCAAAACCTGCGCGTCGGCCACAACCATTGGCCTGTAGAAGCCTTGTTGGAACGCGTTGCCCATGAGAGTTTTAGCTCCCACGTGATGTCCGCAGACCCCCTGGTGGATATCTTGCAACAGCTTTTTCCCCTGTTCGGTTGGGATGCAACGTTGTAGAATACCGGTCGCACTTCATCTGTAAAGTTCACCATTGACAAGGACGAAAGCTTTGGCTCGTCTGGCGAGCCATTTAGCCTCCACTTGATCCATGGGGAGCTCACCTTTGGCTAGGCGCTCTATGTACGGTTGTCTCCAGTCCTTCTCTTCTGGCGTCAACTCTTCCAGCTCTATATTCATCGCCTCTGTCACCTCGTCGCCACATGCGGTAGAGACCTCGGTGGCTCTTGAAGCCGTCGAGGAGCTGGCGCCAGGAGAGCTGGAGACCTCTGATTCCTCGGCTTTGATGGATGGTTTTGATTGGTCATTTGCGAACACCCTGTGTTAAGCTTTGCATTAGGATCATCATTAGCCACTAAGCATAAGCATTGCATTGCATTCATGTTTGCTTATGCTATCATTTCATGTGTGTGTTTATTTATATCTTTGAAACTAGAATTGAATAGGTCTTTTATGCTCTAAATCTTGATCAACATGTTTAGCTAAGTTTGCTATGCTTAGAATAAAGAGTAGATTGCTTCTCTTGCTAATCACCTTGCCTAATTAAGCTTAGTTTAAATTTCAAGAATAAAACTAATTCTTTTCTTAAAATGACCTAATTAGTTTTAATCTAGAACCCTGTAAAATAATAGTTTTCAGAATTTATGACCTACATGAAAAATATAGAGAATAATATTCAGAACAACTTTGGTTTAAGTGTCAAAATTAGTTTGGAGTTTTTGAAACTGTTTTGAAGCAAATTCAGTTCGAATCAATCAAAGGAAATTGGAAAAAGAAAAGCAGAGCTGGAATGGGCCGCATCCTCGCTTTCGGCCCACTCGGCCTCGCCCGCGGCCCACTCGCGCCCGCGCCGTGCACGCGCAGCACACGTGCCCGCACGCACGCGCAACACACGCCCGCGCGCGCTCACCCGACCGCGGCTACCGGCCTGCGCCAAACACGCCACGCCGCGCCACTCGCCTCGCGTTGCTCGCTGACACCCTGCGCTTCGCCGTGCTGTCAGCACTGTCACTGCGCCGCGCAGCAGGCCGCATTGCGCCGTCGCGTCGCCATTACGCGCGCCGCAGCGCCTGTCGCCGACCACCGCCCCGCCTCGTCTCGATCGCGTCTGATCGCGCGTCCACGCTAACGGCGCTAGAATCGAGCCTGTGATCGCGTCGTCGTTATGCCGCCACAGTGCTGCGTCCGATCAACCGCTCGTCCTGTCTCACTCGCAATCGAGTGCCGCATCCACCCTAATGGCGCTAGGACCAAGTAGCGCCCTGCCCCGCGCGCTGCCGCCCCTGCCCTGCGCGCACGCAGACACCCCACGCCGCTGCCACCCACCGCACCGTATCATCCCGGCCCCCACCGGCCACGCTGGTCGGCCATGGCCGCGCAGAAGGGAGCGTCTACACCCCCTCGACCTCCCGCACACGCAAACACACGCGCTCACACTCTACCTCACTCGCTCTGCCTCTGCTCTCGCTGCGCCGAGCACCGAGAGCACCGCAGCGCCCCCTTTTCAAAACCGCCTCCACCCGAGCGTCTCTGCTCGTTCCATCTCGCCCACCAGTTCACCTTCGCCTCGCACACGCGCTGCTCGCCTCTGTTTAGCCAGCCGAGCTCCACCGTTGTCGTATCTCCGATGCCGTTCCTCAGCTCGGAGTTGCCACCGCAATGACCAAACCACGTTCGTCTCCCTCCCAACCACCTCCGTCGCATCCATCTCGGTGGAAGCACCAGCAAGGGTAGTCAAGGTGAGAACACCAACCCCCATACCCTTGCTCGCCCTCAGTCACCGCACCTCCGTTGGCCGTGCGCCATTGCCACCACCACGGAGCTCGCACGTGGCCAGACTTCCTCAGAGCCTCACCGGTTCAACCAAACTCCACGCTGCACTCACCACACCAATGTAGTGCTCACACGCACGCTCACCGGGCAACACACTGCCGGTAATCACCTCACCGCGTCACACCACCGTGTAGCGCCGCCACCGCACACCGCCGGCTCGCTACAGGGCCGCGCTGGCTCTACCAACGCCACCAGTCGATGCGCGACGTCACCAAGAGTCCAGCGCATCCACCCTCGCCGTCGACGAGCTCACCGTCGACGAGAAAACACCGGTCAGCGCCGTCCCCATCTCACTGTTGACTGACAGGTGGACCCTATGTTGACCGTGGGCCTCGCCTGTCAGCCGCTCAGCTCACTCCCGTGCGCACTGGGCCAAGCCCAACACTATTCATCGTGGGCCGATTCTAGAAATGCCTTTCCTTTTATTCATTTTCAGTAAATGTGTTAATGGTTGTTTATTTTATATCTAGAGTTTGGTAAATCCAAAAATAATGAATTAAATTGTGTTAGACTCTTTAAATGATGATCTTTCTGTTAAAAATATAAAAGTAATTTTTTTGGAACGTCTTCAGTACTAATGTTTAAATAATCCTTTTCTGCATTTATCAAAGTTAAATGTGTTCCTGCATGAAATGATCAAATAAAAATGTGATGTTTTTATGCTAGCTTTGTCATCCTGTGTAGAAGCAAGAAAAATATGAGTTGTCATATTCCTATGTATGTTTTAATGGTTATCTATTAAAATGTGTTTTGTTGTTTTCTTAGATTAATTCATGTGGTAAATCTGTGCATGTATAAATCATGAAACTTTTTGTGTAGCCTCTGTGTACCATGATCTGTCGAGGAAAAATATAATATGTGATATGTTGTATGGCAGAAAAGATACTTGTAGTTCAAGTGTCCTTTTCTAGGGTTTTCTTTGGAAAATCATATAGAATATACTATGTTTGTGCTGATCATGGAATTTTCTTGATAAATATTTTTTTGAGTAAAGAACTTGTTAAAAGTAAAATATAGTATGTTTCACCCAGTTAGCCAGTAGGTCTAGTTCAAAGTGCTTTTTCTGCATTTAAATTCATCTTTTTGTATCTGCTAGTTGGTAGTTTCGCTCTAAGTGATTTTTATGCAGTAGTATCTTTTAAGCATGCCCTATCCCCTAGAATTTTTGTAGATTTTTATGAGTAGTTTATAATAGGCTTGCTGTGTAAAGGGGCCATTAGGGTATTTAATTGGTTAAATGCTTAAGGCCACTTTTAGTGTTTTAATTCTTGCTCAAGCATCATCCCTGCACCATCAAGTTTACTTTATGCATTTCAAACATTTAGGATCAGTGGAGGAGCTTCAGGTGCCACCTCAAGAAGCAGAAGTCCAGGAGGTGGAGGAGCTGAACGAGGAGTTCCTAGAGCCAGAACCTAACTTGCCCGAGTGCCCTGACCACCAGTCCTCCACCTTCACTCAAGGAAAGCCCCGGAGCATCTTTAAGCCTCCCAGATTTTACAATTAATTTACTTGAGTATTTTATACTGTGATGCATTAGGTGATAGGAGTTGATTGAATCCTAATTGCTGCATTACCTTCCTTGATTATTGTTTTACCTACCTTGTTAACCTGTTAAATAAAAGTAAAAGCAACCGCTTAGCCTGCTTAGAATAAATGGTTACATTTATACTTATTTTCGTATTATCCCATGGGGATAGTACCAATCACGGTTGGCTATATTTTCTATCGTGGAAAGAACCGATGGTAGTAATGAAATGCGGTCAACTAGAAGGCAAGGGCACCAAGTGGTTTATACTTGGGGGCAGTCCGTCCGTTGGATCGTATAGGTTTGTATACGATGGTGGCCTTCTTACATCTTTGAATGCGCCCTTTCACACAGGGGTCGTTGCGAGTATCGACCCCGAAGCCGAGTAAACACTGTCCGGGCCGACTCTCAGCCTACTATGAGCAACCTCTAGTTCGGAGATACGACCTGCCCCGTGGTGGCCAACTGATTTCTCCAATTGGGTGGACTACTCTGAGATCGCGGCAGTACTACCTGGACTTTGTTGAGCGGTAACCCAATGCATGAACCCGACGGGGGAAGTGTGGGCGTGTGTTAAAGGTAATCTTGTCAGCTGGTTGTATATCGATTCGAGTCGCCGCCTCCCACCGGATAGTGGGGGATTATGCTGAGCTTCACCACAGTACAACTCCATGTGACATCGTAATGGTTCTACTAAAATATAGATGAAGGAATTAGATATATATTATTATATTGTTGCTTAGATCAAGTGTGTGCTCTAGTTCAGGTGCAAAACTTAGAGATAATTAATAGGATGGAAAATGACTGCTCTCTAATCTTTAAGTTTCTTATTGTTTGCGTTTCCGCAAAAGCAAAAGTTTATCCAGATCCACATATCTAGCCATGCATATCCTTGGAGTCTTTATTTTTCAGTTAGACGGGTAAGTCTAGCTGAGTACATTCCCGTACTCAGGGTTTATCCCGTTTGTTGCAGATGGCCAAGTATACTTTGGCTATTATAAGCACTGTCTCTATCCTGTCGAAGGAGAAGAGGAGTAGGCTTTGGGCAAGGTCTTCTACGAGCTCATCTTTTGCTGTTGTTGGACATGATCTCGTTGGCACCCCTATCTTTTAATAGTATTTGTGTGGAGTAAGACTTTGGGATCGAGTTTCAAAACAAGGTTTTATTTGGCCACGTGTGTTGTGGCGTAATTACTAGTTTTATTTGGGACAAAGTGTTGTAATAACTTTATTTCGTACTTCAAGTATTTCGTTTAAATTGTTGGTTCTTTCGAATGTGCATACCCGAGTTCGCGCGATCTAGGTTGGATATACGATTGTTAGAAATCCTTCGAGATTTTCGGACTACCGGGATTATATGGGCTCAAGTGCTTTAAGTGGTAGTTAAATCGGCTACTTGGGTACTTGATCTCTTATAATTTGGACAGTTCTGCCACACACCCTGGGAGGCGCGGGTTCTCGGCCTGAGGCTGCCTTGGCCAGCGTGTTGGCCTCCTCATTCTGGCGTCGGGGTATGTGGTTAAGCTCGAGCCCATCAAACTTGGACTCGAGTTTTCGCACCTCCTGGAAACACGCGGCCATGCGAGGGTTGACACAGTTGGATTGCTCCTAGTACGTATTATGCCTAGGTCGATCGCGATCCGTAGTCCGCTAAGCAAGGCTTCGTACTCTGCCTCGTTGTTGGACGCCGGGAATAGCAGACGCACCATATACCTCATGGTCACCCCATGGGGTGATGTCAGGACGATTCCTGCGCCTGCGCCGGTTTCATGAGGGATCCATCAAAGTACAAAGTCCAATACTCCTGTTCGCCAGCCGGAGTGGGGAGGGCCGTGTCCGTCCACTCCGCAATGAAGTTGGACAAGACCTATGACTTGATGGCGCTTTGCGGGGCAGAAGCAATATTTTTATCCATCAGCTCCAATGCCCACTTGGCGATGCGATGGGCGGCGTCCCTATTCAGGATGACCTCTCCCAAAGTAGTGCAATAGCTTTGTTTTAGTCATGAATACCGCGTATACCAACTTCTATAGATGAGAGTACCGGGGTTTTGAGTCGCTCAGTACCTCACTAACGAAATACACGGGTCTCTGTACTTTGAGCGCATGCCCTTCCTCTTCTCTTTCCATGACTAGAACCGTGCTTACCACCTGCTTTGTGGTGGAGATGTGCAACAGGAGTTCTTCCTCATCGTGAGGCGAGACTAGGAAAGGTGCATTGGTCAACAGCTGCTTGACGTGGTCAAGAGCCGATTAAGCCTCGGACGTCCACGCAAATCGCTCGGATTTTTTCAAGAGCTTGTATAGAGGCAAACTCTTTTTGCCGAGGCAGGAAATGAAACAGCTAAGGGACGCGAGACAGCCGGTGACCCACTGCACCCCTTTCACGTTATGGATCGGCCCCATCTTTTCGATGGCGGTGATTTTTTCGGGGTTAGCCTCAATCCATTTTTCGGAGACAACGAAGCCTAGTAGCATGCCCTTGGGAACCCCGAAAACACATTTCTCCGGGTTAAGCTTGATGTTGTTCTTTTTGAGTTTCGCGAACATGAGGGAAGGGTTAGCGACGAGTCCGTTGGTGTGTTGGGTCTTGACGATGATGTCGTCCATGTAGACCTCAATGGTCTTGCTCATGAGTTCATCGAAACATCGGATCATGGTCCGCTGAATGGTGGCCCCAGCATTTTGAAGCCCGAAAGGCATGGTGATGCAGCAGAAGGATCCGAACGGAGTGATGAATGATGTCGCGAGCTGGTCCGACTCGTTCATATTGATTTGATGGTACGCTGAGTACGCGTCAAGGAAGCAGAGGAGTTCACACCCTGACATCGCATCGACTATTTGGTCTATGCAGGGTAAAGGATATGGATCCTTTGGACAGGCCTTGTTAAGGCTCGTGTAATCAACACACATTCTCCACTTCCCATTCTTTTACGTACTAATACAGGGTTGGCAAGCCACTCAGGGTGGTGCACCTCTTTGATGAAACCAGCGATGAGGAGCTTCTTGATCTCCTCTCGGATCACGGTGCGTTTCTCTTCATCGAAACGGCGCAGTCGTTGTTTGACTGGTCAGGAGCCCGGCTTGATATGTAGGGAGTTCTCGGCGATGTCCCTGGGTATGCCCGGCATATCCGAGGGCCTCCATGTGAATACGTCGATGTTCGCGCGGAGGTAGTCGACGAGCTCGCTTTCCTATTTAGGAGAAAGAGAGGTGCTGACGCGCACAGTCCTTTCTTCTCTGTCCCAAGTGTCGAGCACGACCACCTTCATGGACCATGTAGTTTCAAAGGATCCGACCTTCTTGGTGTTTGGGACCTCTTCCCGCGACGCACTGGCCTCGGCCGCCGTCTCGGCCGCGAGTTGCTTCGAGGCCACGGCATTCGACGTCGCACTCGTACGCGCGTCTGGGGGTCGTACCCACTGTGATGATTCCCTTCGGGCCCGACATCTTTAGCTTCAGATAGGTGTAGTTTGGAACGGCCATGAACTTAGCGTAACATGGTTGGCTGAGTATGGCGTGATAGGTTCCCCTGAAGCCGACAACCTCGAAGGTCAGCATTTCCTTGCGAAAGTTGCTTGGCCCACCAAAAGTGACGGGCAAGTCAATCTATCCGATGGGGTCTGCCTTCTTGCCCGGGATCACCCCGAAAAACGGAGCCCCCAAGGGTCACAGACGTGACCGCGGTATCCTCATTGCGTTGAGGGTTTCCGCATAAAGAATTTTTAGCCCACTTCTACCATCCATGAGGACTTTGGTGAGGTTCTTTGTGCCGACGATGGGATCAACTACTAAGGGGTAACGCCCAGGTTACAGTACATAATCGGGATGATCGCTACAGTTAAAAGTAATAGGAGACTCTGACCACTTGAGGAAGGTGGGAACAGTGGGGATGGTAGCATATACCTCTCGACGGGCGACCTTCTGCTGACGCCTGGAGCTGCATGATGCCGGGCCGCCGAAGATCATCAGGGTCTCGTTAGCCGGGACGCAGTCGTCATGCTTTCCTCTGCCATCTTCCCCTTCGTCCTCCTTCTTCTTCGCCACCTCTTCTTTGCACCGCCTCTGAGGAATTTCTTCATGATGCTGCAGTCCTTAAGGAGGTGTTTGATGGGGGTTGCGTGGTTCGGACAGGTCCGTTCCAGCATCTTCTCGAAGTGGTCGTTCACCGGCACGTCCTGTTGCCCTTCGCCTTTTTCTGTGGCCGCGGCGAGCGATGCATCGTACCGTGGTCGATTTTGCCCCTTCTTGTATGGATGAGCCGAGGGTCCCTTGGCCTCCACCTCGTCACGCCTGCTCCGGCTAGTCGCGCCCTGGAAGACGGCGCCGACCGCTTCCTCACCTGAGGCATGGTTTGTGGTGATGTCGAGCAGTTCCTTCGTTGTCTTGGGTTTCTTGTGCCCAAACTTGTGGACCAGGGATTCGCAAGTTGTCCCCGACAAGAATGCGGTGACAACATCGCTGTCGACTATATCCGAGAGCTCGTTGCACTACTGGGGGAAGCAACGAATGTACTCGCAAAGGGTCTCGCCTCACTTCTGTTTGCAGTTCTTGAGGTCCCAGGAGTTCCCAGGCCGGATGTAGGTTCCTTGAAAGTTTCTGACAAAGGATTCTTTCAGGTCTCCCTAGTTCTGGATCTTCCCTTTGGGGAGGTGCTCTAGCCACACGCGTGCCGTATTCGAGAGGTAGAGTGGTAGGTGTCGGATTATGAAGTTCTCGTTGTTCGCTCCGCCTGCTTCACAAGCGAATCGATAGTCCTCCAACTAGAGGCCAGGGTTCGTGAGCCCCGTATACTTCTGGATGTAGGTCGGTGGTCGAAAATGCGACGGGACCCGCGCAGCGTGTATGCGTGAGCAAAAGCAGCATGGTCCGGTGGGCTCCGGAATGGAGTCCCGATCCTCGTCAGGGTCGTGTCGTCCACCCCTACGTGGGTGTCACCCACGTCGCCTGTCATCATCATCGCTGTCACTTTGCCCGCGGTCATCGCTTTCGCAACATGGCCCGCGGCCGGGACGCCGCCTGGGCGGCTCTTGGTCCCTCGCTAGGGTCGGCCTCTGCCTCTGACGAACGGAGTTCTCGGGTGGCGGTGTGTTTGGCACGTTGGAGAGAGCTCCCGCTCTCTATCGTGCCGAGCTCTCTGCTTGTTGAGCCTCCGCGCGGTCAAGGAGGACGTGTAGCTCTCCCCTAAGCTTCTTTTCCTCGGGCGTCGTGGGCTCTGGAAGCTGTGTGGGAAAGTCGGTGGAGACCCGTCATCCTCAACTATGCTGCGGTGCACTTCTTGAGCACGGGCTCGGGGACCGACCACTGGCTGGGGGCTCAGCTGCTGCTCGAGGAGAGCGCGCTCGTTGTCGATCTGGAGGTGAGCATCGTCAAGCTCATTCTGTCGGGCCTGCATGGTATCGAGGTTGACGTGCACTGGAGCGGGGGCCTCCTGATTCCCAGGAAGGATCTCGTTACCATCCCCATCGAGGTCTCATACGGTTCCCTCGGGGGTGGATTCCCTCCCGTCGCACATGAAACACTCTCCCGAGGGGGTCTCGCTGGCCTCGGGGGTGCCATGCTCAGTCCCCGTGCTGTCGGAGAGCCGGAGAGGGCCAGGTCTTCCTCGGTTAGGAGGTCATAAAATGAATCAATGGTTCCCACGAATTCGTCGTCGTCAGGGGTGTCGGTCATCCTCAGAGCAATGAGCCACTCGAGGATGGATGCGGCAATGACGAGGCCAAATGGGTATGTTACAGGGACACCTTCTTCTATCGGCGCACCTCCCTCGATCTGGATGGCGGCGTCGACGTAAGCAAGTGCGTGTCTCTGCGCATGGACCGAAGAGGGCCGCGGCGCCCTTCGGCCCTTGGCGCGCTGACGTGGCCTGCGCCTGCGAAGGAGTGGGCGGTCGCTGTCCTCAGAGGACTGTTCGTCCGAGGCGTAGTATACCGCTCGCCTGGCGGCGGGCTCCGTTCTCGCATCGGGGTCGGGAAGGAGGTTGTCAGCGCGTCCATTGGCGCCCTGGTGAAACCTTTTTGTCGTGGCGACGGCCCTGAGGCAGCTATCGCTCGGCGGCACTTCATCGCCGTCGGAGCTGGGGTCCGAGTCCAGGAGGTAGTCGTACTAGGAGCACACGAAACATAACACGGCTTGCTCGGCCTTGTGATTGGTTTCATAATTGTCATCGTGAGCATCCCTCATGCCGCTCATGAATGCTTCAAGCGGGTGGAGTTCTCTGTCGTTGTTCTGGAGGGCTTCTTCCCTGAGCCTGGTGAGGTTGGCTCCAGGGCCTCGTGGCCCCAGGGTCACAACCGGTGTGTCCCTGCGGGGAGCAGGGTGATCCTCGTGCGACCGTGCTAGGGTGTCGAGAACCTGGTCCGGCGAAGGCAGCACACGGGTGACGGTCCCAACCGGGGACCAAGCGAACTCTAGGCTTCCAAAGCGGATGAAGGAGAGCCCAAGGTTGTCCGAGTTGAGGGAGGCCATTTGGAACCACTAAAACGTCGCGACATGCGATGCCCCCTACCTGGTGTGCCTACTATCGGTGTTTAGGAACTACCAACGAGTAAATTTGTATGCATGTCAGGCTCCAAATGGTGAGACAAAGAGACAAGAGGTTTATACTGGTTCGGGCAAGAAATCCCTACGTCTAGTGTGGAGCTGCTCGTGTTTCTTATCTCTGCTTGGAGGGGGTTTACAAGCTGAGTCGAGAGAGGGGGTATGAGTCCCAAGTCTCTGAGTGCTTCGGTGAGTGAATGTGCTATTTGCTAGCTGTGTTTTTCAATGTGTGTTGCCTTGTTTTTACGTCATCCCCGCTGCCCTCCTTTTATAGTCACAAGGAGCTCAGGGGAGTTACAAGCGTGCGTCGAGAAGGATCTACCTGGGGGGCTATGCCTTATCCTTGTCTTCCTCAGGAAGGATGTTGGACGCTCATAATACTATATTCCTATTGCCTTTGTACTTGGTCGGAGGAAGGGTGTCGTGTCGGCCCTTCGTTGCACTGCCAGAGAATACGGGGGGGGGGGGTCCGGTTGAACCCGTAGCAAGGTAGAGGCATAGCATCCGTTGTACCATTGGCGGGTACAATGTTGTACCTTCTTGTAATTCTTTTACATACGGTAGATTCCTTCGCCCTGGGCCAATGAACTCTGTTGCTCCTGGGGTCCTTTGTACCTGATGTACCCCCGTTTGGAGAGTTCTTGTAGGGGCCAGGGACATGTGAAATCGACTCCGCTTCAGCGAGGGCATGATGCCTATCTGTCCAGGAGTCCTGCTCCATCCCATCCTGATTGGGGAACTCGACATGTCCCCGTTTAGGTTGGGGCCAGAGTGTTATCCTATGCACCGGATTATACGGGGTGTACGGTTCTACGGTGTTCTGTACCTTCAATCTTATCCCATGAAGGATGCACTGTCAGCGGCTAAGGGTGGGCGGCTGCTTCCTTCTGGATAGGGGTAAATGGGTCACTCCTCCGACGTCCCTCACTTCTCCTGTGGGTTGCGGAGCCACCTCTCTTTCTACGTTGGGCAAGACGGGGGCACGTCTGCTTGGGGCACGTCTGCCCATGGCTCGTCTGCCCACCGGGGCCAGCTAAGCTGTGAGGCTCGCGCCTCTTCCGTCGTGGTCCGGCGATGACTTTGGCCTTGATGGGCCCCTCATCCTCTCTTAGATGGTGATAGATAGATCTTTTAGTCATTGATTGTTTTTGAAGTCTCGTTGTTAAATTAGGTATCTGACACAACCGATACCTTTCCTTGCGGTAGGTAGTGCTCGGTCGGCTTTTGGTTCAAACTGGGCATTTGCAAAACCAAAGATTCTCTGTGTCCTCAATCAGGCTTCTTCGAATTTTGGGACTTTGCTTAGTTTTTTCATGCGGCAGCCAAGGCCTGTGTCGGTATTTCTTATGACTATTGGATAAATCCGCAAGCGCACAGATTATACCGTTGTAGCACTTCACCGGGAGTATTCCAGGTATCGTATTTTCCTCGGGGAACGAGAAGTGAGTTAACTAGGAATATGGATATGTCCTATGATGGGAGACTATGATAACTAGGTTGAGAGGTTCGATATAGCAAAGATATCTAACAAGGGATAGCTGGTTATACTGGCCTTATCGGCCCTTCTCCTGCAGGAGACGACGAGATAGATCAGAAAGAGGACAAAACTCTAACCAGAGCGCGCCGTCAAGTTGTATTGAAGCCCTACCTTTTAAGAACTTATCTGACACGCGTGGTGGAATACAAAGACTAGATAGAGCTGTCACCTTCTACTAGCATCCACAAACAATTCGCGTGATAAGCGGTTTACAAAGGTAAGATCTAGCCTAGACACCACGTCTGCACTTATCTTACTACTTTAACCTTGGCCTAAGATTAAAGCACTTTACTCAGAGCAAAACGATGAACAAGCATGAAAAGTTGTATAACAGCTAGACTAGATTTAGAATACTAAATACTATAAAGAACTCAGAAGTTGTCACTTACAAGTGCTAAACTTACAAGAGACTCGCATCCGATGAGGAAGAACTCCGGAGAAGATTCCCGACAGGCCCGGGGCTTTCTCCAGAAGACTTCCTTCACTCTCCTCCAACCAGCATAGCACTACTAGAGAGCTCCGCTAAGAGACTAAGGAGTAGTGTTTCTCCAATGAGGCATGAATGAGAAGGGACCTCTAGGGGTCTATTTATAGCTAGAGGTGGAGTAGGGGCTACTCTGGTGCCACGTCAGCGATCCGCGTCACCTTCATCAACCACCATTGGATCCAACCGAATTCAGAACCACCTAAGGATCAAGGGTGTTGATTTCCAACATGTGGGGAGTGAGTGAGGCGGTTGAGGGGGGTGAAACCGCCATAAGGGTGGTCGGTCGACCGCCCATGCTGCCATGTGGGCCCTCCTGCACTTTCTAGATGGTGTCCCACTAGTCAGGGACCAAGTGGGGGCTTGTGGGATCCACCTATAGGTCGACCGACCGCCAATAGGGGCCTGTGGCCCACCTCTGTCTTCTGGCTGCTGGTCCCACCTGTCATATGTGTTGGATTTTGGTTCTGAGTTGATTTGTCACGTTGATATCATTGATGTGGGTCCATGGATCCTTATGATGTGAATCTGGACTGTTTGGTAAGAGGCATACTTGGATCCAAGGGGTAGAGAGTGTTCTAGAGGGTGGATCTTGGATCATGGGGGCTTGGGAGGTCTAGTGGCCCCACAGGGTGGTCGGCCGACCCACTAAGTGGGCCCACTAGCTCCCAAAAGTCCCCATTTTTCATTACCTACATCAAATAATCAAGGGACATGTGGAACTAGTTATTTGGCACAATATGTTCAGGTTATGCTTGATTTCCTTTGATTATGACGCTGTTGACGATATTTTGATGGTAATAAAATAGCTCGTAATTACCGTCAAAAAGATCCCCCATACTTACCTCTTTACTTGTCCTCGAGTAAAGGTTAAAAGATAACAAGACTATGCTATTCAAAGTATAAAGCAAGCATAAAGATTCACTCAAGACATTTTGTCATACTAATGGGATATGTGGTAGTGGCTAACATATATTCTCGAGAGGTTGAGAAATGGAACATTTCTCAAGGCATAGCTATCATCATGGATCATGTGAATGAAAGGATATGTGGTATATGATCTCTCTAACTTTAGGATTACTTGAGACATGGCTATCATCATTTTTTTAAAATAAAGAGCTTTGCTCATCATCATTTTTCATGATAGGCATATCTCTTGAGGAATTTTGAGAGAGATCATAACATTTATTTCTAGAGTATTTATTGGATGAACATGGATCATGTGAATGAAAGGCATATTCTGTGTACTTCCAGTGTAGAAGCAGCAAAAAGTATGTGGCGTGTACGTGATCTTGATCTTTCAACTATGACATAATTCTCAACAAGGGTCACAAGGTTTGACCAAACTCAAAGCAAATACAAGTAGCATTTGAGGAAAGTTTTGAACATGCATAAGTATTTATGGCTTTGGTAGGATTTTTCTCACTATAGAGGAGTAGTGACATTATGGTTTTATGACATTTTTAAAAATTAATCTCTAAGAACTTAAAATAGAAAGGGTATGAATCATGAGCCGAGACTATATCACATTAATCAACAACTTAGTCCATATGATCTCTTGTTTTATTCAATAAAAAGGAATTAAACTAAGTGATGAATTTCATGAAGAAATTATTTTTATTTTATTCTTATTGTTTTAAAGGGAAAGTGAGTAAACAAATGAAAAGTATAGAGGGAAGGGGAGAGACATGGCAAACCAGTTAGATTAGTTGTTTGAAGTTGACAGGATGCTGGCTGGTGGGTCCAGGCCCTATAAGTGCGGTCGGCCGACCGCTCCTTGGAGTCGTTTGGCCACTTCGAACTCTGCATTTGGATTCCTTACCTCTGAATGTTGATGTACTCTGATCTTTCTGAATTTTGGCCTCCAAAGTGCATCGGCCGATGCACAAAAGTGGCCATTTCGGTCCAACTTTTTTGTGGAACGTGTCATGGATGTGTACAACATGATTCAGTGATCGTTCTGGTGTTTTGACCTGTTAGAGTGTCGACCGACCTCCCCCATACTTGTTTCGGGGCATGCTGCATTCAGTGATAGAAACAAGTCAAGTGCATGGGTTTTGCTGGGCAAAATACCAGCAGAACCAAACTTTTTATTTAATTCAAACTTTTGATAGGCACAAATTACATTTATGAAAGGGAAAATAAAAGAATGATTGAAACAAATAAACCTAAGTGCCTATCTTATTCGTGGACTAGTGATCTATGGAGATGGAGGGGCAAAGAGATCTTCTTTCTTGATTGCCTGGGCTAGACGTTTGATCTTCATTAAAACTGTCCTCTAGATCCAAACGGGCCATTCTCTCCTCTGCTGCCCATTCTGCTAGCTTAGTGTTGCTTTCCCTAAGCCTAGCGACTATGCGAAGCAGCTTCTCCATGTCATCTTCTTCAGCTTCATCTTCGAACTGGCCTGGAGGTCCAGAGATGGATGGCGGGTTGCTAGTCCACCGGATTGATTTGCGAGACTCCTCTATCTCAAGGGATCTGGACATCCCCTCCCTCCGCTCCTTGGAGGTGAGAGGAGGGATGAGCACCTTCCCTCTGTCTGGTCCACCATGAGCCTTCTGGAGGCGCATCCATGGCGGTGTCGATGGCGAGTAGGAGTGGGTGTAGCCCGTGCTCGTGTCGTCGTCGGTGGAGGATACGGGGGCCTTCTTCACCCCCCAACTGGCCGGTGGTCGGCCTTCTAGGCGTTACTGGTCGCGCCGCTGGTTTGTTGAGGTTGCGGCGGGGAGACATCGATCGGGTGATGCTCCGCATCTGCTCCGAGCTCCACTGCCCGGTCGGCCATGCTGGCGGCGGTGCCATGGCCAGGGGAATGACGTCGAGGACCTCGACATCCATGGCATCAGCATTGATGGGGTCTTGGGCCTTGGAAGGGCTTCCGCCATTAGGAACGAGTGGTGCCTTGCCATTGTTTCTTGGTGGAGCCATGATGGTGATCAAGGCGGATGTGAATGAGTGCAAAGAGTGGTGCCTATGCTGCTGGTTGTGCAGAAAAGCAAGGTGGAAGGAGGAAGAAGAAGAAGAGGGGGCTAAGAAGGGGAAACCCAATGTGCGGGACCCTCGTTCGCGTTCGGATCCCGATCAAGCCAAAGGGGAACATTGGCCCAATGTTCCTGTGCAATGGGACATTTGAACGAGTTCGAACCACAATCGGCTGATCGCTTTTTGAAAGCTATCGACCGACCGAGCCAGGTTCTGAACTTGTTCGGGTTAGGTGAGTTAGGTCGGGAAGCCCCAGGCTGTTTGGCCCAAAAGCACGCTCGGCCGATCACCTTTAGAGGCCAAGTGGGCCGACCGTTCATGAGAGGGGAGTCAAGGCTAAGTCTAGGCCAATTCTAAGGTCATTCTTGGAATTTGAACAAAAAAGTTAAAACATGTAGATTTTAGTTCTAATTTGGATTATGAACAAAATCTATCATATCAATTTCTTGCTCAGGAATTTCATGCTCATGAAAAACTTTATGACGTTGGCCATTTACCTTAAAGATTTTGCCGTCGTCATCCTGGAGTGTGATTGCTCCGTGAGTCGCAGCGTTGACGACGAGGTATGGCCCTTCCCATTTGCTTTTCAGCTTCCCGTGACTGAAGAGCTTGAATCTTGAGTTGAATAGCAGGACCTTGTCCCCTGGCTTGAATTCCTTGACCTTGATTCTCTTGTCATGCCATTTCTTGGTTCTCTCCATGTATATCCTGGCATTGTGGTATGCTTTCTCTCTCAATTCTTCTAATTTAGAGATTTGCATCTTTCTGAATTTTCCAGCAGCCAAATCCATGGTCTATTTCTTGATTTCCCAATGTGCTTTGAATTCTAATTCTACAGGCAAATGGCATGTCTTCCCGTATACAAGTTGGTATGGTGTCATACCAATTTGGGTCTTGTATGCGGTCCGATATGCCCAAAGTGCCCCTAGTAGCTTGTGATTCCAAGCGGTACCCATCTCTTCTATAGTCTTCTGCAAAATGTTCTTTATTTATTTATTGGATGTTTCTGCTTGACCACTTGTTTGAGGATGGTATGGAGTTGCAACATTGTACCGGATTCCTTGATTAGTGAGGAACTGGCGGAAGCTTTTGTCAATGAAGTGAGATCCCCCGTCACTTATGACTAACTTTGGAGTTCCAAATCTGGGGAATATCACTTCATGGAACATTCTCTTTGAATTGGCTGCATCAGCTTTGCGGTAGGGTAATGCTTCTACCCACTTGCGGTGAGTGGCATGGCATCTTGGATATTGAGGTTCCCGTGCTTCTGGCACCTTGCACATCTTTTGACATAGTCATGTGTATCCTTGTACATGGTTGGCCAGAAAAACCCACTCTGCCAAATGTTAGCATGAGTTCTGAATGCTCCATAGTGGCCTCCGTATTCTGCTCCATGGCATCTTTCCATGATCTTGATCGCCTCCTCCATAGGTACACATCTTCTTAACAATCCATCATTGCATACTCTATAGAGGTATGGCTCATCCCAGAGATGTATTCGACTATCCTGAACTAATTTCTTCAGATCTGCCCCTAGTGGTACATGTCCTGCAACCATAAAGTTGACTATATTTGCATACTAGGGGTTGGAGTTTGTCACCTTGAGGAGTGTGTCATCTCTGAGGAAATCATCGATGGGCAAATTTTGTGCATCTTTGAATTGCATTCTAGACGGATGATCGACAACAGAATTTTCTACTCCCTTTTTATCTTTTATTTCAAGATCAAATTCTTGGAGTACCAAGATCCATCTTATTAAGTGTGGTTTAGCATCTTTCTTAGTGAGCAAGTACTTAAGAGCAGCATGATCTATATACACAATAACTTTTGCTCTTACTAAGTAAGATCTAAACTTGTCTATAGCAAACACCACGGCCAACAACTCTTTTTTCTGTTGTTGCATAGTTTAGCTGTAGCCCTGTCAAGGTTTTGCTAGCATACGAAATAGCATGATGCTTCTTATCTTTGGTTTGGCCTAATACCGCACCGACTGCATAATCACTAGCATCACACATTATTTCAAAGGGAAGCTTCCAATCAGGGGTTGAATGATTGGAGCTGAGATGAGTGCTTTCTTGAGGATGTGGAAAGAGTCTAAGCACTCATCATTGAAGTCAAAGGGAGCATCCTTGGCTAGAAGGTTTGTTAAAGGACGGGCAATTTGAGAGAAATCTTTGATAAACCGCCTATAGAAGCCTGCGTGCCCAAGGAAGCTACGAATCCCCTTGACATTCATGGGAGGTGGAAGGTGTTCTATAACTTCTATCTTAGCTCTATCCACTTCTATCCCACGTTCGGACACTCTATGTCCTAGCACTATGCCTTCACGAACCATGAAGGGACATTTCTCCCAGTTCAGGACTAAGTGCTTTTCTTCACATCTCTATAAGACCCCATCCAGATTCTCAAGGCAATCATCAAAAGTTTTTCCATAGACGGAGAAATCGTCCATGAAAACTTCCATGATTTCTTCGATCATATTGGAGAAAATGGACATCATGCACCTCTGAAAAGAAGTAGGAGCATTGCATAGGCCAAAAGACATTCGCCTATATGCATATGTTCCATAAGGGTATGTGAAAGTGGTCTTACTTTGATCATTGGGGTGGATTGGTATTTGATGATATCCCGAATAACCATCAAGGAAACAAAAGAAAAAATGTTTTGCAAGCCGCTCCAACATCTCATCGATGAAGGGTAGCAGGAAGTGATCTTTCTTTGTGGCCTTATTAAGTTTTCGGTAATCTATACACATTCTCCAACCCGTGATGGTTCGTTGAGGAATCAACTCATTCTTGTCATTTCAAACAACCGTCATACCTCCCTTCTTAGGCACAACTTGCACAGGGCTAACCCATTCACTATGAGGAATGGGGTAGATGATCCCCGCGTGCAAGAGTTTCAAGACTTCCATCTTCACTACTTCTCTCATTGCATTATTCAATCTACGCTGGGGCTGTCTAGATGGAAGGGCCTCAGGTTCTATGAGGATGTGATGTGTGCAAAGAGCGGGACTAATGCCTTTGAGATCTTGAAGAGAATAGCCTAAGACTGACTGATGCTTTTCCAAGATGGTGAGGAGTTTGAAGGACTCTTCAGGAGAGAGTTTGTCACTGATGATCACAAGGGCCTCACGATTGTCAATTAGAAACACATACTTTAAACCAGCTGGAAGGGGTTTAAGTTCTATAGAGGACTTAGATGGGGGCTCAGATTTCTCCAGATCTATGGGTTCTTCTAGATCATCTTCTTCCTGGATGAAATTTTCGACCTCTTCTTCTAGATCAGGATGAGATGATTCTAGAAGAGATGCAACCATCACTTCCTCTATGGGGTTAGATTCTGGGAGCGATTCCGTCATGGCGTTCATGGAATTGTTGAGCGGAATCGAGAGTTTGATGCTGCTCCCAAGATGACCCTTAAGACTTCCATCAAGAGATCCATCAAGGAATCTCATGAGTGGATGTCCAATTAACAAGTCGAATTCCTCTATATCAAAAATGAAGAAATTCAGGAGGATATTGACTTTGTTAATTAGCATAGGAATGGTCTGTGCAATACCACAACTCTCAATCAATTGTCCTGAAGGAAGCTTCAAGAATTTATTGGTTGGAGTTAGATTTACCTTGCCTAGGAGAGCATTAGATAATGACTTAGACATAATGCTAACTCCTATGGCAGGATTGTAGAGAGAGTCTAACTTTGCTCTATTGATTTGACAAGGAATGGTTGTAGAGGAAGAACGAATTCGAATTGGCTCGAATGAAGTTTCAGCCTCTTGTAACCACTCATTGCTCATGATAGAGGCTAGCTCTTGAACCCATCGACGAAATATGTGTCGCAGTCTACCTAGGGGTTACCCTACGGTAGTAGATTGTAGGCGGAGGTGTGGCGACGGTGATCAAGCGTAACACAGAGAGCGTAGACACGGCGATTTATACAGGTTCAGGCCGCCAAGTCACCATAATACCCTACGTCTTGTGTTTTGGTAGCTGGATTGATCTTGTGTATTAGGTTACAAAATCTATAGATGATCTGAGAGAGGTTTCGAGAGATTTTTTGAGGGGGGTTCCCTGCTCGCCTTATATAGCCGGGGAGCAGGGTTACAATTTCCATATCCTAACAAATTACGATCGGTTCCTTATGGCAAGGGATCCGAATCTATCTACTAGGATCTTCCTTGGCGAGCAAGACTTCTTCAGAGGCCTTGGCGAGCACAGCGGGCTGGTCGCGTGCCGCAAGGCCTCGCGGGCTGGGCCGTCTCCTGGTTGGCAGGCCCATAAGGTCCCTGGGGATATGCCGAGGTAATATCCCCAACAAGTCGCTAAGCACGTTGCATTCTTCTAACGAGCCCACAGCGTCATCCTGAGAGGTGTTAAGCTGGTCGCCATCATGTGAAGTGGTCGTCGTAGAGTCCCGACCAGCGTGGCTAGTCGAGGTGCTGCTCGGAGAAGTCCCCCGACCAGGTCGATCTGGTCGAGGACGTCGTAGCTTGATGTGCGAGCTGGTCTCCTTGCCGGATGTTGCGGTTTCTTGTTGGAAGAATGTGACGTGCTGAAGAAGAAAACCTTTTGAAAAGTCCTTCCCTGGTGAAGTGTACCCACTTAGGCTCTGCAAAAACAACACATAAAAAATAGCAGAGCTTCGTTGAGAAGAAAATCAGTACACTCACCGCAAGGTGAAGTGTACCCACTTAGTCCCCGAGCATGGTAGCAGGTGAAGTATGCACGTGGTGCCATGCTTTATAAAACGGTGCATAAGGTGTGAAAATGAACATTGAAGCATGAGTTTTGTAAAAAACGACTGCAAATACCCGTAGTCCCCGAGCCTGATATAAGAAACTGGAAGCTTCTTGTATCAGGATCATGTATGTAGAGAATAAAGAACCGAAATACTAGTTTAGTAATAACGGTTGCAAATACCCATAGTCCCCAAGCCTGATGGAAGGAGCTTGGAGAGATTCTTGCATCGGGGTCATTTAGTTTTTATTCGCAGTCCTCGGGCGTCAGTCCCCGGGTGTTGTCCTTATGGGCGCCGTTCTATGGTGCCCTGGCCGTAGTCCCCGAGCGTTGCTCGGTGTGAAGCTGAACGAAGTCCTCGAGCCTGCTCGGGAATGCGACCAGCGCTCAAGTCGTGGTTGCTGGTGACGGATTCCCCGAGCGTGTTTGTGCTGCCCTCTCTGTGAATCTTGTCGACCAGATTACTGTAGTCATCGACCGTTGTTGTGCAAAAAATAAAAAAAGATCCGCGTCCAGTCCCCGGGACTGTAGCGTTGGTGAAATTGCAAAGAAAAATTGTTAGCCATAGATCATGAAACAAGAGCTAAATCGAAGTAATTGGGCTGTGTTTTATCTGCGTGATTATCGGCCCGTTTTTGAGGCACAAAAGGTAGGCGGCGTGGCGGTTCCATATTTTATTGTTGCAGTTTCCCAAAAACCCTTGTAGTCGAAGCGTCGCGCCGCTTGGTATAAAAGGCTATTTCGATGGTTGATGGAACGGGAAGGGTCGCGTTTCTTTGCCTTAGTTTGATTAGGATTCGAATAGCCGGCGGTCCGGTGCCATATATTCTTGGTGATTCATGGGCGTTCCAATCCGTCTTGTTCAACAATCTCCACGCTTGTCGCCAGCAAAGTTTGGGCGAAGGGTAGGAGAGTTCGTCGGCGCTAGGGTTTGGTCGATGGAGATGGATGGTGATGGTGCGCGTCTTGCGATGGGTTTCGCCGCCTTGCTGGCTTTGCCGGAGGATTTGGTCTTCCGGATTCTTCTTCGTGTGATCGACGACGGCGACAATGTGCGTGAGTATGTGACGATTCTTCTGCCGTCTCTTCTTTCGTGGCCTGGAGCGGTTGATGGTGTTCGGGTGGGACCCTGTTGGGCAGGATCTTATTGGTAGGGCGGTTGCTGCTGGAGATGATGTTGCGATGTATTTCAGGGCCATGATGTTGTACAATGCCAATTCGTCGAATTCGGAGGCGCTTGCTATTCTTGATTGTGTCGGCGGAGGTGCCCTTCTGAATGGTTGTTTTTGTGATCGAATCTTGCATCGTCTTCGGGAGCGTTCTCGTGATGATATGCACAGGATCTGGCGGTAGCGGTGGATTCGTGCCCCTGAGGATGTGCCGGATTTAGTCATCGTCGTCGGTCCTCATCTGTGTACCTGGAATGAATGTCATCGTTATGGTGGTAATATGCCTGGGGTCATTATGTACTGTAGCCTGCAATGTCAAATTCGTCATGAATTTGATCTCTAGACTAGGAACATTAGTGAGGTGGTCGCTTATCGCATCGGTAGGATGAACTTGTAATCGCTAGAGTAACTTGTCTTTAGGTGTGGTCTCTTCTGTCTCGAGTGTCGACAATATTGTCATGTTCTATTTTGCTGCAGAACAGCGATAATTTGTATCTTGGATACAAGTATTCAGACGTATAAGTGAAAAACTACAAAGTTGTAATATATCCGGGGTGGTGAGCTTTTGTTTCACTTGTATGTCCTGTCATGCCTGATAAGTCGTGAGTCAAAGCGATGAAACGTTCGGCCTTGGGTCTCAAATGGTCCAGATCGTAGGGCTAGCGCCACTTCACGCGTAGGATACATAAGGACTCCCAAGGAGACACGCTGCTGGCAATCTGCGGTGCAGAGGGCGAACAGCTCATGCACGCTTAGGATGATACCAGAGATGGGGCCTTTTTCCGAGAGGCTTGATCGTGGCGTGACTAGGGCCTGTGGAGACCGTTCCTGCAGACGATGGGCGAAAAGTCATGCTGCTTGTAGAGTTGTCGACCGTACTTTGGTCATGTACAGATTCTGGGCGCATAGCCTCCTGGCTCCCGACCCAAATGATACCGCCCGGTTGCTTGGGAAATATCATTTGTGAGGTCTGTCAACGTGGTCGTAGTGCTTAGGGTAGCTAGTCTATTCTCTATGACCCATTGACAGACCAGCTTCGGGAGCTTTCTGGTTATGGCCAGGCTATTTGGAGAACGCCATAATGCATTTGGAGAGGTCGTCGAACACTATGGGAGTGTTTTGGAGATGTCGTCGACCGTTAGTAGCCGCACTATCGTGGTCGCCGAATGTTGTTGATGTTTTCATGATGATGGTAATACGTCGTGGGTGTCTTTGGAGTGGTCGCTTTATGCCGTGAGCGTGCTATGAAGATTGTCGTACGCCGTGAGCATTTCGCGGAGATCGTCGTACGCCCTGAGCGTTTTGTTCACATAGCAGGTTTGGTTAGATGAGATACAAGAGAACAAAGCACCTTTATTCATTGTTTGGAGGAAAAATAGTACAAACTTTATTGAACTATGCTTATATTAAGGCATCTTCTTGCATTACTCGGAGCTGGTGACCTCTATACTTGTTCGCTGGTGGGGTTGGAAGTGGTCGCTGCTTATTCTGCTTCCTTCTATTTTTTCGCGGCCGGGCTGTCACCGTCTTCGGAGTTGTACGTGTCCGGGACACAGGGCTTCTTGACGGCGTTTATCGTTTGCTGTTCGCACTCGTATGCGATCTTGAGGTTGGTACGGAGGCTGAGGATGCCTTGCTGCGTCGGGATCTTGAGCACCATGTAGGTGTAGTGAGGGACCGTCATAAGCTTGGCGAGTGCTGGTCGACCAAGTATCGCGTGGTAGGCCATTTCGAAGTCGGCGACGATGAAGGTGATGTATTCCACCCTGAAGTGGTCTTGAGTGCCGAACTGTACAGGGAGGGTGATCCGGCCTACCGGTGTTGACGCCTTATTCGGGATGATCCCCAGAAGGAGAAGTTCACGGGCATGAGGTCCTTCTTGGACTATTCGAGCTGGCGGAAGGCATCAGTGAAAATAATGTTGAGGGCACTGCCGCCGTCGACCAGTACCTTTCTGAAGTGGCATGTGGCGATGTTTGGATCAACGATGAGCGGGAAACGGCCAGGCTATCTGTAATCTGTCCACTCATCTTCTCCGGAGAAGCTGATGGGCTATTCTGACTAGTCTAAATGGCGGGTGTTGTTCGAACCCTCGCTTATTGCTGCTACCGAGTAGACATCCTTGGGTACCTGATGACGTCTCCTTTCTCCTTCAACCACCACAACGCCTGCAAAACTCCAGTGCTGGTGGTTCTTGGTCTCTTCCTTTGTCATGGTCGTCCTTCTTTGCTCTCTTGTTGCTTCTTCCCTTTACCGCCGACTCAAGGAGATCACAGTCGCGCATGGAGTGCTTGGAGTTCTTGTGTATGGGGCATGGGCCGTCAAGGATCTTATCGTAGCTGGCGTCGTAGTTCTTCTTTGGTCGGGCATTCGTATTGGCGACGTAACGATCATCTCACCTGTAGTCATACCTCTGCGGGTAACGCTCGGAGTTGCCCGGTCGGTAGTCCCGGTGATCACCGGCCCTTCCATTGCTACGGTAGTCTGACCGGCGGTCCCTATCCCTTTCGCGCTCCGGGGAGCGGGAGTAGCGTCGCCTGTTCTCCCTGCTTCATGCAGCGTCATCTTGGTTGGGGTAAGGATTCACAATCATCATAAGCTCTTCTATGGTTGTTACGTTCTTCCATGCCAACTTGTTTCTGAGCTCGTCGGCCCGCAGACCATTGGAGAAGATGGCGACGGCCTCTAGGTTAGAGATTTCTGTGATGCTTAAGCATTTATGGGAGAAACGCCTGATGTACTCATGGAGACTCTCGTTGCTCCTCTGGTGGACGTTTTCCAAGTCATAACGTGTCCTCGGCTGGACACACGTGGCTATGTACGTCTTGATGAAGATTTCCTTGAGCTGTTCCCAGCTATCAATTGTGCCTTCGGGGATCTTCTGGAGCCAACTGTTGGTTGAGGTCAACAACATCACCGGGAGGTAGTTGGCCATGACGTCTTGGTTTCCTCCCGAGGCATATACGGCAATCTCATAGGTCGACGCCCATTGTTCTGGGTTTACCTTACCATCGTACTTGTCCACCAACGTAACTCTGAAATTCAGGGGCCACCGGACAACACGCAGGCGAGGGGAGAGAGGGCGCAAATTTCCAACAGGTGGTGGTGTTAGGTCGCGTCGATGATTATCATCATGCCTCGGGGATCTGCGTCAGTACTCCCTCGGAGGGCTTCGTCGCGCCGGCTCCGGTGTTCATTCACGCCGCGGGTTGCCGCGCACTTCGCCGCTGCATGGTGCAGATCTTCGCCTGTATTCCCGCGGAGGGCTTCGGCGTGCCTGTTCTGGTGTTCGCTCGCGCCGAGGGATGTCGTGGGCTTCACCATCACGTGGTGGAGATCTGCGGTTGTACTCCCGCGGAGGGCTTCGGCGTGCCTGTTCCGGTGTTTGCTCGCGCCGAGGGATGTCGTAGGCTTCAACGTCACATGGTGGAGATCTGCGCCTGTACTCCCGCGAAGGGCTTTGGCATGCCTGCTCTGGGGTTCGCTCGCGCCGAGGGTTGTTGCGGGCCTCACCGTCACGTGGTGGAGATCTTCGCCTATACTCCCACTGAGGGCTTTTGGAGTGGTTTCTGCTGTGAGACTAGTCGGAGAATTCGGTCGGGCGAGCCGCTTTGTCTACCTAAACCACTACTGCCATGAGATGGGCTCCTATATTCTCGACCTCTAGCGTGGTTGGGAGTTTGGAAAACTCATAGGTTGCTGCGGCCAGGTTGGCGCTTGGAGTTGGGTATACCGGAACATTTCCTATCTGGTTGAACTTGTGCTCGAGGTTGCGTCCTGGCATGCGACCTCCATTTCTCTGGTCCCCCTCGCGCTGTTCACGTGCAAGTCGTTCGTGTTCGCGGTGCTCCTCGTCCCGCTTCTCTTGCTCGATGCGCTCCCGTTCGCGTTGTTGTGCACGCTCAATGTTGCGCTGCTCTCTTACGGTACGACCGCCCTCCGTCTCGTTGTTGCAGGGGGTGCTATCGGCGGAGACATGAAAAATCATTCCCCCGAATGCTGGGGGGTACTCTGGGAAGTCGCTGGTCGATCCGGAGGAGTCAGGTGTTTCAGGCCTCGTGATTGCGACCGAGCCTGAAGAGACCGAGCCACCGAGGGACACTGCTTGGTCGGAGCCACTGGAGATAGGCGAGATGATGATAGTGTTTACGACAGGCACCGCAGGGATCTGATCGGAGATGGGTTGGAACACCAGGTTGCCATATCCGCGAGGACTGGTCGCGGTCGTCGCTTTTGCTGGGGCCCGATGATGGCATGGTCGGCAATCGTGGTGGCCGGGCAGTTGGCGCCGCGCCGCCTGGACAAGATCGATGCAGTCGATGATGCCAGCGTTGGTGCGATCGATGGCGTCGACCAAGTCGTCAACGCTGATGCCCTTACGCTGGTGATACTTTGGCATGGCGAAACGACATGGAGATGGCGGCGCGTTCGCCCCGCATGGCGCGGATCCGACGGTCCAGGACATAGATCCGATCTGGAGCACGGTGCCGGGTGCCGGAAGGACCATCGAATCCGGGAAAGTGAACGCTTGACGAGCCATGAAGTCGATGCACACACCCCCTACCTGGCGCGCCAACTGTCAACAAAATATGCATCGCAGTCTCCCTAGGGGGTACCCTACGGTAGTAGATTATAGGCGGAGGTGTGGCAACGGCGATCAAGCGTAACACAGAGAGCGTAGGCACGGCAATTTATACAGGTTCAGGTCGCCAAGTCGCCGTAATACCCTATGTCCTGTGTTTTGGTGGCTGGATTGATCTTGTGTATTAGGTTACAAGATCTGTAGATGATCTGAGAGAGGTTCCGAGAGAGTTTTTTCGGGGTCCCTACTCGTCTTATATAGCCGGGGAGCAGGGTTACAATTTCCATATCCTAACAGATTACGATCGGTTCCTTATGGCAAGGGATCCGAATCTATCTACTAGGATCTTCCTTGGCGAGCAAGACTTCTTCGGAGTCCTTGGCGAGCACGGCGGGCTGGTCGCGTGACACAAGGCCTCGCGGGCTGGGCCGTCTCCTAGTCGGTAGTCCCATAAGGTCCCTGGGGATATGCCGAGGTAATATCCCCAACAGAACCGTCTCCTGGAGATAGGTTTCTTCTATGAGACTAGGGATGTGGCGGTTCAGAGCTTTTCGAGCAATAGACTTCTTTTGCACAGATTGATTCAAGACATTTCCAAAATCAGAAAATAAATCAGCCTCGATATCAAGGGGAAATTCCAAGGGATGAATTTCTTCTTCCCTTGGTGGTTCAGGTTCGATAGCAGGATCTTGAGATGTAGAGGGGAGAGTTTCGACTATTGATGTTGTTTCTATTCTTGGGGGCTGGTTTCTGTTCTTCTGTGGGTCCTTCATAATATACATTAGTATAGGGGGTGTTATACAGAATCTTCCTGAGAAGACTCTTCCCTGCACTAACGGGTAAACAAAGGAAGGCTCCCCCGGAAGATATGTCAAGGAGTTGCGCGGAATCTCTGCTAAGACCACTATAGAAATGTTGTAACATTGTAGGCTCGGTTATAGCGAGATCAGGGCCTGAAGATACTAGATCTAAAAGACGAGCCCATGCATCACCCAGAGACTCTTTGTCTCTTTGCGAGAAATTGATGATCTCTTTTCGAAGATGAATGACGTAAGGGATAGGGAAGAATGCCAAACAGAATTTAGCCATCAATTTTTCCCAGTCTCCTTTCGCGTCATCTACGTGGCGAGTGTACCATCGTTTGGCTATTCCCGTTAAAGAAAATGGAAATAGCTTCGACTTAAGGGTACCTGGCCTCATCCCTTGGATGTGGACACATGAACAAAGTTGTTCAAAGTCACGTATATGAGTATAGGGATTCTCGTCTTCGTCCCCAGAAAATGGTTTTTCCTAAACTATTGCTATGAGACTTGGGCGAAGCTCATAACGAACGGCCAGAACGGCCTGAGATGATTTAGGTGGCTCCAAGCTGGCGCCCGTTGGAGCACCATATTCGATAAGTGGGGTTTGACCCATATGTGTATGTGGAGTGGAAGGATGAATTCAAACAAAGATAAAATAGGACCAAAGGGTACTAGTTAAAACAGCTACCGTTCCCCGGCAACGGCGCCAGAAATGCTTGTTGGTATTTCTTATGACTATTGGATAAATTCACAAGCGCACAGATTATACCGTTGTAGCACTTCACCGGGAGTATTCCAGGTATCGTATTTTCCTCGGGGAACGAGAAGTGAGTTAACTAGGAATATGGATATGTCCTATGATGGATCAAGAAAGACTATGATAACTGGGTTGAGAGGTTCGATATAGCAAAGATATCTAACAAGGGATAGCTGGTTACACTGGCCTTATCAGCCCTTCTCTTGCAGGAGGCGACAGGATAGATCAGAAAGAGGACAAAACTCTAACCGGACCGCGCCGTCAAGTTGTATTCAAGCCCTACCTTTTAAGAACTTATCTGACACGCATGGTGGAATACAAAGACTAGATAGAGCTGTCACCTTCTACTAGCATCCACAAACAATCCGCATGATAAGCGGTTTACAAAGGTAAGATCTAGCCTAGACACCATGTCTACACTTATCTTACTACTTTAACCTTGGCCTAAGATTAAAGCACTTTAATCAGAGAAAAGCGATGAACAAGCGTGAAAAGTTGTAACAGCTAAACCAGAATTAGAATACTAAATACTATAAAGAACTCAGAAGTTGTCACTTACAAGTGCTAAACTTACAAGAGACTCGCATCCGATGAGGAAGAACTCTGGAGAAGATTCCCGACAGGCCCAGGGCTTTCTCCAGAAGACTTCCTTCACTCTTGTCCAACGAACATAACACTACTAGAGAGCTCCGCTAAGAGACTAAGGAGTAGTGTTTCTCCAATGAGGCATGAATGAGAAGGGAGCTCTAGGGGTCTATTTATAGTTAGAGGTGGAGTAGGGGCTACTCTGGTGCCACGTCAGTGATCCGCGTCACCTTCATCAACCACCATTGGATCCAACTGACTTCAGAACCGCCTAAGGATCAAGGGTGTTGATTTCCATCATGTGGGGAGTGAGTGAGGCGGTTGAGGGGGGTGAAACCGCCATAAGGGTGGTCGGCCAACCACCCATGCTGCCATGTGGGCCCTCCTGCACTTTCTAGATGGTGTCCCACTAGTCAGGGACCAAGTGGGGGCTTGTGGGGTCCACCTATAGGTCGGACGACCGCCTATAGGGGCCTGTGGCCCGCCTCTGCCTTCTGGCTACTAGTCCCACCTATCATATGTGTTCGATTTCGGTTCTGAGTTGATTTGTCAAGCTGATATCATTGATGTGGGTCCATGGATCCTTGTGATGTGAATCTGGACCGTTTGGTAAGAGGAATACTTGGATCCAAGGGGTAGAGAGTGTTCTAGAGGGTGGATCTTGGATCATGGGGGCTTGGGAGGTCAAGTGGCCCCACAGGGTGGTCGGCCGACCCCCTAAGTGGGCCCACTAGCTCCCAAAAGTCCCCATTTGTCATTAACTGCATCAAATAATCAAGGGACATGTGGAACTAGTTATTTGGCACAATATGTTCAGGTTATGCTTGATTTCCTTTGATTATGACGTTGTTGACGGTATTTTGATGGTAATAAAATAGCTCGTAATTACCGTCAATAGCCTGTCACCCTTTAGTTGCCGACCAACGTAGTCCTCTTGCCCAGTTTCCCCCTCGCCATTGCTCGTCACTCTTATTCATCTAAGCTGACTGGTCGGGTCAGCTGTTGACACACGATATTGAGAGTGGTGAGGTCTTCTTGCAACCTTCTGCCTGAAAAACAGTCAAAAGCGTAATCTTCCAAAACCCAGTGAGCAAGGTCAATGGTTGCTATAGAAATTGAATCATCAGCCGGAATGACCTCTAGTTCATCATTGTCCAGCCATTGTACTATGACATGGTGCATCGTGGACGAGATACAACAGTTGGCATGAATCCAGTCTCTGCCCAGGAGCAGATTGTATGAACCGTCTCTGTCAATGACAAAGAAAGTTGTCGACAGGGTCTTGCTTCCAACTGTCATTTCCACTTGCAGAACCCCTTTTGCTTCGGACTTCCTCCCTCCGAAGTCGCTGAGCGACAGATCTGTGTTGAAGAGCTTCTCGGATTCTAGCCCCAGTTTTGGGATGATGTGGGCCGGCATCAGGTTGATTGAGGCACTGCCGTCGATTAGTATTCTCCCGACGAACCTCTCATTGATATATCCCTGGATGTACAGTGCCTTTAGGTGTCGATGCCTTGTAGGCTTGCCGAAGACCGCCTGGAACTCGCGTGTGAGTGCACCGGCCTACTCTCTAAACTCCGACTCATCCAAGTTACAATAGACTTCGGCATCCACCGGCGCCCTAACTTCCACAGGCAGGAAGAAGCTAGCGGTATGACCTTCATGCCGCCGCCTGTCAGCCCTCTAGCGCCGGAATCTCCTCTTCTGGGTCCTGGTCATCCTTCTAGGATTCGGGGATGTCTGGTGCTCGTTGGGCTGGCCTGGCCGAGACTGAGCGCGGTCGATGCTGATAACCTCAGTGTTAGGCCAACCGCGAACACCATCTTTGACGACACGCTGATTCCCCTCTTTATATTCTACGCGTCCTCGGGTGAATCGGCCGTCAGTTTGGAGCCTTCTGTATTCCTCAAAACATTCATTGCACCCAGGGCAATTGTCCCTAGTGGGCAACTCTAGATCCTTGTTGAGGCAGTACATGAAGAACGAGTAATCTTCATGCACGTCGATTGGCTCCACCGCTCTGGAATGCTCTGCTATTGGCTTCTTCTCTTTGTCTTCTTTGTTCTGGCGCCTCCACCTGGCCTGGGCAGCAGGCAGATACTTGGCGCCAGGTGGATCGATTGTCCCATCCAGAACAAGCAGGGCCCTTTGTCTTTCCATCCTTCATAGGATTTCCTGAAATTCCTCCTTGGTCACTCGAGAGTTCAGACTGAGGGTCCTCACCTATCATCTTGGATGGGGTGTGAAACTTTGGCTTTGCCTTTATCCATGTCTGACAATTGTGGTCCCGCTAGGCATGCCAAAATGTGTTGACGCCAAAAATGAGGCTTCCGGCATCAGCACTACGTAGGGCCTGCGGAGACCGTGCAGCAGTAGAGCTTGAACTCCTAGACCCCTTAAGCGGCTTAAGCCACTTCGATGATCGATTCCAGGCGTGCCAGTCAATTTTACCTACAATTGACAAGGAGATGAAACGTTAAATTATGGAACCTGCCGGTTGTCGCCAGACAGTTCCATGAGTGTGCGGCTCTCATATAGCCGATGAATGTAGGAGATTGACTAAAGAGTCAGCTCCGAACAAGATTAGATATAATAATGGTGCACGAACGGTTGTCACAAGATATCAAGCGTAAGATACGTAAATAGCCGATCATGCGGTGAGATTAAGGTAAAGATGCGATGCATGGAACATTATCGTCATCGAACTACCAAATCTACTAAGTATACTGAATAAAGATTAACCATCAACAGAGGTGTGTTCCCATGCAGCCATGATGACAATTAACCCGATAACTTGACCAATCTACTAGCATTGGGGTGTTTCCATGCAGCCATAAAAGTAAACGAATCAAGCCACGTCTAGTCTACTTAATAGATCTAATAGATCGGAACGACAAAGTACACACATCGTATGATTGAAGCATAACCAGATCAGCTACGTTATCCGATATGGGATCCATGAAGCTTGAACAAGATTCATGTATTCAACACCGGACGGATCTAAGTTTGAGCAAACATACGTCAACACATATGGCATTGGGGTTCATAAGATGCAGCCATATCACTATGTTGAACCAGATCCAACCACACTCAAATCAATCTAATGACCAGATACATGTCTCGAACCCGCAACACGTAACAACCGCAACTAATGAATTAGCCAATATGATCTTAGATCTATAGCCTCTCTGAATGTAAAGAAAGAATGCAACACGTGCAAATAAATCTAGATAGAAATAAAGCACAGGCCAATTCATTAGATGAGATTGGGCATGATATTGTAACAATAGATTAAACAAAGCGTAATAGACAATATCGATAACTTGATGAATCTATTAGACAAAGCGTAATAGACAATATCGATAACTTGATGAATCTATTAGATCGCCAATCTAATAGAGCCGATAACTAGCTTGAAGCCACGATTCATGTGAGATTGAAGCAATGCAGCCCCATGAACAATGGATTCAAACCGATAACTAGCTCATACCGAGCTTGCACGAGTTACACAATACAGCCGTACAAATGAGACATGAACCAAGGCTAGACTTACAGGCAAAACCGGAGATCGATCTAGTCGATGCAGCCCAATCCGTCAAAGGTTCACCGAAATCTACTCTACGCCTACTCCTAGGGTGGCCGAAGGCCGGAAACTAAGGACTATGTTGTATGTTTGATTGATTGGATGTCCTTCTCATTCCCTATTCCCTGCTATTTATAGACCATAACATATACCCTAATCGACCGTCACGCAAGTCCTAATAATAAGGAAACAAACCCTGACTTGGGCCTCAAACTGCTTCATTGCCAAGATCGTCATGTGCGTGTTGTTGATACCGGCCGAAAGATCCTTTTCTGATATCTTATTTCCTTAGTCGATCTTTCAAGTCCATCTTATTTGCTCCTTCTAAAAGCCTGCTAGGAGCCCATCAGACCATATATTGTCATACCAAAATACGGTGTTAACAACACCATAGAGGGTGTGATCACATTTAGGATAGATAGTCGTACTATCAAGGAGGGAGCTCCTGTGTTTGATTGCGGTTATCATGTGCCACTAGGTTCATTGCATTGCATTAAAACTTGTGAACTAGTGAGGAAAGCAAACTTAATTCCAAGAAAATGTGAACTAAAAGCTATCACATGTGCACAAGTGTTGAGATCACTTAGTGTTAGCACTTAGAAGATTGGAAAGAAGTTTGGAGGCAGTTTGGTGTTGACGGTAATTTCACCATGTTTTTACACCCTCAAAATACCATCAACAACCTTGGATTCAAGAGTATAATAACATAGCTAGAGCATATTTTACCCAATAACTAGTTCCACCTGTCCCTTGACTATTTGAGTGCACGTAATGACAAATGGGGACTTTTGGGAGCTAGTGGGCCCACTTAGGGGGTCGGTCGACCTCCCTGTGGGGCCACTAGGCCTCCCAAGCCCCCATGATCCAAATAGCACACTCCAAAGCACTTTCTACCCCTTGGATCCAAGTGTGCTACCTCTCAACGGTTCTGGATCAAAGCACGAGGATCCATGGGCCTAACATGACATATTTTCAAGTATAGCAAATGTGCAAATCCAAAACACCATCATGATGGGCATTACCTCTATAAGCTACCTGCAAAAGATGAGCTTATTTGGCTACAAAAGACGGTTGGCCGACCGCACTTTGGGCCCAATTTTGGATAGCAGAATCCACACCTATCAAGGAGGTCCCACGCAGAAGGGGAGGCCCATGACTCTCTAAAGGAGGTCGGCCGACCTCCTAGGTGGGCTCAGAGACCACCCACAGGCCCCCTGACCAGTGGGGACACCTTATAGAAGGAAGAGGCAGGTCCCACCTGCCAGAGGGTGGTCGGCCGACCATGCCCTGGTACCCAGAGTCTCCCCCGAGCTCTCCACCGCCTTCCTGCATGCCTCCATGCATCCACTTGATCTCCACCATTGATTTAAGACGGTTACAATGACGGTTTGATCCTACGGTGGATGATGGAGGTGGCACGGATCGCTGACGTGGCACCGGAGTAGCCACTACTTCCCTCTAGCTATAAATACCCCCCTAGGCCTTCACTCTCACTCATGCCTCATTGGAGAAACACTATTCCTTAGTCTCTTAGCGGAGCTCTTCAGTAGTGCTATGCTAGTTGGAGGAGAGTGAGGAGAGTCTGGAGGAGAGACGGGCCTGTCTGGTGTCTTCTCCAGAGTTCTTCCTCGGTGAATGCAAGTCTCTTGTAAGTTCAGCACTTGTAAGTGATACATCCGAGTTCTTTATAGTATTTGATATTCTACTTCTAGAATAGCTGTTATACATCTTTTCGGGCTTGTTCATCGCTTTACTTTAAGTAGAGTGCTTTAAACTTAAAGCTTGGGTTAAAGTAGTAAGAATAGTGTAGACGTGGTGTTTAGACTAGATCTTGCCTTTGTAAATCGCTTATCACGCGGATTGTTTGTGGATGCTAGTAGAAGGTGACAACTCTATCTAGTCTTCATATTCCACCACGCGTGTCAGATAAGTTCTTAAAAGGTAGGGCCTCAATACAACTTGATGGCGTAGTCCGGTTAGAGTTTTGTCCTCTTTCTGATCTATCTCATCGCCTCTTGCAAGAGAAGGGCTGATAAAGCTAGTATAACCAGCTATACCTTGTTAGATATCCTTGCTATATCGAACCTCTCAATCCAGTGATCATAGTCTCCCTTGATCCATCATAGGACATATCCATATTCCTAGTTAACTCACTTCTTGTTCCTTGTGGAAAATACGATACCTGGAATACTCCCAGTGAAGTGCTACAACGGTATAATCTGTGCGCCGAGATTTATTCAATAGTCATAAGAAATACCAACAAGCATTTCTGGCACCGTTGCCGAGGAATGGTAGCTATTTTAACTAGAACCCTTTGGTCATATTATCCTTGTTTGATTTAAACCTTTCTTTCCACATCTACACCTATGGATCAAACACCTCTCTTTGAGTATGGTACTCCAACGGGCGCTAGGTTGGAGCCACCTAGTTCATCTCAGGCCGTATTGGCCATTCCTTATGAGCTTCGCCCAAGTCTCATAGAGATGGTTCAGAACAAACCTTTTTCTGGGGATGAAGACGAAAATCCCTACACCCATCTACGTGACTTTAAACAATTGTGTTCATTTGTCCACATCCATGGGATGAGGCGAGGTACCCTTAAGTGGAAGCTTTTTCCGTTTTCTTTGATGGGAATAGCCAAACGATGGTACCTTCGCCACGTAGATGATGCAAACGGAGAATGGGAAAAGTTACAATCCAAATTCTGCCCAGCTTTCTTCCCCACCTCTCATGTTGTTCATCTTCGAAAAGAGGTCATCAACTTCTCACAAAAGGAGAAAGAACCACTAGGTGCGCCATGGGCCCGTCTTTTAGATCTAGTATCATCTGGCCCTGATCTTGCTATAACCGAGCCAACATTGTTACAACACTTTTATGGAGGTCTTAGCAAAGATTCCGCACAACTTCTTGACATGACTTCTAGGGGAGCCTTCCTGTGTTTACCCGTTAGTGAAGGGAAGAGTCTTCTCATGAAGATTCTTGAAAACACCCCTTACACTAATGTTTATAATGAAGGACCCATAGAAGGAGAAAAACCAGTCCCTAGAAAGGAAATCTCAATAGCCGGATCACCACCACTCCCATCCAAAGATTATGCCATCGATCCTGAACCACAAATACCACAAATCTCGAAGGAAGAAGAAATTCAACATCTAAACCATTCCTTCGAGTTCGAGGCTAACCTTTCATATGATCTTACTGGTTTTGGGAATGCCCAAAATGATCTTTTCCTAAAGAGACCTTCTAAGAAACATCTTTTTAGACCTCTCATGAAAGGATCTCTTCAAAAACCTCCCAAAGCAACATCATCTTGTGTCTCGACTTCCCACATGTTACATCAGGAAAAGCTTGGGATTCCTGATAATGAATTGTCGAGTGAGCTTAGAGAATGAGAACTAAAGTGTTTAGAAGCCAAACTATCCTCTCTTTCTCTATGCCCACATTTGACTCATCTTACGAACCCATCCTTGATCCTGATGATCCCCCATGTGTTCCTTCATTCAAGTCTTATGATGCCCACTTAATGACTTTGGGAATTCATTAAGACACTCGAGGCACGGAAGCCATGAGGGCCATAAATCTGACCAAGAGGAGCATAGTCAACAGTTAGAGCCTCTATCTACCGTTGTAAGTCAAGAATGGTTGGATGAGGCCGAATCCTCAAAGGAAGTCACTAAATTGCCCACACATGTGAGGAGAATATCCTGTCAAGTGTTGGGCATTGATGGTGAAATTTGATATGATCCTAGCCTCGAGGTCAACACCCTTTCTCATTTCCATGTTCCAACACCATCAAAGGATCATCTATCCCAATCACAAAAACACCTTAGACTTCCCAATGGTCAAGTCCTTGATTGTTTAGGAGTCCTTCATGATGTTCTTGTGGTGGTTGATGATCTCAAGATCTTCCTAGATTTCCATATCTTTGACCTTCCTGGACTTTCCTTTCATCTCACCCTTATCGGAAGGCCAATCATGAGAATCTTGGAGACCACAATAGGAAATGAGAAGGTTGGTCATAGAATAGGTGAAGATTATCTACCCATTTGGTCTTCCCGACCTCTCATCAAAGGGGTAGAATCCAAACCAGTTCTTGATCCAAGGGGTGAGTTTATGTCCATCTCGCTAACAGCCATGACCCATTCAAGCCTTGAGAATGACTTGAAATGTCATGAGAAAGTAAGTGTTCACCCACTCCTTGAAAGGGAGAATGATGTCAATGAGCATGGAAGTTATTCCCCGATCTTCCCATCAAATCCATGCTCAAGTGAGAAATCTCCCAAATCAATCCTTCCCTCTACCATCACCACACATATGATCTACAACCCCTTCATCCTTCTTGTTTCTAAAATCTTTGCAAGATTGGTTCTAGATGTGTTTGTCTACCAAAAATTTTGCAAATCTCGTAGTGGTTTTGGTCTTGAGGATAGGTTCGAAAATGTTGGAGTTGAAGGGGAAACCGCTTCACCAACATGAGATACTCTTGAAGGTTTCCCAAAGACAAGCTTGTGTCTTAAAATTAAGCACTTTCAGGAGATAACCCGAGCCTTCTTCTTTTCTATTAAAGTTTTCTTATATAAAAAAATAATAATTAAATTAATCAAAAAATAAAATAAAATATATATAAAACAAAATAAAAATATTATTAGTTTCCCAAAATTCTAAAATGAATAAAATGACTTTTTAAAATGAGATTAAGGGAATTTTTGTGAAAGTGTTCCTTCGGGTATTTTTGTCACTAACCATTTTAGGTTTGAACAAAAAGAACGATGGAGCAAAACACAAGGTATGTCCAACCGAACATTCTTCAATAATGAACCACATTTAAAAGAAAATTTCACATCCTAGACTTGGATTTTAACATTGTAAAATGTTGCAAAATCCAAGTATGAGGGAGTGGATTTCTCTAAGAAATTTATATCATACTTCATTCTTAATTTTGTTTGGTTGTCTCTACCTTGCTTTATCTTTATACCTTGCTCATCTTGCTAAGTCACATAAATAAATAAATAAATTAATTAAAATCTACAAATGCTCATCTGGTTCACCATCCATGATCATGTCTCCTTTTTGAATCTCTTGATGCCTTCATGCTTCCAGGTTCTGTTATGAGTATACTTTGGTTTGGGAGTTGTGCGCATACTCCTATAAGCTCTTTAAATTAAGCATGGTGCTTAGGTTAAATAGCCTTCCTTAATCAAATTAGACATGGTGTCAAGTTTGATTAATGAACCTAAAGTATACATGTATGGAATTTTGTTGTGCTCTTGGACTAACCAATGCATGATAACTTAAAAATTTTGGTGGTTAAGTCATGAGATCTTTCATTAGAGACAAATCAAGGGTTGAGGTAGTAATTAAACAATCTTGCACATCTTTGCCTCAACCTTGCCTAACCTTTAAAGAATTGGTGAACAATGATGGAACATCTCTTTCTATGCTAAAATTGTTAAAGCCAACTTTTCTATAGCATAGAAGATACCCTTCATTTCTATGACAACATTGCCCCTGCTTCAAATTATTCGTGAATTCCTTCGGGTATGTGTTAAAAGTTTTCATGAACATGAATCACCTGAGCATGAAATTGACATGGTAGATTTTGTCCTTAATCCAATTTAGAACTAAAATCTACATGTTTTAATTTTTGTTCATTTTTCGTTTTTGACCCTAGAATTAGCATGTACCTAGCCTTGTCACCTCCCACACGAAATCTTGGACCATTTGGCCCCAAAAGGCGGTCGGCCAACCGCATGTTGAGTCTTCTCAGCCCGACATTGCGTGGCCTGCCTAACCTGACCCGTGGGACCTCCAATCCAGGCTCGGTCGAGCCAAACCTCTCTAAAAGCGGTCGGCCGACCGGGGTTTTTACCCTTCAGCACTGCACGTTGCTCTTGAGCGTTGGACCAACATTTCTATCCTGTTTCCGGCATGATCCAAGTGAAAACAAAAGCGAAGGACGTTGGATTCTCTCTTCTTAACCTCTCCCTCTCCTTCTTCCTCCTCTTATCTTGTTCTTCTTCACCACCAGTAGAAATTCCATCAACTCTTGCTTCCCTTCTCACCTTCCTTGACCTCACCATGTTCCACCAAGTAGAAGATCAAAAGAGCGATATGGAAAGGCTCCTACGTGTTGTTGCTAAAGAGAGCATTACCAACTTAGAAGAAAGGGCTTCTGAGGAGAGAATGGCGCGTCTAGGTCTTGAAGATAGCTTTAATGATCTTCGCATTATCGCTAATGGAAAGCTCAAGCACTTATCCAAAGCCATTGAGAAGGATATTCTTACCCCTCCTTCTCCTTAGTCATCCTCTAGAGCCATCGGCACAACCTGCTTCATGGCCATAATAGAAGAGAGCATGAAGAGATGCTTGTCATCCCTTATGCTAAGGCCATAGGACCTTCTCTCTCCATCTTCTTCCTTGGATCACCTTAGCCCTTGATAGAAACAAGATACTTAGGCATGATAGTCTATCATTCTTGAATCAATAAACATGTGCCTAAGCTATTAATGATAAATGAAACTCTTGGTTCTGCTGGTATCTTACCCCAGTAGAACCCCTGCATTTGATATACTTCTATCACTGTTTTCAGCATGCTCCGAAACAAGTATGGGGGAGGCCGGTCGACACCCCAACATGTTAAAACATCAGTTCGGGCATTGAACCATGCTATACACATCCATGACACGTTCCACAAAAAGGTTGGACCAAACAGGCCACTTTTGTGCATCGACCGATGCACTTTGAAGGCCAAAATTCAGAACGGATAGAGCAGATCAATGTTCAGAGGTAAGGTAGTCTAATGCAGAGACCGAAGTGGCCAAATGGCCCCGAAGGGCAGTCGGCTGACCGTGCCTATAGGCCTCAAGCCCACCAGCCAGCCTCCACTTAGCCTCAACATCAATCCTGACTGGTTTGCCACATCTCTCCCCTTTTTCCTTTATGCTTATCAATTGTTTACTCGTTTTCTCTTTTAATAAAAATGAAATAAAAATAATTTCTTCATGAAATTCATCACTTAGTTTATTTTCCTTTCTAATGTTGAATAAAACAAGAAGATCACATCTAAATCTAAAATTTGAAAAGTGACATGATCTATGACGTTCTGAGGGTAAAAGCATCATAAAGATAAATTTTGCTTTTGCTTATGCTAGTGGGAAAATATCTTGATAGGAATGACTAAGTTATTGATTTATGTGATATAGTTCTCAGCTCATGATTCATACCCTGTCTATTTAAAGTATTTGGAGATTAATTTTTGAAAACATCAAAAAACCATAATGTCACTACTCCTCTATAGTGAGAAAATTCCTACCATAGTCATATATGCTCTTTCATGATTTAAGCTTTCTACATAAGTTGCTTACTTTGTGTTGAGTTTAGTCAAGTTTTGTGACCCTTTTTGAGAGATTTATCATGCTCCCAAGATCAAGATCACGTACACGCCACATATACATGCTGCTTCTACACTGGAAGTACGCAGAAACATGCCTTACATTTTCCACATAGTTCATGCTCCATGTTCTAATAGAAAATCCTCTCTCTAGTATGTGCTAGTAAATGAGACATAGACTATGCAAAATTATGAAAAAATATATATATCAAAAAAAAATGATGAGCACATCAAAGCTCATAGAAAAAAATGAATGATGATGAGCATATCAAAGCTCATAGAAAAATAAAGATAGCTATGTCTCAAAATAATAAGTTAGGAAAGAGACATCTTATAAAGGAGTTTTGATCATTCACCATGTTTCCACACACTTGCACATCTTGATCTAAGAGTATGACTTCTCTCCTTGGATCCAAAATTTGACTTTACAATATATGCAAGGTAAGTATGCTACATTGTTTATCCCTACCTAAGCTCCACGTAAGCCTTTTCAGAAATAGGAAGATAAAAAGAAGGCAACCTCATGTTATGCCTTGGTAAGGATTCATACACCTTGAGCGATCTAGAGTGCTATATGAGGAGTAAGTTGACTTATGTGCTTTCTTTTGAAAAATTATCAAAAACTCCAAGTACTAAAATATGATTTGGGAAGATGACTTTGCTTTGAGAGATGTTCCATTTCTCAACCTCTCAAGGATTTATGTTAGCCAATACCACATATCCCATTAGTATGACAAATGTCTTGAGTAAATTTTTATGCTTGCGTTATACTTTGAATATCATGGTTATGTTTACTTTTATCCTTTACTTGAGGACGAGCAAAGAGGTAAGTATGGGGGATCTTGTTGACGGTAATTTCACCATGTTTTTACACCCTCAAAATACCATCAACAACCTTGGATTCAAGAGTATAATAACATAGCTAGAGCATGTTTTACCCAATAACTACTTCCACATGTCCCTTGACTACTTCATTGCCAAGATCGTCGCGTGCGTGTTGTTGATACCGGCCGAAAGATCCTTTTCTGATATCTTATTTCCTTAGTTGATCTTTCGGGTCCATCTTATGTGCTCCTTCTAAAAGCCTGCTAGGAGCCCATCAGACCGCATCTTGTCATACCAAAATACGGTGTTAACAAGACCATAGAGGGTGTGATCACATTTAGGATAGATAGCCGTACAATCAAGGAGGGAGCTCTTGTGTTTGATTGCAGTTATCATTGTTGGGGATATTACCTCGGCATATCCCAGGGACCTTATGGGCCTGTCGACCAGGAGACGGCCCAGCCCGTCGTGCTCGCCAAGGACTCCGAAGAAGTCTTGCTCGCCAAGGAAGATCCTAGTAGATAGATTCGGATCCCTTGCCATAAGGAACCGATCGTAATATGTTAGGATATGGAAATTGTAACCCTACTCCTCGGCTATATAAGGCGAGCAGGGACCCCCCTCAAAAACTCTCTCGGAACCTCTCTTAGATCATCTACAAATCTTGTAACCTAATACGCAAGATCAATCCAACCACCAAAACATAGGACGTGGGGTATTACGGTGACTTGCCGGCCTGAACCTGTATAAATCGTCGTGTCTACGCTCTCTGTGTTACGCTTGATCGTCGTCGCCACACCTCCGCCTACAATCTACAACCATAGGGTACCCCCTAGGTAGACTGCGACACATATTTCATCGACAGTTGGCTACCACTAGGTTCATTGCATTGCATTAAAACTTGTGAACTAGTGAGGAAAGCAAACTTAATTCCAAGAAAATGTGAACTAAAAGCTAACACATGTGCACAAGTGTTGAGATCACTTAGTGTTAGCACTTAGAAGATTGGAAAGAAGTTTGGAGGCAGTTTGGTGTTGATGGTAATTTCACCATGTTTTTACACCCTCAAAATACCATCAACAACCTTGGATTCAAGAGTATAATAACATAGCTAGAGCATATTTTACCAAATAACTAGTTCCACATGTCCCTTGACTATTTGAGTGTAGGTAATGACAAATGGGGACTTTTGGGAGCTAGTGGGCCCACTTAGGGGGTCGGCCGACCTCCCTGTGGGGCCACTAGGCCTCCCAAGCCCCCATGATCCAAGTAACACTCTCCAAAGCACTTTCTACCCCTTGGATCCAAGTGTGCTACCTCTCAACGGTTCTGGATCAAAGCACGAGGATCCATGGGCCTAACATGACATATTTTCAGGTATGGCAAATGTGCAAATCCAATACACCATCATGATGGGCATTACCTCTAGAAGCTACCTGCAAAAGATGAGCTTATTTGGCCACAAAAGACGGTCGGCCGACCGCACTTTGGGCCCAATTTTGGACAGCGGAATCCACACCTATCAAGGAGGTTCCATGCAGAAGGGGAGGCCCATGGATCTCTAAAGGAGGTCGGCCAACCTCCTAGGTGGGCCCAGAGACCACCCACAGGCCCCCTGACCAGTGGGGACACCTTCTCGAAGGAAGAGGCAGGTCCCACCTGCCAAAGGGTGGTAGGCCGACCATGCCCTGGTACCCAGAGTCTCCCCCGAGCTCTCCACCGCCTTCCTGCATGTTTTCATGCATCCACTTGATCTCCACCATTGATTTAAGACGGTTACAATGACGGTTTGATCCTACAGTGGATGATGGAGGTGGTACGGATTGCTGATGTGGCACCGGAGTAGCCCCTACTTCACCTCTAGCTATAAATACCCCCTAGGCCTTCACTCTCACTCATGCTTCATTGGAGAAAAACTACTCCTTAGTCTCTTAACGGAGCTCTTCAGTAGTGCTATGCTAGTTGGAGGAGGGTAAGGAGAGTCTGGAGGAGAGCCGGGCCTGTCTAGCTTCTTCTCCGGTGTTCTTCCTCAGCGGATGCAAGTCTCTTGTAAGTTCAGTAGTTGTAAGTGATACATCCGAGTTCTTTATAGTATTTGATATTCTACTTTTGGAATAGCTGTTATACATCTTTTCGCGCTTGTTCATCGCTTTACTTTAAGTAGAGTGCTTTAACCTTAAAGCTTGGGTTAAAGTAGTAAGAATAGTGTAGACATGGTGTCTAGACTAGATCTTGCCTTTGTAACCCGCTTATTGCGCGGATTGTTTATGGATGCTAGTAGAAGGTGACAACTCTATCTAGTCTTCGTATTCCACCACGCGTGTCAGATAAGTTCTTAAAAGGTAGGGCCTCAATACAACTTGGTGGCGCGGTCCGGTTAGAGTTTTGTCCTCTTTCTGATCTATCCCATCGCCTCCTGTAAGAGAAGGGCTAATAAAGCTAGTATAACCAGATATACCTTGTTAGATATCCTTGCTATATCGAACCTCTCAATCCAGTTATCATAGTCTCCCTTGATCCATCATAGGACATATCCATATTCCTAGTTAACTCACTTCTCGTTCCCTGTGGAAAATACGATACCTGGAATACTCCCGGTGAAGTGCTACAACGGTATAATCTGTGCGCTTGCGGATTTATCCAATAGTCATAAGAGATACCAACATTTGGGCAGAAGAAAGAGGTCTGGACGCTAGTCCATACGCTAGGGTCTTGCCTGTCCGCACCCTTGTGTGTGTGTCCAGAAGCAAACCCTAGGCCGTCTCGGCTGTGAGTAGGAGTCCGGACGCTAGGTGTCGTCCAGAGTGGAGGACAGGACATGAGTCCAAAGTGATGGCACTCTTTGTTGCCTCTAGAATTGAGTCTGGACAGTGGAACGTGTCTGGAGGTGGAGCTCCGGACAGGGTGTCCAGAGTTCTGGTACTCTCGGGTGTTTTTAGAGAGAGTACCGAACGCTGCTGGTGCTTGGTCTAGAGAGGGTCTGTTGCGCATGTCCAGAGACACGTGGCTAGCAGTGGTGAGCGCGCCAACGGGCGATTTCAAATGGGAGGCTGGCCGGACGCGTGGTCATTGGTCCAGATAGCGTGTTTCGCGCATCCAAAGGTTGCGTCCGGAGTTGGAAACAGAGTTTCTGGCTTTGTGCTGGTAAAGGGTCCGGACGCTCTCAATGGTCCGGACCCCCTGTGAAGTTTGTGTCCGGAGGTTCGCAGGAAAGCTGAAATTGGGGCAAAACGACTAGTTTGAGTGAGGGGCTATATATACTTGTTTGGCCGGCCCTTGGGGGTCACTCTTACACTTCTTCTTCACTCTTACACTTGTGCTTGCTTGAGAGAGCCTCCACCACTCATCCTCTTGATAGAAATGCAAATTTCCTGAGAGATTGAGTGAACTAAGTGCATTGCTCTATTGATTGCATACTAGTGGCACTTGGTGATCGTCTGAAGAATCATGGCCCCATGTGTTTAGGATATTAACAACAATGCTAGGTCACTATGACTAACGTGTGTTTTGCAGAGGCAAAAGTATTTGAGTTAGGTCATAAGTGATGCTAGATGAATGAGCTTAATAGTATTCACGCCCCAAGATGGAATTCATTTTCGGTTTCAAAGGATGGAGCTACAAGGTGAAGACTAGACTAGGTCTTAGTGCCACAACGTGTGAGAAGGGCACTAAGTATAGTCTAGGACTTTGTTTTTCCTTTGACCATACTATTAAGGGGGGTATGAGGTTAGTAGCTTGACCTAGGAGAGTTTGAGAGTGTTGGTGTATACACATTTGTCACAACCTGTCCTAGAGACCCTACAAATAGCCCTTGAGATGGTATGAGCAAAACCCCTTCAAGAGACTTAGTGAAAAGAGGTGAAGAAGGGGGTTAGAGAGGCTCCGGACCACTTTGCCTTAGAGGCGTCGGACCAATGCAAGTGGTCCGATGGCCTGTCTTAGGCCCTGTTTAGTAAGGCTTATCTGAGAATCGATTTTAATCTGATTAGGATATTCTAAAAAGCTGCGATGAAAAGAATATGCTATCTAAATAATTGAGAGTGTTTGGCAATCTTGATTATTGTCTATAGATTGTCTGTCCTAAGTTTAAAATGACTAGTATGCCCCTGAGCCTAATGACATCTCATTTGTTCACTAAATATAAACTGAAAACAATCATGGTACTAATTTTTTTTGTGTTCGCATAATAAAATATTTGTGACAACAACTAATACTTCCTTCATCACAAATTATAAGACATATTAAGAATCTTGATGAGTCAAATTATCTCAAATTTGACCAAACTTATATGATAATATAATAACATTTATGCCTATTTTATATCATACATCTTACAATTTTTTCTATAATTAGTAGTTAAACTTAAAATGCATGAATGTATTATAATTTGGGATAGAGGGAGCATATAGATACCTAGAAATTAACAAAAGTGCTGACAAATGCATAAAAATTTGCATTTCAATGTAGGTTCATAGGTCCGTAGTGAGGAGGTCTCTATGGATGGATGTAATCTTGACCACATAGCATGTGATGAACGGCTCTTGTTTGTTGATGTTGGATGGAAACACATGTGTATTTCCTAGTATATTTCTAGAATTATTTTTTTTAAAAGAAAACGGCAAGGTAAACATTCCTGGCTTTGCTAGTTCAACAGAGAGCAAAAAGCAGAACGCATCGCATGGCGTTCGGCAAGCGCTCGATGCCTCTAGCTACTCGCGCAGTCGCGTGTGCGCGGGCGGCTGGAGGTGCGGCATCGGACGACGGATAGGGAGGGGCGCGAACCAAGGTGGAGGGCGCCAACCCGAGCAGAGGGGCAGCGGGTGGAAAGCAGGCCGCGGTGCCGGAAACGCGCCTCTTCAGTCGTGGTAGACAGAACGCCGATGCTAGTTGATTTGGGATTCTTTCTACCTCAGGCTTATTTGAAAATCTAGAATAATCTAAAGTGTTTGGGTCGGATTCTCGATTATTTTCATCTGGATTCTGATTTTAATCGGAAACAAACGCGCCCTTAGGCAGTCAGCAGAGCAGTGAGCTCCAGACAACCTGTCTGGAGGGCTCCTAACCAATGGTGATTGGTCCGGTGGCCAGTGAGTTGGGAGCGTGCCCTTGAAGAGGCTCCGGACTAGTCCGACGGTCTGGTCCGACGGCTAGCCCAGGGAAGTACAGTAAGTACTCAGGCTTCGGACAAGGCGTCAGACCTGGTCCGACGCTCAGCTCCGGACCAATGCAAGTGGTCCGGAGGTCCTTTGTCTAGTGATCCTTCAAGGTATTTTGTGAGCTCCGGACCAGAGGAAATGGTCCGACGGTTTTGACCCAGACTAACCTGATGGTTCACAGAAAAGGGAAAAAGCACAAAACGGCTAGTTGGAGAGGTAGGGGCTATATATAGGTGCTCATCTCGTCCAAATTAGCTCTCTTGGCCATTGTTTCAGCTGAAAGAAGCTTGTGAGAGTTCTTGGAGAGCCAAGGTCCTAGTGAGGAAGAGATTTGAGAGATCCAAAGCTTATTCTTCCTCCCTAGGGTGATTAGGAGTGACAAGTGTGCATCCATCCACCTTCCTAGCCTTGAGTTGGTTAAGTGAAGGTCTTGTGCTTGTTACTCTTGGTGTTCTACAGCACCTAGACGGTTTGGTGGTGATCAGAGGAAGGTGATCGCCGGAAGATTGTTGGCGGCCCTTCTCCAACTTCGTGTGATCAGTTGTGGGCGGTTCACCGAGTTGGAGCGGTGAAGAACTAGCCCATAGAGAGCACTCGGTCCTTACTAGATCGAGGGGGAGCTATACCTTGCAAGGTGCTCCAACGAGGGCTAGGGGGAGTGTCGACTCCTCGATACCTCAGTAAAACATCACGTGTCAACCTTCGTTCTTTCCCTAGCTCTTTACATTTCTGCTTTTACATTCCGCATTCTTTCTTGTCCTTGAACTAGAATTGTGTAGGTTGTTTTTCAATTCTATGGCTTGCTACCGCTTTCTAGCTAGGATGCACTTCTGGTAGGCACTAGGGGGTGATTGGCATTTGATAGGTTTTACATTTTGCTTTAGAAATTTAAAACAAGCCCAATTCACCCCCCTTCTTGGGCATCTTGATCCTTTCAATTGGTATCAGAGCCTTGTTGCTCTAAATTAGGCTTCACCTCCTAGAGCAAGATGTCCCATGGGGATGGACCGCCACCCATGTTCGATGGGGACGACTTTCCTTATTGGAAAGTGCGGATGGAGGCCTACCTTGAGGACGTGGATGTCGGCGTTCACAAAGCCGCCACCGTGGGTGGATCGGTGTTCACCGAGGATCCCTTATTTGAGAAGAACAATGCTAAGGCAAAGAACATTCTTTTCCATGGCATTTGGAAGGATGTGTTCACCCGTGTGCGGAATTGCAAAACCGCACATGAGGTTTGGACAAACGTTTGTGCACTTCATGAGGGGACCAAATGTGAGTGTGAGGAACGCTACCATTTGGTCATGGATAAGTTGAATTCCTTTACCATGCTTGCTAATGAAAATGCTAATGAGATGTATTCACATCTTAACATTCTCGTAGAGGAATTGAATGGACTTGGACTCACCCAAATGTCTCCGCCGGAGGTGGTGAGGAAGATACTATGTGTTCTCCCCATTGACAAATATGGGCACATAGTAACCATGCTTCACCAACGAGACCTCTCTACATCAACTCCTACTCAAGTCTTGGGGAAGATGAATGCCCATGAGATGTACATGAAGATCAATGATGGCTCATCTTCCTCCACCAAGAAGAAAGAGAAAGAGGAGAAGAAGGACTTGGCCCTCAAGGCTTCCACCAAGGAGAAGTGCAAGATCCAATTGGTGGTTGAGGACTCAAGTGAAGATGATGAAGACAACATCGCTCTCATGGTGAAGAAGACCACCAAGATGTTGAAGAGGCTAAACAAGAATGGAGTCAAGTTTGACTCAAAGAAGAAGAAATTCTTCACAAGCTCTTCAAGGAAGTCAATCTCTCAAATGAAGTGCTACATTTTTGGGATTCTTGGTCATCTAGCTCATAAATGCACCGAAGAGAAGAAAGACAAGTTCAAGAACTACAAGAACAAGAAGGGTGCACAAGATGATTCAAGTGATGATGATGACAAGAAGCAAGACAAGCCATTCAAGAAGAAGAAGAACTATGACTTCCACAAGAAGAAGAAAGATGGGAAAGCTTACATTGTTGGTGATTGGCTCACCGACATTGAAGACTCAAGTGACTCCTCCGATGAGGAGAGTGAAGATGAGAAGGACGCCGCCTTGGTGATTGCTTCTTCTACTCCACCGCCACCTCCTCCATCATCACCGGGCTCATCCTCTACACACCTATGCCTCATGGCTAAGGGTGACAAGAAGGTACAAAAAGAGGATGGTGATGATAGTGGTAGCTCAAGTGATGATAGTGAGGATGAATATGAAGCACCTTCCTATGATGAGCTAATAAAAATTTGCAACAAATACACCAACATCATAAGGAAGTACAAAGCTAAAAATGACAAACTACTTGTAGTACAAGAAAACTTGCATGCTAAGCTTGATATCTTGACTAGTGCTAATGATGATTTGAAGCTTGAGAACACATCTCTCTCATCTAGCACTAGGGAGCTCAAAGCCTCACTCAAGCAAGCAAATGGGAAACATGATAAGCTTGAGATATCATCAAAAGAGCTCTACACAAGATACAACTTGCTAAAAATGACTACACAAACATCAAGCAAGATCACGACACACTAGTGGTAGCAAATGAATTGCTCACTCAAGATCTTGCTACACATGTTGCTATTAACCCGTGTGCTAAGTGTGATAGTGCTACCTCTTGTGATATCTTGATTGATGTTGGTATTTCTTATGACTATTGGATAAATCTGCAAGCGCACAGATTATACTGATGTATCACTTCACCCAGGAGTATTCTAGGGTATCGTAATTTATATTCTCCCAAGGGAAAGGGGAGCTAGAAATAATAATAAAAGAGAATCCTAGAGATCACCTCAATTTAGTATCAACTAGTGTAAGGGGGTAATCGAATAATGATAGGAAGGTGATGATGTAACAAACCGAGATAAATATACGTAAGAGATAACTAGTGGGTATAACTATGTGGGAGGACAAACTCTACCTTTGTGGATTTAACTATGGCACACACTTGGTATAAACATTTATTGATTCCTCAATACATGTATGCTAGCCGAGAGGATAGATTAGTAGGAGGGAAAAACTCCTACCGGACCACGCCCTCTTTTTATGGGGGGCTTATCTTTTAAGAACTTGCCTAAGAACACGTGGTGGAATACAAAGACTAGACAAGGTCGTCACTCTCTTGCTAGCTACCACAAACAATCCTTGCAGCAAGCGATAACCAAAGGCAAGATTAAGTATAAGCACCACGCTTACACCTACTCTCACTACTCTAATCGTGTATACGACAATTAAAACACCCTATGACAGGCGATGATCACATACAGGAAAGGCCACAAGGATCTCAATCTAGTTTATAACAACTAAATGACAAGATAAACCACAACAATACTATATCAAGTATAATATTGCACAAAGTAAAGACTAAGTAATGTAAAGAAGGAATATTGCATTAAATAAGTAAAGTCTTACAAAAGAGAAAAGATACAAGAGCTTATACCAGATTCTCTAGGAAGACAACTCCGGAAAGCCCGAGCAAAGCTCAGTCAACTCTAACTCCCACACTAGAGAACACCACTAGACTAATCTCCACTTCAGAACAATAGTGGTTTGCATGGATTACATCATGACTAGAGAGGGGGGTATGAGCCTCTATTTATAGTGGGAGGTGGAGTAGGGGCTACTCCAGCGCCATGTCATTGATCCAGGAGGCTTCAATTCTTCACCCTTGGATCCACCGCCTCTAAACTGACTTAGAGTGTGGGGTCTTGATCTTTAACATGTGCTAAATGAGTGTGGCGGTTATCGGGAGCTGCACCGACCTAGGGGGAGGTCGGCCGACCACCCCCCTATGGTCTGAGGGCCCTGCCTTCATCTTCTAGAACTAGCCCCACTGGTCAGGGACCAAGTGAGTGGTTGGTGGGCCATGTGGGACGTCGGCCGACCCCCCCCCCCTGGGTTCTCTAGCCCAACTCGGCCTTCTAGATGCTGGCCCCACTTGTCATGTGGCTGGGGTGGTTCTTCTGAGTTATTTTGTCACGTTGACCTGATTGATGTGGGCCCATGGATCCATGTGAGTTGCATGAGAACCGTTGGGAGGAAGCATAGTGTGATCTGAGGGTTAAGATTCACTCTAGAGTGCTTCTCCTGGATCATAGCTAGAGGGGAGAGTTGGTGGGCCCTATAGGAGGTCGGCCAACCTCCTATGTGGGTCCCACTGGCTCTCCTTTGCTCCATTTGTTCAATCTTGCAATCACATACTTCATGGACATGTAGAACTTGTTATTTCATAAAGTATGCTCATGATGTGATTGTTTATTCTTGATCCTAAGGTTGTTGACACTATTTTGGTTATATAAAAGTGTGTCATTCTTAGTGCCAACAAGATCCCCCAAGCTTAACCTTTGCTCGTCCTGAGCAAACAATCAAACTTAGCCTCAGTGGATTAGGAGTTGCTACTATGCTTCATATTTAAGAGTACTAAATCTACAACAATCATACTTCTCTTTTGAATGGAAAAATTAGCAATAAAGACTCACCCATATTACCATAGTCCTCCATGGGGCTTATAGCTTTATCCTTTGTCTTGGGTGGTTGAGAGATCGAACAACTTGACATGAGCAGTATTTTTCTCATTCTTTCACAAGTTTCATATCGGAGGTTTTGTAAGGTTTTGTAAATAAAGATTTAGTGTTCTTCAAATGGTACTCTCGAGTCGCTCATATGGTGTATGATTCCTCACCAAGGCACATATTTGAAGTTTGCCTTCTTTTCATCCTATCTCTAAGGCTTATGTGGAGCTATAGGTAGGGATGAAAGATGTAGCAAACTTACCTTGCATATATTGTAAAGTCAAATTCCGTATCCAAGGAGAGAAGTGTCATACTCTTAGATCAAGATGTGCAAGTGTGTGAAACATGGCAAATGATCAATACTCCTCTATTTGATATGATCTCTCTTTCTAACTTATAACTGTGAGACATAGCTATCTTTGTTATTTTTCAATGAGCTTTGATTTGCTCATCATTTTTTAACTTGGGACCTTCATATGCCCCTATATATTTTTTCTTTTTCATATTTTTCATAATTTTGCATAGTCTATGTCTCATTTACTAGCAACATATTAGGGAGAGGATTTTCTATCAGAACATGGAGCATGAACTATGTGGAAAATGTAAGGCATGTTTCTGCGTACTTCCAGTGTAGAAGCAGCATATATATGTGGCGTGTACGTGATCTTGATCTTGGGAGCATGAAAAATCTCTCAACAAGGGTCACAAAACTTGACCAAACTCAACACAAAGCAAGCAACTTATGTAGAAAGCTTATATCATGAAAGAGCATATATGGCTTTCGTAGGAGTTTTTACCATTGAGGAACAAAAAGTGTTTTATCATTTTAATAAATAAAACTTCGATAGTCATTCTTGCTTAGAACAATATTATAGCAGCTCTTATCTTGTCATATCATGTCTCACAACAACTTAGACTTAGTTACATCATTTACTACCCACAAAAGTTTGAGGTTCATGATGGTTTCTTTTAAGCCAAGTAATCCATACTTAGAGAAATATCAAGTTGTAAACTAAGTACTAGAGAAACATTTAGCAGAGCAACTATTCATCATTTCCATAGGAGATATAAATTTTCATGGAACATGTTAGAGTAGAGAGAAGTCTTTTTATTCTTTTTATCATATTCAGATTTTTTTTAGATGCAAACAAAGATAACCAAGAAAGTGCATGAATGTAAATACTAAAATTAAATACTTACCTTAGTGGGGGAGGGAACCTCCCCCAAGCTTATCCTTTGCTCAATATGGTGATGGCTGATATGGATGTAGTTGCCACCACAAAGTCCACTGCCAGTTTTGTTCTTCTTGCAATGCTTGGATTTGTTTGGCAGTGCTAGACTATGCCTGCTGTCACACCATGCTCAACGCGTAGCTCGCCAAAAGCATTGGTGAGATGATCCATTTGTTGCCGCCGTTCACGATGCTCCCTATCTCGTGTGGACGAGACGGATGATTGTGGTCCTTGCGGACGTGATCGTCGAGGAGGTATGCCACTAGAAGTGTGCATAGGATTGGAAGATGCATCGTCTTCCTCTTCACCAACAGCTCCTCGGGAAGGACCACCTTGCTCAAGATGAACAAAGTGTAGCCCCTCCTGAGGTTTGAGGTTCATGATGGTTTCTTTTAAGCCAAGTAATCCATACTCAGAGAAATATCAAGTTGTAAACTAAGTACTAGAGAAACGTTTAGCAAAGCAACTATTCATCACTTCCACTAGGGAGGTAAACATAAATAATTAATGGGGAAATATTTTTGTTTTTTTTTAACATTTTTTAGTTTTTTTATGAAAATGAAATGCAGAAATAAAATGCTATAATTAAAATTATGAAAATTAAATTGCAAAATTAAAATGCTGAAAATTAAAACTTACCTTAGTGGGGGAGGGAACCTCCCCAAGCTTATTCTTTTCATGGTCCTGGTGGAGGGAATTGCATTGGATGCATTCCTTGCTGGGCGTAGAACATAGCCCATTGCTGGGCGTTGTAGTCTCTCATTGCTTGTACCTGTTGCTGATTTTGGACCGGGTTCTAATAGAGAGCTCCATGTTCCACTCGTAGCTCACGCACTTGACTAGTGAGTAGATTCATGTCATGACGGAAATCATTGTAGTCTCTTTCCTATGAAGAAGCAAAAGAGAACCGTATACTTTGGGCATGTGATGATGATCTCTGGAATCCGCCACTTGAGCTGGAAAACTGCATGGCACTAGTGGATTCATCTTCCTCGTAATCTGGTCCTAAGGATGTGTCTTCTTCTTGTGCAGCATATGCCATGCTACGTGTCACCCGTTGACCTGCAAAACTCCTACGTCCTTCTTGGGTATCTAGGTTCAGGGTTAGTCGCCTACACCTATACAGTTTAAGTCTTTCACAAGGAAGTTGTAACACCCGGTTTTATGGACAAAAATAGATATACCCTATATGTGAGCCCAGGAAGTCAAATCTCACATATAGCCACAAAATAAGGTAGTATCAAAAGACAATACCAAAAATATAACATATAAAGTCAAAGGATAACCTTAAAGCAGCAAACAGCGGAACGATAACTCCGATCTTCGGGTGAAGACTCCAAGTCCACAGGGACCAACTGACTGGTTGATCACAAGCCTATCTTCTCGAACTCTTGCAATCTGGTACCCATCCGGGACTTTTAAAGGTGATGACAACAAGAGTCAGCACACCATGCTCGGCAACTATATCTATGGGGATGCAAGCTCAAAAGGCTGACACAGGTTTAAGCGATAAGCATTTTTAGTTGGTCAAGTTTTATTGATACATAACAATAGAAATATAGATTTAAACCTATTCCCATGATTCAGCACAAGCATCAGTATTCCATCTTATCATCAACATTTCCATTATAGTGTATAAACAGGTAATATAATTGGAAAGATCCAGACCGCTTGTGTCCGTGAGCACGGCTATCATGATAGATTTTAGAACTCTGCAGAGTTTGTACAACTTTACCCTTGAGTCGTGTTACCCCTGTGCCCGAGGGGATCAGCCTCTTAGCTCACTACTAAGGTAAGCCAGTAGGGTTCACTACGAAGTCTTACACTAGCTACTCTAACAAGTTAGTAGCCACGCGAATGGGGCCCCCTTCGAGACGGCTCTCTAAAAAGACCGCAGCCTCCAAGGCACATCAAGACAGGCAAGAGAACCATTCTTAGCCTGTAGCGCCCCTCTGCGCTACGAGTTGGTAACTACTAACAAGCTAGAGAAAACTAGCTTTACGACTAAGATCAAAGCCATGTAATCCTCAAGGTTGTACGGACTTCCTGGGTTGTTGTTGACGGTCCTTAAGTACCAATTTTAACCGTCAACTAAACATAAAAAAGGATCCATATGCAATTCCCATCTAGATATAGGGGGGTTTACTAATGAAATTCCACAAGTTTTGGTGAATGCCTGTTTCTGCAGGGGGTTATCAAGAAATATGGAGGAAAGGCCCACATGTAAGGTTTACATAGAGATAATTGTCATCCGCAGGAAAAAGAAGAATCTAGAAGGGTCAAGAAGGCGCTGGAAGGAGCGAGAGGGCGAGCGGGCCCACAGGCAGGGCACCCACCCTACTGCTCTGGCCAATCACGGCCAACTTCGCGGATCGTGCCTAACCGCCTTTGAGGATGAATCTAAACCCTTCGCCTAAGGTCGGTTTGATCCGACGGCCGACGTTCATATGAAGAGGCTATATAAGCAAGGCCCCTGACCGCCTGAGGGTACACCCCATTATCATAATTCATAGAGAGAGCAAAAGCTAGGGTTTGGAGATGAGAGGTGTCCCTCCAATGGACATTCTCTCTTCTCTAAACTAGAATAGATCTAGATAGTAGAGAGATGGAGAGCGAGGGAAGATTAGAGGAGATGTCGGCCTGTCGGTGCCTCCTCCGGTTGTACTTTGACATGATCAAGCCCTAATCAAGCTTGCTCCTGAGATCACTCTGGTAATCTACTTCTTATTTCATTGAGTAATTACTATGCTTCTGGTTTGCAACTCTTTCAAGTACTTTAATCTATAGGACCCTATAGGTTAGAGGAGTAGTATAGGTGTAAGCGCGGTGCTTAGACCTAGATTACTTGTGAATGTCTCCTACATTCCGGGCCCGTGGGTGTAGCACGGAAGTGATAGTTCCGTTGTTACCTTTGTATCCCACATCCCATTTGTTTGACTCACAGGGCTGGATACCTATGGTTAAGCATCCTCTGTGGTGTCTCTTTTTATGTGGTAAGTCCCCAGATATAGATATATCTCCTTGAGATTAGAAGTAGAAAAACCCCAGTTATCCTCTCTATTCTCCTATTATCGCCCCTACACTAGATTATTCTCCCTTACTTTAGCCTTGTTTTCACCTTATCTTGTTCTTACCATATACTTTATTTTCACCCACTTATCTTTTCTGGTTAAGTTAGAGCGCAGTTGATTCTCCCGTTTCCCTGTGGATTCAATATTTAAAACCCATCTCGGGTGAAAGCTACAACGGTATCTGTGCGCTTGCGGATTTATCTATGTGCGTCTAAAATACCCAACAGTTGTCTATCCCAAATACAAACCTTATAGAGAGGTACTGGAGCATATGGAAATAAAATGCATCTCCAGCCCCCTCCTTGTCAATTTTAAAAGATTATCATAAACACTTGATCACAGGTTCCAATCCTCCATTTTACAAGTTTCATAACGTAAAGTTGAGCGTAGCATAGCTATACAAATAAACTTATCATGCTTAAACCCCCCATAGGTGACAAGGATATGTGGTACAAGTATATCTCAGGTATATCTCTAGGGTTTGAGTAAAATAGACACATGCATATGTAAGTGAATTGATGAGTTGCTAGGTAACAAGGATAACATAGGCTATACTTTCCTTAAGCTCAGATCCTTCTTCAATGATCAACTTCTTCAACAGATCTTCTGAAAACACCTCTTCTTCTTGATCACCAACGTAACACTCACCGATTGGACAGGATCATAAACACCACTCAAACACCTAATCAACATACATAGCATATATACATATCTATTTAGAACAATACACCAATCAATGAAAAAGGATAAAAGAAACTACGCTTTGCTACGATCACAAAGCCACGAAGAACACGCTAAAAGGAGCTACGGTGATCAAGCTATGACTAACGGACGATTAGCTCTTAAAAAGGGAACTTCAAGCTTTATTAGTTTTAATTATGAAAAGTATGAATAAGTTATTTCAAAGAAATACCTAAGTTGAATTAAGTCAACCTTATATTTGGATTTAAAAACTGAATTGAAAACTAAAGTTGAACTATGCATATTTTATTTACAAAGCAAATTGTATAGTATTAAATCATGTTATGATTAACCATGAAATTACATAGCTATTAACATAGTTATAAAGGACACTACTACGTAGATTACGTCATTACGAAACCAACGCAACTTGAACGAGTTGATTTGGATTTAAAACAGATGAGATATGATTTAAACAAGCTTTAGGAATTTAAAACACATTTTAAAACCATTTAATAAATAAATAAATATTTTCCAAAGTTTCAAAACAAATTTGATTTTAGTTTCATCATGTAGAAAACAACGTTACGAATCTAACGCAACTTGTTTGGATGAAAACAGAGTTTTTATGGGCTTTTGAAAAGTAGTGGCAGATCTGTAAAAATTGATTTTCTATTTATTTTCAAATAAAACAAAACCCAAACAGAAATACGCTTTCCAAAGAAGAAAGCGTAAACTGGGAAGGCGCTTTAGGACTACGGGTTGAGCATTAAAAACTTGGGGGTCTCTTTTGCAAAAAGCCGAGAGCGAAGGGGTATGGGAGGATCCGGACCGTTGGATTGCGTATGGATGGATCGGATTAGAACAGGGAGAAGGGGGCAGCGCGGCTGGTCGGAGAGCAGTGGGGGCATGGCGGCTCCATGGCCAGCGGCGACAAAAACTCACCGGAGTTCGTCGATCTAGACGTTCCGGCCACCAAACGCGAAACCGAGGGGCTCGGGAGAGAAGGTGAGCGCGGGGACGCCTAAGGACTCGGCAACAGCAGCGGAGCTCACCAGGGGTGAGGCATCACGGCGACGCGCCATGGGGAGGCGCTCGATCTCGTCGGTGTTCGGCTAGGGCGGTGCTAGGGACCTCAGGGAGCCGAGGCGGAGCCACCGGGGTGACGCGAGTGTCACAGCGAGGCGATCCTCGGGGTCAGCGGCGTCGGCGAAGCCGCGGGGTAGCCCGGTCGTGGCGAACTCCATGCACGACGCATGGGGAGGTCGTCGGGATGGCGCTGCCGAGCTCCCCGTGCGTCATGCATGGTGAGGTCGAGGAGGGTGCGGGGTCGTGGGCGGACGCGTATAGCGCGATGGCGAGGGCGGAGGAGCCGCGGGAGGGCTGGGCTGCGGCGGAGCTCCATGGACGGAGCTCGAAGCTCCGTGTCGCGTGGTGGGGTGGCACTCGGACGGTTTGGGGACGATGGCAAGGGTCCAGGGAGGTTGCCGAGGCTTCGCCGAACGTGGCTGTGGCCTTAGCGCGACCGGAGGGTGGCTTACCGCGGCATGGCGACGGCAGCGGTGGCTCTGCACGGTGGCGCTCTGGCGAGGCTGCAAGGGGAGGAGAGCGGGGGCCAAGGGGGCGCTTTTATAGGGGCCCACAAGTGCGGCTAGCGGCGTGGGTGCTCCACCGAGCCATGGATGGCGGCAGAGTGGCCATAAAGGCCACTCAGTGGAGGGGCGGTTACGGGAGGAAGGGAAACACCGGCGATGGTGTGCGTTTGACCCGGCTGGAGGTAGGGGAAGAGGTGCGGGGTCACTGCCATGCGGGGCCGAGGCGTCAGCGGGGGGTGGACACGCCGAGAGGCGGGCCCGGCCTATCAGCGGGAAGGGGAGCGCGAGCGGCGCGGGCTGCGCGCTGCGCTAGGCCAAGCGGGGAGGCGAGGTGGTCTGGGCCAAGGCCCAAGAGGGAGGGGGTGCAGGCAGGCCGAGTAGGCCGATGTGCGGCGGGGTGTGTTGAGCGCTGGGACAGGCCAAGCAGGCCGGCTACGCCGTTGCGGGCCGGTTGCGCGAGCGCATGAGAGAGAGAGAGAGGGAGAGAGGGAGCTGGGCCGGCTGCTGCGAGCGGGCCAAAAGAGAAAAAAGGGGGAAAGAAGGGAAGAAAAAGGCTTTTCCTTTTTCTGACTTTGCAAATTTGTTTCAAAAAGGAAAGCATTTTAGGGTTTTAGAACAAAACACTTTTAAAGATCCCTTTTTAAAAAATTACACATTTTCCCTTTTCAAACAAAATTTTATACTTTATTTTTAGAAACAGGAAGGAACTCTTTTGTCAATTAAACGAGGTTTTTGATAAATCATTTCTTAATTGGAATTTTGAAAAGAGTTTTGAATCCTTTTAATTTTCTTTGAAAATTGACAAAACCACACATCACATTAAACCATATGCAGAGGCATGAGTGCACATACATGTTGCTAGCTCTAAGAAATTTTAATTTGGTAAAAAGTTTTTATTTTCCTATATTTTCATGACCACAAAATTCAGAAATAAATCATTTTTGCTCTATTTTCCAGAAAGCAAAATTTGGGGTGTTACAGAAGTGGAATCCTTGCAATAGGGTCACTAGACATATAGAGGACAGAATAATTTTGGTGATTATCAAGTTGAGCCATGTTGCGCATAATTTTGGTGATCATGGATGTAAACTCAAAGGACCCTTTTAATTTTGGTGATCTACCATGGCTGTAACAGGAATAATAGGAATCTTATTTACCATGGCAAAAAGTATTCTTAACTCATTATCTGTTACGATTCTCACATCATCTTTAGGAAACAAAGTTATTCCTATCCAACGATGCATGAAACGTAACATGGGATTATGAATTTCATTCGTTCGAGGGTATCTAGAACTATCTTTTTCTAGAAATTTGTTTCCAAAATTCACGTCTATTATATCCCTGGGTAGCATGTTCAAGATTAACAACACATTTTTTTCTACACCCAAGAACAAGACCAAATTGTTTCCACGTAAAAGTGAGTGAATGATTAAGCAACTAGAAAGTAAGCCTTTGCGCATTTGTTTTCACTGTGCTTAGGAATTCTAGAGTTAAAAGTCTACTTCCTGGGTCTCTAGGTATATCCCAAAATTTACTAGTCCACCCTATAGCATTAAAGATTTCATTAAACTCTACGTCTAACCCCATTTTTACTAAGAGGGTAGGATCAATTACCTTGGTGTGCAAGTCACGTACCTTCAGTTTGTTGAATGTGGTCATCTCATGAGGTGTGAGCTGAATGCAGATTTTAGGATTAGTGAACCGTGATGATTGATCTTCCAAAATATCGGCCGGTTCATAATGACTAGCACTAGGATGATTTCGGTGGCACCTGAATCGTGCACTGAATCGTGCCTTGAATCAATTGACATGTTCTCCGTACCTTGAGATGAGCTTCCTCCTCGGGAGTTTTTGGAAGAACTCCCACTAACTGAACTACGTGCCTTCTTGAGTGCTTTCTTGAGGGACTTCATCTTATGACAAAGGGACACTACCACTCTGACAAAGCTTATTGGCTAATGATCGTACCCCTTCCCTTGATTAGCGGTGAGGCTTATCAGAGAGAGATGGCAAGGATTTTTTAGCTCGTGGACTTGCTGGTCGAGTGTGTGTGCTTGGAAGAGCCTCTCTGCATGTGTACATATAGCCAAGAGGAGGAGGAGTGCTGAGTACACTAATGGTAGATCGACCGACCCCCTACTATGTCCTCTGAGTGCATTACTTTGTAAGGTAGTGGAGTGCAGGAAGATGCTCAACAAGGATTTGAAAGGAGGGTCCTCCACTGCGCCGGCCGACCACCCTTCAAGTGCTTTAGTGATGGAAATTGCACTATGCCAAGCAATAAAGAAGGTAGGGAGCATGGAGGTGATAGGAGGCATTTGGCCATGTCGACCGGCTCAAGCAAAGATGCTCTCTCGCTTGGTCTTGAGTGATTAGAGAAGAAGGGTGCATGGCATGATGGTTTGATGTTTTGAGGAGCAAAAGCTAGGAAACAAGGAGTTGATGGAAGAGTGTGGATCTTTGTGATTAGTGAAGTGCTCTTGCTAGGATGCCTCTTGTGGAGCATCCAATGATGGGCATGATTTTTGTGGCATGCGAGTGGAAGCATGGTGGGAGGCAAGGAAATGATGGAAAGGTTTAAGCCATATTGTCCAACTACTCCACAGGCTCTTGGCAGCATTTCCTTTGCCCTTTCTTGTAGGGAATCTCTAAACACGAGAAAGTGAGAGAGAGAGAGAGAGGAGTGATGGCCAGGTCGGCCGATCACTACTTGTGGTCCTGGTTGCTGGCTCTGCATAAACACATGCATGGCACCTCATGGCAAGGAAAACAGGGGGAGATGGGTCCAAGGCCAGATTGGTCGACCCCACTCTGGCCTCTAAAGGCCCTAACTTTTTGACACTGAGCTAATTACACACTTTAATATGTAACGCAACTTTCGTGGATGAAGAAAGATTCAAAGTTTTAAAGGTTAAATTAGTTTTCATATGTGCTTGTGATTAAACATGGTTGTGTTTTGAAACTAACAAAAAAGATGATAGTGTGATGAAGAAGATTTCAGGAATTTAAAAGAAATTGAAAAAGAGAACTTACCTTTTTGAGAAGCCATACTATCAGTGGTTTGGAGCAAGATCATCCTCCTCCCTTGCTCGTTGAATTTGCTTGCACGGTTTTAGAGGTGGAGTGGTGCCTGACTTGATCACTTTCTTTCGCCATACCCGTTTGTGTTTCGCCCGAGTTTGTTGCTTCACTTTTGTCAAGTATGTATAATTAACGTAAGGATCAATTTCAAATACCTTGACTATGGAGCATTGCTCGATTTTTGGCTTGAAGTGGAATATCTTCTGGGTTCCATTATTGTTGAATTGAATTTCTCCAGCTCCTACATCAATGTGTGCATTGGTGGTGCTGAGGAATTGCTTTCCTAGGATGAGTGGAGTCTTCTTGTCTACTTCCATTTCCAATACCACGAAATCCACGGAGATGAAAAAATTTCGTATCTTGATGGGAATATTTTCGGCAATCCCCGTGGGGTAGCGAATCGATTGATCCGCCAGCTGCAAACACATTGGTGTAGGGGACAAAGTAGTATGACTTAATTTATCAAATACTGCCTTTGGCATGATGCTAACGCTTGCTCCCAAGTCGTAGAGTGCATGCTTGAATTGCTGAGTCCCGATGGAGCAATCAATGGTAGGACACCCTAGGTCCTTCTTCTTTAATGGCAATTGGTTGAGTATAGCAGCGCTACACTCTTCCATCAACTTAATGACTTCGGTGGTAGGTAACAACCTTTTGTTGTTGAGGATGTCCCGCAAATAATTGGCATAGATTGGAACCTGCATTGCATCAAGTAGGGGAATATGGACATATAATTGACGTATTACCTCAACAAATTTCCTGAATCGCTCATCTGAGGATTGTTTTCTTGGCTTGTTTGGGAATGGTAGTAGTACGTTTGTATCGTAGTACTCATGTGGGGCCGTTCTCCCATGGAACTTGACAGAGTCCTAGAGTGGTGCAGGTTCTTCTTCTTTGTCCTCATCTTGTTCTTCTACTTCTACTTCTTTCTCCTTTCTTGCTGATTTGCATGAAGTGTTAGGATGTGGTGGATCGCAAGTGGACTTACCCCCTCTCGTGGTCACCGAATGTATACTAGAGACTTTTTCAGAATTACCAAGATTTGGAGCAGAAGATATCAATTGAGACAGTTTTCTTTCTAACATGTTATTGAGATTCAATTGATTCTTTACAATAGCAGCAAAGTCATCCATTTTATTGTTTAATGCTTCAACGGTCTTATCATTAGCAGCTAGTTTATTGTTTATGCTTTTCATCTTTCCACCCTTGGTTCGTCACCATCTTCTCAATGAGATCTTTTGCTTGTGTGACATTGAGTGAAGTGAATGCTCCTCTTGCGACTGCATCAAGTTGACTATAGGCTATTCTTGTTAACCCATAGTAGAACCCTTGGATCAGGAGCCAATCTTGAATTCCATGATAAGGACATTCCTGAATGTACTCCTGGAGACATTCCCATGCTTCGGGAATAGTCTTGTCCGCTTGTTGTTGGAAGCTTGAAATTCTTCCGCGAAGGGCGATGGTTTTGCCCATCGGAAAGAACTTTGTGAGAAAAGCATTGGCATAGTTCTCCCAAGTGGAAACTTCCTCAGAATGAGCATAGAACCATTGCTTCGCCTTCCCAAGTAATGAGAACGGGAAAAGGCAGAGACGAATGATATCCGATGCAACATTCTTAATGGAAATGGTGCCACTTACCTTCAAGAAGTGTTGGAGATGTGCATTAGCATCCTCATGGGACTTCTTGCTAAAAGGGTTGGCTTGCACTAAGTTGATCAAGGCTGGCTTCAGCTCGAAGGTAGCACCCCTTGTATTAACGTCTGGTCCTTGGGCCACGTGAGCGACTGAAGAAGCCGAGAAGTCAGAAATAGCCTCTTGAGCCATAGCTTGCTTGATGAACGGGGTGGAGCCTCCTTCCTTAAGTGGATCCGAATTCGAGGTGAACTTTTGAGGGGACACTAGACGATGTCTAGAGTTCCTTCGAAAGCTCTTAGGATTTTCTAGCGTGGTTGCTCGAAACTGGAACTCACTCATACAATGCCTTGCTTCACAATTATGAAAGACAAAGGCAAGGGGTAAGCCCCTACAACTATTTGATAACTAATTTGATAGTAACTCCGGATTGAATTTTATTAAAATTTCTAGGCTATGCTTTCCCCGGCAACAGCGCCAGAAATGCTTGTTGGTATTTCTTATGACTATTGGACAAATCTGCAAGCGCACAGATTATACCGCTGTAGCACTTCACCCAGGAGTATTCCAGGGTATTGTAATTTATATTCTCCTAAGGGAAAGCGGAGCTAGAAATAATAATAAAAGAGAGATCGTAGAGATCACCTCAATTTAGTATCAACTAGTGTAAGTGGTAATCGAATAATAATAGGAAGGTGATGATGTAACAAACCGAGATAAAGATAAGTAAGGGATAACTAGTGGGTATAACTATGTGGGAGGACAACGAGTGAGTAAAAGGACTCCTATGATTCCAACTCTACCTTTGTGGATTTAACTATGACACACACATGGTATAAACATTGATTGATTCCTCAATACAAGTATGCTAGGCGAGAGGATAGATCAGTAGGAGGGCAAAACTCCTACCGGACCGTGCTCTCTTTTTATGGGGGCCTTATCTTTTAAGAACTTGCCTAAGAATATGTGGTGGAATACAAAGACTAGACAAGGCTGTCACTCTCTTGCTAGCTACCACAAACAATCCGTACAGCAAGCGATAACCAAAGGCAAGATTAAGTATAAGCACCACGCTTACACCTACTCTCACTACTCTAATCGTGTATACAACAATTAAAGAACCCTATGACAGGCGATGATCGCATACAGGAAAGGCCACAAGGATCTTAATCTAGTTTATAACAACTCAATGACAAGATAAACCACAACATACTATAGCATGTATAATATTGCACAAAGTAAAGACTAAGTAAAGTAAAGAAAGAATATTGCATTAAATAAGTAAAGTCTTACAAAAGAGAAAAGATACAAGAGCTTATACCAGATTCTCCAGGAAGACAACTCTGGAAAGCCCGAGCAAAGCTCAACTCAACTCTAACTCCCACACTAGAGAACACCACTGTTGGTATTTCTTATGACTATTGGATAAATCTGCAAGCGCACAGATTATACCGTTGTAGCACTTCACCTAGGAGTATTCCAAGGTATTATAATTTATATTTTCCCAAGGGAAAGCTGAGCTAGAAATGATAATTAGATAGAGATCCTAGAGAGCACCTTAACTTAGTATCAACTAGTATAGGGGGATAAACGATATATATGATAGGAAGGGTTGATGAATGAAGCCAAGGTAAATGATACTTAGGACGGACTAGATAGAATATCTAGGTGGGAGGACAACGAGAGTGTACAAGGGACTCCTATGCAATTTACTCTACATCAATATACTTAGCCAATTAACTAGTCTAAACATTATAGTTTGCCTCCTCAATACAAGTATGCTAGGCGAGGGGATAGATCAGTAGGAGGACAAAACTCCTACCGGACCGCGCCCTCTTCTTACGGGGGGCCTTACCTTTTAAGAACTTTCCTAAGAACACGTGGTGGAATACAAAGACTAGACAAGGCTGTCACTCTCTTAGTAGCTACCACAAACAATTCGTGCAGCAAGCGGTAACCAAGGATAAGATGATGTATAAGCACCACGCTTACACACAACTTATTACTTTGACTATGATCTATAATCAAAGCACCCTATGATAGGCAATGATCGTATACGGGAAAGGCCACAAGGATCACAAACTATGAATGTAAAGGCTATTAAAGAGCAAAAGCATATAACAATACTATATCTAGTATAGTAATGCTCAAAGTAAATACTAAGTAAAGTAGAGAGAAAAGATAATATATTGAATAAGATAAAGTCTTACAAAGAAGGAAAGATACAAGGGCTATACCATACTTTCCAGAAGACAACTTCGGAAATCCCGAGCGCAACTCGACTCAACTCTAACTCCCACTCTAGACTAAACTACTAGAACAATCTAAGGAATAGAGCTTGTAGGCTTCTTCACCATGGGTAGAGAGGGGGGTATGAGCCTCTATTTATAGTGGGAGGTGGAGTAGGGGCTACTCCAGTGCCACGTCAGCGATCCAGGGGGCTTCAATTCTCCACCCTTGGATCCAACCGCCTTAGAACCGACTTTGGATGGATGGATGTGATCTTCAACATGTGACAATTGCTATGGCGATTGGCAGAGCCCAAACCGACCAAGGGGGTGGTCGGCCGACCACCCCTATGGCAGGTGGGCCCTCCTTTGGCCTTCCAGAGGTAGCCCCACTGGTCAGGGACCAAGTGGGGGCTTGTGGGCCCAAGTCATGGTCGGCCGACCCCCCCTAGGAGGTTCTAGCCCACCTCAGTCATCCTAGTGCTGGCCCCACTTGTCATTGATGCTGATAGTTGGTTCTGAGGTGATTGTCATGTTTATCTCCTTGGTGTGGGCCCATGGATCCATGTGCTACTCTTGTGAGCCATTGAGAGAAAGCATAGAGTGATCCAATGATTAGAATTCACTCTAGTGTGCTCCTCTTGGATCATGTCCGAGAGGGGAGAGCTGGTGAGCCCACAGGGTGGTCGGCCGACCCCCTATGTGGGTCCTACTGGCTCTCCTTTGCCCCATTTCTTCATTCCTGCATTCAAACACTCCATGGACATGTGGAACTAGTTATTTGATAATTTATGCTCATGATGTGTTTGTTTATCTTGATCCTGAGGTTGGTGGCATCATTTTGGTTATGTAAAAGTGCATCATATTTGGTGCCAACAAGATCCCCCGAGCTTAACCTTTGCTCGTCCCGAGCAAACAATCAAACTTAGCTCCATGGATCAGGAGTTGCTACTATGCTTCATATTTCAAGAGTACTAAATCTACAACAATCATACTTCTCTTTTGAATGGAAAAGTTAGCAATAAAGACTCACCCATATTACCTTAGTCCTCCATGGGGCGTATAGCTTTATCCTTTGTCTTGGGAAGTTGAGAGATAGAACAACTTGACTCGAGCACTAGTTTTCTCATTCTTTTGCAAGTTTCATATCGGAGGTTTTGTAAGATTTTGCAAACGAAAACTTAGTGTTCCTCAAATGGTACTCTCGAGTCGCTCATAAGGTGTATGATTCCTCACCAAGGCATGTATATTGTTTGCCTTCTTTTTCATCCTATCTCTAAAGCTTATGTGGAGCTATAGGTAGGGATCAAAAGATGTAGCAAACTTACCTTGCATATATTGTAAAGTCAAATTCCGGATCCAAGGAGAGAAATGTCATACTCTTAGATCAAGATGTGCATGTGTGTGGAAACATCGCAAATGATCAAAACTCCTATATATGATATGATCTCTCTTTTTGACTTATGAACTTGAGACATAGCTATCTTTCTCTTTTTTTCATGAGCTTTGATGTGCTCATCATCATTTTTCTAAGAATTGGGACTTTGATGTGCCCTTATACTTTTTCATAATTTTGCATAGTCTATGTCTCATTTACTAGCAACATACTAAAGAGAGATTTATCTACTAAAGCATGGAGTATGAACTATGTGGAAATGTAAGGCATGTTTCTGTGTACTTCCAGTGTAGAAGCAGCATGTATATGTGGCATGTACGTGATCTTGATCTTGGGAGCATGATAAATCTCTCAACAAGGGTCAAAAAACTTGACAAAACTCAACACAAAACAAGCAGCTTATGTAGAAAGCTTATATCATGGAAGAGCATATATGGCTTTGGTAGGAATTTTCACCATTAAGGAACAAAAAGTGTTTTATCATTTTAATAAATAAAACTCCGATAGTCATTCTTGCTTAGAATAATATTATTGTAGCTCTTATCTTGTCATATCATATCTCACAACAACTTAGACTTAGTTACAACATTTGCAACCCACAAAATTTTCAGGTTCATGATGGTTTCTTTTAAGCCAAATAATCCATACTTAGAGAAATACCAAGTTGTAAACTAAGTACTAGAGAAACATTTAGCAAAGCAACTATTCATCATTTTCATAGGAGATATTAATTTTCAAGGAACATGTGAGAGTAGAGAAAAGAGTCTTTTTATTATTTTTATCATATGCAGATATATATATATATATATATATTTTAGATGCAACAACAAAAGATAAGCAGGGAAACTGCATGAAGATAAATGCTGAAATTAAAAATTACCTTAGTGGGGGAGGGAACCTCCCCCAAGCTTATCCTTTGCTCAATGCTGTGATGGCGGATATGGATGTAGTTGCCACCACAAGTCCCACTGCTGGTGTTGTTCTTCTTGCAATGCTTGGAGTTCTTCGGCAGTTTGCTGGACAATGCGTGCTATCTCACCATGCTCAACACGCAGCTCACCAAAAGCATTGGTGAGTTGATCGAAATGTTGCCGCCGTTCACGATGCTCCCTATCTCGTATGGACGAGAAGGATACTCGTGGTCTTTGTGGTTGTGGTGGTCGAGGAGGTATGCCACCGGAAGTGTACATGGGATCGGAAGATGCATTGTCTTCCTCCTCGCCAATAGCTCCTCGGGAAGGACCACCTTGCTCAAGATGAACAAAGTATAGCCCCTCCTGAGCTCTCCTGTCTAATCCTGCAAAAACTCTTTGCCCAATGCTTTGATCTAAATCAAGGGTTAGCTTATGGGTCCTATACAACTGATGTTGCCTATTTGGAAGAGGCACCTCAGTTGTATGGCCACTGTAAATCATCTTAAGATCACCATTGACATCTCTTTTTAACATTTGAGCAGCTGTAAGATATTGTTGACACAAAAAGCGTCAGGATCTGCGAACACCTCGGACTTATACCCGAAATCGATCTCCGAGGGTGTGCCAGTCAATTTGACACGTGTGAAAAACGGTGTCAACAGATATTCTTCCGAAATTACTGCTATGGGGGCAGAGATATAAACAAAGGGGTAGGTTCCATTTAGCAAGTTCATAGATTCAGCACGACGAGTAATTAAAGATGTGAATTGAATAGGTCCATTACTCTCAATTGAACTTTGCCAAAATTCTACCAAGCATTTCATAGGAGAGATTTGAATTTTGTTTACCATGGCATAAAGCAATTTTAATTCCATGTCACTTAGCATGCTAGCATTACTTCCAGGAAACAAAGTCATATTCATCCAAAGATGCATGAAACGAAGGGTTGGATTATGAATTTCCTCAGGTTTGGGATTTGAGCAATCATTTTAGAGATAGACATCTAAAATTTTCTTTTATTAAACCTACGCATGGCAAGGTCTAAATCAAGAAAGCATGAATCATCAAAGCCAAGAGCAACACTTAGATGTCTCCAAGTTAAACTAAAGCTTTGATTAAACATGTGAAAAGAAATTCCACCATTAGAGACATGGAGACAGCATAGGAATTCTATGGTGAGTAACTCAATTCCAAGATCATCTACTTGCCAAAAGCTAGACCAACCAAGAGTGGAAAAGATGGTGTCGAATTCGGTGGTCATACCTACGTTGGAGAGAAGACTCGGATCCAATATCCTTGTGTGCTCGAAAGATCGATCCCGAAGAGAGAGATATCTTTGATACTCTAGTTGGTCAAACTAGAGACCACTCCGTTGACCATAGGTCCTCATCGGGGGTACCATAAATGCCCCAATATGAGGTACCTCTGTCGGCACTTCTTCCTCCTCCTGAGGGTGTTCTTCGGTTTGGGCGTTCTCCCAAGTGTATCGGGCAGAACCTCCCTTCTTCTTCATTGGGAAGTATCCTCGGATTGGTAGGAATGACGAGATGAGCTCCCACCTAGAGCTTTCTTCATTTTCTTGAATGTGGATGTCAACGGGTTCTTCATCTTTAGAGAGGAAGAGGCAAGACTAGGACAAGGTTGTGTGTGGAGAGAGTTTCCTAGTTTGTTTTGTGGGGATAGGATTGAGCTAAGAGAAGCTTGTTGAAGACAAGATATCTCCTTGTGGAGTAGCACTACTTCTCTTGGGAGCTAATAACTTCTCTTGAATGAAGAGAGGAGAGAGCAAGGCAATGAGAGGCTTGAGCTAGAACTGGATTCTGGTTGAGGTGTGAGGGATTGAGCTCTCTTTGCATGGGGTTTTATAGGAGAAGGGAATGGCACCAAGGAGGCACCAAGGAGGCACCAAGGGGTGGTCGGCCGACCCCCCTTGGGCATGTCCTTGGGTGCCATGATCACTATCTTTGGGAGATGCCTTACACAAAGCAAAAGAGAGAGGAGGAGGTGATCAAAGGTGGTCGGTCGACCCCCTAAAGTGGGGATTCCACTCATGCTTTTTTCTAGTGCTTGGTGAAAGGTAAAAGATGCTATGTGATGTGATCAAAAGCTGAGCTAAAGTGCTCAAGATTCTCCTCTTTAAACAAAGAGTAGTGGGGGACAAAGGTATGTCATGCTTTGATCAAAGGTGATTGATGTGTTTTCTTTTTCAAAGCATGACAAGGTGAAAGTGAAAGTGAAAGTTGGTTCCCCACTTTGGACATAGAGTAGTGGGAGACAAGGATGTGTCATGCTTTAACCAAAAGTGATTGATGTACTTTAAAGCATGACAAGGTAAAAGAGATGTCTCCCAAAGTAGGAATCTGATTTTTGAAATTCTTAATACCCAAATCATGAGATTCTTGGATAAAAGATGGTAGGGAAGAAGAGGGATGATCATGAGGTACCTAGGGTGGTCGGCCGACCCCCACGGCCTCCATTTTTTTTCTTTTTCTTTTATAAAGATTAAAAAACATGCTCTAATTAATTAAGCCAAGGTAGGGTACATAGGGGTGGTCGGCCGACCCCCCTATGGCCTTACCTTTTGTAAACTTTTAGTGCTAAACTAATTCTCAGGTTTTTATTTAATCTAAACTTCATGGTTCTAAACTTTAAGCATAAAAAAATTTAACTAAATGCAAGAAGGGAAATAAAAGATAACTACCAACTTACCTTCCGGCGAAGGCTCCCTGGTTTTAAGTCCTCGGAGTAGGACTCTCCTTCTTGTTTACTTTTCGGGTGCACTTGACGGCTCCGGAGAGGAAGACCGTGGTGTGTGCACCTCCTTTGCTTTCCAAACCTATCGTGGATTGGCAGGTTCATCCTCCTTGAGTTCATTGATCTTGGCCTCTAGGTACTGCTTCTTTTGGAGCGGAGCTCGAACTCTTCTTCTTGGTGGTTATGCTTTAACCTGTTTGTTAAGTTTATAGCCATTGAAAGCACATTTTACCTTGTGACTCGGGAACTGGAAGTGGATCTGGCCCGATCCCACATAGATGACTGCATTGGTGGTGTTGACCAAGTGCCTTCCCAAGATGACGAGGACTTCCACGTTGGCTCCCATGTCTAGGATGATGAAGTCGGTGGGGATGTATTCATCTTGGATGTTCACCAAGATATCCCTCGCAAGTCCCTCCGGAAACCTTATTGTTTGATCTGCCATCTACAAGTGAACACATGTAGGTACCAAAGGTCCTCCTAACAAGTTATCATAAGTTACCTTAGACATGATGTTGACGCCCGATCCGAGATCACAAAAGGCGGTGTGGAAGGTTTGTTGTCCATTGAGCACTTGATCGTCGGGTGGCCTAGATCTTCCTTCTTCATGATGAAAGGAGGATCGAGAAGATAGCCCCAATAGGAGAAAAGTGGAGGCTTACCGAACTTTGTTGTTACCATGTTAACATGTTTAATTGAATCTTCTTGTTTCCCAGGAATTTTACCTTGTTCTATAGATGCATAGCTGCTGCTAATTGACCTAGTTGGGTTTCTAACATTTTATTAAAACTCAATTGATTTTTCATGGCAGTTGTAAAGCTAACCATCTTTTCACCAAGAGTTTCAAGAACTTTATCATTGGCAATCATCTTTTTATTTATACCATCATTAATTTTAGATTGACCAAGAATAAGATCTTTCAATGAAGGTTGGTTATTGTAAGAATTGTAATTATTGTAATCGCTATTACCTCCATTACCTTGGTAGAAGGGGTGTGAGTTCCATCCTCCTTGTTGTTGGGGTCGATACCCATTGTTTTTGTTGTTGATGAAGTTCACATCCTCCTTCGGAGTCTCGGGACAGTTGTTGCCCGAGTGATCATTTCCTCCACACACCTCGCACCATGGATCCGCTTCAATGGCTTGTGCGGCGGCGATGGGGTTGATGGCCTCCCATTCCTTCTTGGAACTTTCTTCTATCTTCTTCATCAGGAGGTCCATCTTGGCAGAGAGCATGTCCACCTCATTGACGGTGTGAATACCTCTCCTCTTTGGCTGGAGACGTTCCTCACCCATCCTTGGTTTATCACCATTTTCTCGATGAGGTCCTTGGCATTTCTCACTATGTGTTGGAGGAATGCCCCTCCAGTGGCAGCATCAAGGTGACTACGGGCTATGCTAGACAGCCCATGGTAGAATCCTTGGATCAAGAGCCAATCGTCTATCCCATGATGAGGACAGGCACGAATGTACTCTTGGAGACACTCCCATGCTTCGGGAATCGTCTCATCAGACTGTTGTTGGAAGCTTGAGATCTTTCCACGAAGAGCATTGGTTTTGCCCGTTAGGAAGAACTTCTTGACGAATGCGTTAGCACACCTCTCCCATGTAGTGGCTTCTTCTTTATGGGCGTAGAACCATTGCTTCACCTTTCCCTATAACGAGAATGGGAAAAGATGAAGGCGAATGGCGTCAGACGCCACTCCCTTGATAGTAAAGGTGCCACATAACTCCATGAAGTGTTGGAGATGAGCATTGGCATCCTCATGGGGCTTTCCGCAAAATGGATTGGCCTGCACCATGTGGATCAAGGCGGGCTTCAGCTCAAAGGTGGCATCCCCGAAGTTGACATCGGGACCCTGATCTATGTGGGTAGCTGACGGAGCCGAGAAGTCAGAGATCGCCTTCTAGGCCATAGCATCCTTGAGTGGTGGTGTAGAGCCTCCTTCCTCAAACGGATTCAGGGTCGAGATAGTTCTCAACAGCTTCTCGTGATCTTCTAGATAGTTTCCCGGCAGATGGAAACCGCTCATAAATTGTCTGGCTTCACAAGAGAGGAAGACACAGACAGGGGTAAGCCCCTATGACTAATTGATAGCAAAGTTAACAAGAATCTCTGTATTCAATCTAATTAAAATTTCTAGGCTATGTTTTCCCCGGCAACGACGCCAGAAATGCTTGTTGGTATTTCTTATGACTATTGGATAAATCCGCAAGCACACAAATTATACCGTTGTAGCACTTCACCTAGGAGTATTGCAAGGTATCATAATTTATATTTTCCCAAGGGAAAGCTGGGCTAGAAATGATAATTAGATAGAGATCCTAGAGAGCACCTTAACTTAGTACCAACTAGTATAGGGGGTAAACGATATATATGATAGGAAGGGTTGATGAATGAATAAGCCAAGGTAAATGGTACTTAGAACAGACTAGATAGAATAGCTAGGTGCGAGGACAACGAGAGAGTACAAGGGACTCCTATGCAATTTACTCTACTTCAATATACTTAGCCAATTAACTAGTCTAAACACTATAGTTTGCCTCCTCAATACAAGTATGCTAGGCGAGGGGATAGATCAGTAGGAGGAAAAAACTCCTACCGGACCGCGCCCTCTTCTTACGGGGGCCTTACCTTTTAAGAACTTGCCTAAGAACACGTGGTGGAATACAAAGACTAGACAAGGCTGTCACTCTCTTGGTAGCTACCACAAACAATCCGTGCAGCAAGCGGTAACCAAGGATAAGATGATGTATAAGCACCACGCTTACACACAACTTATTACTTTGACTATGATCTATAATCAAAACACCCTATGACAGGCAATGATCGCATACGGGAAAGACCACAAGGATCATAGACTATGAATGTAAAGGCTATTAAAGAGCAAAAGCATATAACAATAGGGCACTTGAGTTCACTAAGTTCACTGGGACTGGCCAGGTATCAACCATGGAGCACATTAGTCAATACCTAGTGCAGCTGGGTGAGATAGGCGATGACCAGGTACTTAGGGTTCGGTTCTTTCCTCTGTCCCTATCTGGTTCGGCCTTTTCCTGGTTTGCTTCCTTGCCATATCAATCCATCACTGGGTGGAAGGACCTAGAGAATAAGTTCCATCAGTACTTTGACTCTGGTAACATGGAGAAGGGGGTCATGGACATAGTCGATATCAGGCAAGGGAACAATGAGCCGGGAGGCAGCTACCTCCAGAGGTTCAGAGAGGTGAGGAATCAATGCTACCCACTAACGCTATCTGGCGCGGAGGTCGTCAGCATTGCTATTCGGGGTCTGGTCCCAGCGATCAGAGAGAAGATCGGGATAGACTGCTCAAGCCTGTCGGAATTGGCCAACAAAATCACCAACATTGAGGCCAACTACCGGTATCCGTGTTACAATTGTAAGGCTCAGAAAGCCGGCAGCATGGAGATGATCACGATGGAAGATGTTACTGGAGCTGCCAATAGTGACGACAAGTCCACTGAGATCGCTGCCGTGGAATAGCCTGGACGAACTCGGAGTACATACCGTGGGCGAAAGCCAAAGCCGTTGAAGGGGCGAAGAAATATAGCTTCGACGTCACTAAGGCCGAAAGGATCTTTGATTATCTGCTTGAGAAGGGGCAAATTAAATTAATCGGAGGCTACAAGATCCCTTCGGCCAATGAGATCAAGTCCAGAAGGTTCTGCAAGTTCCATTGCACGTACACCCACAACACCAATGACTGCAGGGTATTTCAGGATATGATCCAGAAGGCCATCACCTAAGGAAGGATTGGCTTGGAGAAGACCAAGGGGGGCCATGGGTATAGACGGTGACACATTCCCCGCGAACGTGGTAGCACTGTGCTTTCTAGTAAACATGGTCGTGGCGAAGACCAAGATGCCTGAGAAAGATGAAGTGGCTGAGAAGCACCGAGAAGACAAGGCGGAGCAAGACCTTCCCATTCGACGACGCCCCACCGTCAGAATCCTATTGAACAAATTAGAGCACCAAAAGGAGAAAAGAGAAGAGCAACAAGAGAGAGAGCGTCGGGAGCTGCTTGAGCAAGAAGAGGATAGGAGAATCCAAGAGGAAAATGGATATCATTGGGATTGTCCTTTCTTCGTGCAATGCTGGAACACTAGACTCAGGCTTGCTTCCCCAAACGATTGTCCAGAGACCAGCAGTCAGTACGGAGGGTACCGGCAGTTGAGAGACAATCGCCGATCCGTACATCATAGGTTAAGCTACAAAACGGATCGACGCCAAAAAATGGAGGACCTCCATAATCAGTCCGGGAAAGAATCGACCAATGAAGACACCGTGAGTGAGAAACATGCACCGCAGGAGGGCCAATGGTGTCCTGGAGGATTGACCAAGAGCCAGAAGCGTTGGTTCCAGTGCCTAAGAAACAACAAGTTACAAGGGAAAAAGTCCACGGTGTGGTGAGTCAAGCAAGCTGGAGAGAAGGGCAAGACAACGACATCCGTGTTTGCCATTCTCATGCCGCCTACCAAATTCAGACCCTATTATCAACAGGAGAGTCTGACGACGAGGAGACGGAGGTGGCAATGCCCTAATGGATCTATTAGACAAACATCGCTACCTTCAAGAAGCTAGAAAAGCATCAGCATCTAAAGGCCCTCTACGTGAAGGAGTTCGTGGACGGAAAACCCCTAACCAAGATGTTGGTCCACGGGGGAGTAGCCGTCAACCTCATGCCATACTCGACATTCAGAAGGTTGGGGAGAAGAATGGAAGATTTGAGACCACCGATCTGGAGCTGACAGATTTCAGCGACAACATATTTGCCACGAAGGTAGTCATATGCGTCGAGCTGACCATCGGGAGCAAGAGCATGCTCACTACCTTCTTCGTGGTGGACGCCAAAGGAACGTACAGCCTGCTCCTCGGAAGGGATTGGATTCACGCCAATTACTGCATTCCATCCACCATGCATCAAAGCCTCATCCAGTGGATCGGAGATACTATGGAGATAGTACCGGCTAACTTGTCGGCTAGCATCGCCTACGCGGGGTGAAACGGTTGGAGCTTCGAGGATATGGAGTGCTTCCCCGGTAAGATGCACGATGGGGACATATTCAGGATGAACGAAGACGATCGACAGCCGATTCAGGTGATCCACTCGGAGAGCGTAAATTAGTATCACCACGAGCTTGGTAACAGATAGCCAATGTAATACACACCGCCTTTAGTGGAAAAATAACCGACAAACATTTGGCAATAGCCGATGTGGCACACATCGCCTTTAGAGAAAAAAATAATAAAAAGAAAAGGATATGTGTACATGGCACTGAGTACTTGAATATATTAAAAACGACCGAACAATACATAAAAGCCGACATTTTTGGATAGAGAGTGTTACCGGCTAAATAGTTCAAGGCCAAGTCTATCTACAAACGGATCACATCCTACTCTAAAGAAAGACGAGCCAGCAGCTCGTCTACGGGCACCACCTCGGCGACCGTCTTCCCCATTGACTCGAAACTATCTAAAGAGTCAGGGAAGATGTCCCTGGTGCAAGCTTTGACGAAGCGGGGAGTTATCACGTCATAGAGCTCCATACCAGCAACCTCTACTGCGGCCAAAGCGAAGGAGGCTCCATGGGAAACAGACTGAAAGATCAGCTCCCGGATATGCGCCGGCATGTCGTTCAGGCGTTCCTCCAGCGTTGACCCTCGAGCGTGAAGGAGGTCTGCCACTGTGGTGATTGTGGACCCCAGCTCTGCCATGCATAATGAAGCTCAAGCAGCAGAAGAGAAGATTGTAGAGTGGCATATAAAGTAGCCGAGGCAAACAAGAGAGTTTTGATCGGCTAATCAGTCAGATCTAGGGTCAAGGAGCATACCATCGGCTTTGACTAGAGAGGACCCAAGAAACATCCTAGAATGATGAAGAGAAGCCTTCGTTGCCGCCAGTTCCTCCTCTAAGTGCCGATACACTTGATTCAAGAGGTGATAGAGGGCTCCAAGTAAGTACTTGCCTAGAGGGATATCACTCTGAGAATTAACGTGTTTGGCTAAAGATAGGTAATTGCTGGTGGGCGTGCATGATTGGCCACAAAAGAGGAGCTTGTCTAGCCACATATTCAAGAAGAGTATACGCTCATTGTCAGTAACTGGGGTAGATTCACTATTTTTAATGTATTGACCCCAGCCTCCAGTCTTGAAGTTCTTCGCCGAAATTGAAGATTTGGTGGCTAGGCGATGAGGATGTATATCTCCTGTAATGTTGAGGCCGGTCAACATATGAACATCGGCCAGAGTAGGGGTCATCGGCCCATGACCAAAGATGAAGGCATTATAAGTATTGGACCAGAAGTAGCAAGCTGCTTGAAGCAAAGGTTCGTTCTTCTTCATATTAGACAGAGAAAGAGACAGACACTGCTCAATATTTTCCCAGTAAGTGTTCCTATGGTTGGAAAGCTTCATGAAGTGTTCTTATCCCATTGGCCCGGCTCCATGGAGGACTGCTTGAAAGGTACCCTATTGGTCTCGGCCACAATGACAGGGGTTGGATCTGGGTTACCCATGGGGGCGAGAAAGTAATAGTCGGGTTGGTCGTCCAACGGAATTAGCACATGGTTCTCGAGTTCCTAGTCCAATAGAACGAGAGTAAAGACATCAAGTAAAAGAGGATGTTGAAGCAAAGCACAACAGAGTTATACCTCAGGAATGATATCTAGTGAAGCCATCTCATCGCGATAGTCCAACGACGAAACAGATTTAGATCTATGGCGGCGTTGAGGTTAGGGTTGGAAGCCGAGCAGAAGATGGACGAATGGCAATTTAGTTATTACCTAAGCTCGGCTGGATTGACTAAAGGGAAGAGGATGATTGCAGTTTTAGGAATGGAATAAATTTCATCCCAAAACTGGGGACCTGTGTTAACATCGTATTTTGGCACGACCAAATAAATACGAGTGAGTCCCGGGGACGGAGAAATATGATGTGCATGGGTGGACCCGGGAGGCTGGTTAAGGAAACTGACTCAAAGGAGATAACGCGTATTGACTGTTGAGATACGTTCGGTGGGCTGCGCCAAGGATTGAGGCCCAAGACATCGAGGTTTCCTTATTTTGGCCAGCGGCCGGTTTTATGCTAGGGTTATGCTATGGTCTATAAATAGCAAGGGTTAGGAAACGAGAAAGAGATCCAATCAATCAAATACACAACTAGTTCTTAGTTTTCTGCCTCCGACCACCCCTAGGAGTAGGAGTAGAGTAGATTCCGGTGAACTTTCGACGGATTGGACTGCATCGACTAGATCGACCTCCGGTTTGCTTGTATGTCTAGCCTTGGTTCATGTCTAGTTTGTACAGCTATATTGTGTAACTCGTGTAAGCTCGGTATGAGCTAGTTATCGGTTTGAATCTATTGTTCATGGGGTTGCATTGCTTCATTCTCACATGAATCGTGGCTTCAAGCTAGTTATCGGCTCTATTCAGTAAAAGCCTTACTCACAAAAGGCGAAGATCGTGAGTCAAACAACACAACTGCAGGATGTTGGTTTATAAGGAACATATGAGCTATGACGGGTTCCCATTGTGGAACTTCTTCCACCATGGTATAATGTACTCATCCCTGATAGGTCTGATTCTTCCTTGGAAGAGGGCAATCTCTAGCAAAGTGCCTGGGACATTGACAATTGTAGCAAGGTGAATTGTTTGGCGGAGCCTTCTGATTTCCAGAACTACCTTGTCCTGGATTGCCTTTTGGGAGAGGGATGGTATAGGGCCTGCGAGATTGAACCTGTTGTGCACCTTTTGCTTGTGCTTTCTTCTGAGGAGGCCTAAACTTAGCCCCTGCCACTGGAGGACGATATGTGGCGCGGTTGACAAAAAGAGCCCTCTCATGAGATGAGCCTCCCTCAAAATCCCTCTTGCGGCCTTTAGTTGCAGCATGTAGATTATTCTGGTTCTCTTGGGTTAAAGCATCACTGATGAACTCGTTGAAGTTGGTGTAGTTGGAGGCAGCAAGAGTCTTCATCAGCTTGGTCACTAGACCTCTCTTGAAGCTATCAATCTTCTTTTCATCTGTATCAACAAACTGAGAAGCATAGCATGCCAGATTGTTGAAAACATGAAGATACTCTGTGAGGGTCTTAGTTCCCTGAGTGAGCCTCAAGAACTTTGCTACCTTCATCAAACATGGAGGAATATAATGCCCCCTAAAGGCGGTCTTGAACTAGTTCCATGAGACGGGAGCATTAGCAGGGTACGTGGTGCGGTGATGAGCCCACCATATACCTATCGAGCCTTGAAGCTGATGTGAAGCATATTTTGCCTTCAATTCTTCAGTCATCCTCAAAAGATGAAACTTCTGCTCCATCGTATTCAGCCATTCATCTGCCTGAAGCGGCTCTTCAACCTCCTTGAAGATAGGTGGTTTCGTATCCAGGAAATCCTTGAATGTGCTGAACTGATTTCCAGCTTGCCTGTCGCGATTGCCTTGGTTTTGATTGTTCTGAGCCATGTGGCAAAGCAAGTCCTCAATGTTACGCTGGCTACCCATGAACTGTGCCATGAACTACTTTGGGGTGAGTGGCGGTGGTGGTGGCGGTGGATGTGGTAGAGGGGCCTCATCCTTATCATGGTGATTCCCACCACTTCCAGAACCACAAGAGCGAGTGTTGATAGGCATCTGTATGAATTTGATAGAAAGTAGCAATGAGGCTCAAGTAATTGTAGATGAGTCATGATTATGCCTTAGTAAATCACTATAAAGGAGATAACTTAAATCCACATAGAGCATAAAAGAATTCATTCTAACAACACATCATCATTGCCTTTCATACTTGGCACCATAGGAAGCATTCATACGAGCCAAAAGTACCAGTCTCAACTGGACTTTGAGTCATAGAGGTTACACAACCAACATGTCTCCCCATGAAACAACAAAAGAGCAACATAACCAATGCAAAAGACAACTAAAGACTAGCATAAGGAAGCTATCCTAGACATCGTGGTCGTTGTCCATCCCTGATAGATGGCCACCCTCGTCGTCACTATCGTCGATGAACTCGAGCTCCTCTGGATCCTCCTCCTCCTCATCCTCAGCCTTTGGGTCGTCGTTGGCATAGATCACTGCAGGATCCATCTCTGGTGTGACTGGCGGACGAATCGGGTGGATCACGTTGTTGAGCCTATGGACCTACTGCGGCAACTCTCAGACGTGGTGCTGGGCCTGCTGAAGTCCCTTGCCAAACTCTGCCTCCTGGTGGTAGTATGCGATGTTCCCCACCGCCTGCTGGTGGCGAAGCATATGCTCTCATGCCTCAGCTGCCTCTGCTCGAAGTATAGCTGCATCCCTCTCATCCTGGGCCTCCTTGGCTGCCCTCCTGAGTCGACGGTGGTCTCAGTCGACGGCGGTCTCTGTTGAGGTCCTGACGAAACAACTCACTCTGCCTGAGTTGGCCCACACAGACCTGGTAGGTAGAGTCCCTGGCAAAGAAACCCTTGAGCACTACCTACATAGCACTCATAGCCGGTCCTGAACTGCCAGCTCTCTCATCCTTGTTCCTAATCAGGGGACTAGCTCTGTCCTGATACTAGACCGTAGTGTCAGGGTCCACCTCAGGAAAGGATCCTGATACCAGACCGTAGTGCCAGGGCCCACCTCAGGAAAGGATCCTGTTGCTCCACGGTCAAGGTCTCCACTATGCCTCTGCTAAATCTGACTCAACACTGACAAAGCTGCTGCCTGGGCCCCTTCCCAAGGGTTGCAACCCTCAGTCTCAGTTGTCCACTCCTACCAAAGAGGAGCCTCAGTGCGCGCTGGAATAGTCATTGTCACTGTGTACCAAGATGACTCTCCAAGCGACTCCTGCGTCCAGCAATACTGAGGTGGCTTAGTATATCCCACCTGGTTCAGCACCCTCCAAAGCAAAGTAGGGGTGCCAAACAAGGACAGGAAACAGTAACTGCGCTGGGGAGATTCTGGTGCTGCCATCTGTAACAAGTTTTTAACCTTTTGTAAGCACATGTATTTTACAGATTGAGAATTTATATATATATATGCATACATACATATATATATATATAAGAGATACAAATTTGGTAAGGGAGGGGACAAATGCAATGTATGATGACACATGATGCATGCACGTATCTTACATCCTCACATTCCTATGAAAGCAAACATTTCACTAAAAACGTGCTAGATGGTGGCATACATACGTTCTCTCATACATACGCCATTAATCGATATACACGATTTGCTGTTAGTGTACCTACAGAAGATTCATTTCAGCCCAACCCCAACATTATGAATAATGCATTGCGGAAATGTAAATCTAATACTCACTTAGGTGTACACCCTATATACATGTAAGCAGTATATGCACCCTTATCAAAAGTATTACTCCCACACATGGGTATCTTGTTGTCCACATACATGTACGTATGCCACAGTTCGACACATTATATTTTCACTACTTAGACCAATGATTATCTGGCCATGCTCTCACAGCTCACTTTACCTTAGGCGTAGCGGCAAAATCTTTGATCCATACATTACCATTCAAGGGAATGGCACCCATACAATTCCAACCTGTATGGACAAGTGAGAAAATAGAAATTTGTTGCACTCCCCCAAGTTAGTACTTATAAGCCACCTGACATCCTAGTTTGGGCAATAAGGGACATAACCAATGGCACACTTATAGTTTGCAAATAATATTTTTGTACGCACACCGAAATCTTTTGTTTGGAAATACACTATGAACAGTAGTATGTTGAATATTGCTCTGATACCAGCTATCACGGAACCGCCCAACCTATAAGAGCACTAGTATAATGATTACCATTTTACTGGTAACACTGTCACACTAGAGCCCATATGAAGGACTGAGAACGACGACTAGAGGGGGTGAATGGGAGCCTCAAATTTCTTAGCAAAATATTCGGGCCACTCTTCCTAAAAACACAACCTAGTTGATTCCGACGAAATCGAAGAAATGAGAGCTCACCGGCAGTGGAGGAAATCTCACCGAAAACACCAAAAACCAAGTTCTCGACCCCTAGTGAAAAGGGGCAAGAACTCAAGCAAAACAGGCTGAGACAACACCCAACGGACGCTCCGTCGGGCAGTGTCCAATGCCAACCTAGAGCTGAACTCGAGAGCACCTTCAGGCGACGAACACGTCTGATGGGTGTCCAACGGATGCTGGCGAGCGTCTGATGCAAAACTAGAGACCAACCCGAGAGTGCACACCAGCAATGGACGCATCTGATGGCACTCCAACAGACACTGGCGAGTGTCTGATGCAAAAGAATAGAGAGCCTGTCAGCGCCAAAAACCATCGGACTCGTCTGATGCGAAGCCAACGGATGCTGGTGAGTGTCCGATGCATGACACACGCACACAGAGAAAGCGACGGACGCTAGCTCGATGGAACCCTAACGTCCGATGCAAATTTACGCAGTGTCTGATGCTTGTGGGAAACGCGTAGTAAAGTCTAGAAATGCGAAAATGAATTCTCCTCCCCCAAATCTTCCCAATTCAGGACCAAATGATCACCAATAGTGATCAAACTTGGTAGGCATAATCCTAGTGCTATGGAGGAGCTATCCCGAAGAAATAATTGCTCAATTTGGTGTGAATCCTTGGGAAACAAAGGATCTAGGGAACAACTCAAGAAATGAAGAACTTGAGAAAGAAATTGCCCGATCTGTGTACTCATGAGGTTTGAGGATAAATCCTTTGGTGCAAAGATGCTCCTCATGATTACGCACAACTTGGTTCAAACAGATTTGCAAGAACTACTCTCGATCAAAAGTTCTCATCTCGGGAACAAAAAGATTAGAAAGGAGCAAAAACCAAATCGCGAAAACACAAGCAATCGGGGGACACAATCACAAAATCGAAGCCACCATGGCTTACAGAGGGCAAGGCCTCCGATTCCCAACAAAAACAAGTGACAAGTTCTTACAACGATTGATCCTAATCAATCTAGGGACCTCATGAACTAGAAAGAGACTAGAGAGCGAGTAGGGAGGGAGAAATGAGAGAGGTAAAAGAGGTGGGATGAGGGATACCCTTCATCCCCTACTTAACGGCGCTTTGGACATTTCCCAAATCGCCCCCTAGATACATGACCGAATTACCTAGTCCTGAGACACTGTAATCCAAGTCGGAGATATTTTCCTCGCATCTGGATTTGGAAAGCCCCACTTCCTGCCCGGAGTTGCCATCGCCTCGACGCAACCTCTAGGATTCCGCCATGTGCCATCCTTGCTTCCTCGGAAGCTCCGCCCGGGTTTTGAGGCCCAAAACCGCAAAACCTGCCACCGGTAGCTTTCGGCTCAACTACCAAACCTCGAAGTTTTGAGTCCCAAACTCGGAAACCATCCACCGGTGGTTTTCCGGCCCAAACCACCAAACCGCTCGACTCGAGCCACCTTGTCCATGCCCAGTCAGACTCCGAGTCCCATGAGCCTCCCGCTCGACCCGCTCATCCGCCGTCTCGACTCAGTCAACTCGGTCTACCTCCATGTCTTGTCGTGATTGCCGGTGCCAAGTAGTAGCCGCCACAACTAGTCCGCCAACACCCCGGTCCGTCGGTCCGAGCCCCGCTTTCGCCCTTCACCGCTCTCAGTCCATCGGCACGGAAAGCCTCTACTCAATCTTTACCACGCCATTGACCACTGTCTCTGGGCCTAGCACCTGCACACCACAAGCCAATAGACAGGCACACATCTACTTTCACAAAGAGTTAGTGAAACCGCTCAAACTGAAACACCCAAATGTTGATCAATCACTCATCACACAACTAAACAATATGGACACATATCAACCATGTATTCACAATCTCCCCCTTGATGAGTGCATTGTCAACACAAGTGCATTTCAGATTTGAGCCAACATGGTAAAGCTCTCCAATGACCAAAAGCTAAGAAAGCTAAAACAGGGTCACTTGAGAGAAACAAAAAGCATTCAAAAGTTGGTTCCCAAAGACATGGGCAATGACTCAACGCAACCAAGCAAATCAAAGCTAGCCCTCAAGAAGAGGCAGAAAACGGGCTCAACACCGCTAGCAAGCCGAAGATACCAATCAAACGCTATGAAAGCTCAAAATGTCAATCGAAACCTGTCGGAGTCAACAAAGGAAGCTAGACCCTCCAGATAAGGCAAAGGCTCAACACATCTAGCAAAAGCTCCCCCTATACAAAAGCACACTCACAAGATACCAATTGCCTTATGGCATAGAAGCTCTCTAAGAAATCAAGAAGGGATCACGAAGGGTGAAAAGAGTAAAAAATGCAAGATTTTCACTAATACACGTTTTCTCCCCCTTGAATGTAGATGGCTGAAAATAGAGTGAAATGCATCTTTCTCGCCCTTATTGACACATGTAGCTCATCAAAGCTCAAAACTCAAGATTTCGGTCACAAAAAAACCATGTATGCCAAATGAGTGCAAACGCTTCATACATAGAGCTAAGACAATGAAAGGATGCTCTAAGTGATGTGAACCTGTGAGAAAAGCTAAAGCTCCAAGTACTCAACAAAGACTCAAGTTGAGCTAAAGATCACTCTAAAAGCTAGTTTAGAGAAGATTACATGTGTGAGCATAGGAAGGGTATCACCACTGAAAGACAACTAAACATGGTATAAGAGATAAGATCAACCTCAAAACTGTCTCATGTGTAGCGAGTAATCTATCCCTAGCAAAGATCATACATCAAGCCAATGACCCAAACTGAACCACAGATTTTCATTTTTCAGAGTTATGCAGCAAAATTCAGTTTTAGGCACATTACAAGTGTAGGCGACTGGTTGTAAGCAAAGTGAAGCCATTTATCGATCGGGCGAAGCCAAAGAGCTTAAGGTACCTGTTTCGTTCATACACGACACCGCTCAAGTTCAACCCAAATGTGCAAGGGGAAGCCGTCTCGATACGGTGAAGTGCTCAAAATGCAAACCCAACTCGATCTTGTCAATTCACTATTCATAGAGCTACTTCATTTTAGATCAAGATTCAAAACATGGTCCTCAATGGAAGTGAATGATTCCTTGAAGAGCCATAGATACCAACTATAAATAAAACAACCACAAGGGACCTTCTAAGAGCCTACACATGCTAGTGTCATTTCAGAGGTGACATAAGAAAGAAATTCAGTTTTAAAGCTTTTCTAACTTAGCTCTATTGTGTATCAAGAGATCAAAGAGAGTCTAAGTTAAGAAACACCATAGACACATAAAACACCTCAAATAGAGCATAGTTTCATTATATCGGCTATAGGTATGAAGCTCAAAAATGAACTATGTCACAAATGCAATGAGATGAAAAATGCAATGTATCCAAACTAAGAAGCAAAAGAAAAGTCAAATAAAAACCAAAAGAAGAAATATGATACAAAGTCTTTCCTCACCTAAAAAGGAAAGCACACACCCAATTCCCCTCTCAAGCGGGAAAACACAGCTTGATCTAACGGTTTTGTGAGAATGTCTGCAAGCTGGTTATGGGTGTTGACATGCTGGAGGTCAATGTCGCCCTTCGCATAGTGATCTCTCAAGAAGTGAAAATGAACATCGATGTGCTTGGTCTTAGAGTGAAGCACGTGATTTTTGGCTATGCTGATGGCACTTGTGCTATCACAAAGCAGAGGCACTCGAGAAAGCACTAATCCAAAATCCTTCAAAGTCGCAATCATCCAAAGCAACTGAGAACAACAGCTAGCAGCAGCCACATACTTAGCCTTCGTGGTAGACTGAGCAATGCTAGACTGTTTGTGAGAAGACCAAGACACGAGAGAAGACCTAAGAAATTGGCAAGTCCAAGAAGTGGACTTCTGATCAAGACGACAACCGGCAAAATCGGCATCAGAAAGACGCAAAGCACAAGAGAGGAGGAGGCGGAAAACCAAAGACCAAATTCGGGAGTGAAGCGCAAGTATCTCATGATGTGTTTCACCGCCTGCTTGTGCAAAGTGCGCAAGGACGCCTGAAAGCTACCACACAAGCAGATGACGAACTGTATGTCTGACCGGGTCGCTGTCAAGTACATGAGTGACCCGATCATGCTTCAGTACTCCGTCTGGTCAACCGCCTCTCCTTCCTCATCCGCATCCAAGGCAGTCATAGTCGACATGGGCGTCGAAAGAGGCTTTGCCTCACCCATGTCAAACTTCTTCAGAATGTCTTTCGTGTACTTGCCTTGATGCACAAATATTCCTTCCCGTGTTGCTTGATTTGCAACCCGAGGAAGAACTTCAACTCTCCCATCATACTCATCTCAAATTCCCTGCTCATAAGATCTGCAAACCTGGCAACAAGATCATGAGAAGAACCTCCAAAGATGATATCATCCACGTATATTTGGACTAGGAGAGTGTCTTTGCCTTGCTTGAGGAGAAAAAGCGTCTTATCTACCAATCCCATTTACCCTTTGCAAGCAAGAAAGTTTGCAATCTATCATACCATGCTCTAGGGGCTTGTTTCAAACCATACAAAGCTTTATGGAGTTTAAAAACATGGTTTGGAAACTTGGGATTTTTTAAACCGGGAGGTTGTCTAACATACACTTCCTCCTCTGTGTAGCCGTTTAAGAAAGCACTTTTAACGTCCATTTGAAAAAGTTTTAAACCCTTAGAAGCTGCAAAAGCTAATAGTATTCTAATGGCTTCTAAAGGACCTATGGGAGCAAATGTTTCCTCATAATTTATTCCCTCCTTTTGACAAAAGTCTTGTGCTACCAACCTAGCTGTTGACACCTCTTAAGTATCAATTCTAAGTGTCAACTAAGCAGAAGAAAGGATATATTTGCAACACACCACCTAGACATAGGGTTTTAACTGACATAATTCCACAAGTTTTGGTGTTTATCTGTTTCTGCAGGGAGACAACTGCAAAAGAGCAAAAGAGCAAAAGAGGCCCACAAGTAAGGATTACATAGACACATAACACCTCCGTACAAAAAAGAGCAATCTAGAAGACTCCAGAACCACCCCCGAGGAAGGAGGGGCCCACCTGTCACCAGGGTAGGGTAGGCGCCCTACCCCCTAGGGCGGCCGCCCAAGGCCAGTGGCCAATCATGGCCCACTTCGTGGAGTAGGGTTCCACCACCTTTGAGGTTTAATCTAAATCCTCCATTAAGGTCGGTTTGATCCGACGGCTGACGATCATTTGAGGGGGCTATATAAGGAGGACTCTTGCCCCCTGGCTAAAGACAATCCATTATTCATTTGCATATTTTCCAGAGAGGATTCGCCAGAGAAGATCCCTCATGGATCTATTCTCTAGGGCATAGCATACAAGAGAAACTATCCTTAGTTTCTATGTGAGATTAGAGTTTACTCTTCTAGATTGAGAGAGTTAGAGTGGAGGTGTGGATTGGAGGAAGCCTGGCCTGTCAGTGTCTCTTCTCCAGTTTGTATCGACGGATCAAGACTCCTAACTCGAGGCTTACTCCTAGGATTTCTTTGGTAATTCAACTTCTAATTCTAGTAAGTTCTCTGTTTTATTATTCTTTGGTCTGTTAGTTTACTTTATTCTCTTCGCGTAGAGGGTAGGGTAATCGTCTCTAGCGTAAATGTGGTGTCTGGGCTAGGATCCTCATAGATATCCCCTGTCTAGCCGGATCTGTGGTAGTAGCTCGGAAAGTGAAGATTCCGTAGATACCTTTGGAACCCACAATCCCGTTAGAAGGACTGGTAGGGTTTATAGGTTGTGTGCTAAGCATCCTCTAAGGTGTCTCTTATCTCGACGGTTCTCCCCAATAGAATAATAGTTGATATCTTGCTTAGACTAGAACGAGACTACAATTGCAATCTTCTCTAATCGCTCATATCAAGATCACCTTGTTTTTAGCCTAAGGGTTAATAGCATAGATTTGGTTAATCAGATGCACCCTTTCTCCCTCTGGAAAAATAAATTACGATACCCTGGATAATCTCCCGGGTGAAGTGCTCACCAGTATCCGTGCGCTTGCGGATTACTTCCTAGTGATTTCTCTGTTTACATTAACAAATATCAACAAGCATTTCCGGCGCTGTTGACGGGGAGAAAGACGGTTTGCTGAGATAACCTTGAATCTTGCTAATTTCCTACACCTATACTTTTATCTTTTCTTATCTTTTTCAATTTCTTCATTTCTCACCTATTCTATCCTTATGGAAAATCTAAATTCTACACCTATCTATCAATTTTAGGCACCCACGGAGCTGACCTATTACCATGGGAGTCATCACAACCTATCCAAACTCCCCAGTTTAGGTTGAGTCCGCCGTTGATTGCAATGATTCAAAGCCTATCCTTTTCAGGAAACGAAGACGAAAACCCTTACCTTCACATTAGAGATTTTGAGCAAACATGTGATTGTCTTCGCATAGAGGGCATATCTGATAAAACTTTACATTGAAGGTGTTTTCCTTTTTATTTAAAAGGAAGAGATAAACAATGATATCATTAGAAGGTAAGCCAACAACAAGGAGATTGGGGAGTTTTGCGCTCCAACTTCTGTTTAGATTTTTATCCCATCACCCAAATCGTCTACCTTAGAGTCAAGGTTCTAACCTTCAAACAAGAAGAGAATGAATCTTTGGCTTATTCCTGGAAATATTTTCTTGAGCTTTTAGAATCTGGACCATACCTTAGCATTGAAGGCCCTGTTCTTCTTCAACATTTTTATAAAGGTCTTCATAAAAAGGATAGAGAGTTGCTAAACACCACATCTGGAGGTTCTTTCTTTCATGTGCCATCCATAGAAGCAAAATTTATTTTAGATAGAATCCTAGATGCTGAGTTGGATAATACCCTCCATGAAGAAACTCACGAAGCTGAAGACAATACCTTGCCAGATCCACCATCCATTTCAGCTATCCCAAGTTCTAAGCCTAAAAAGGAAGAAATTCCACCACCTGATTTCATGCTGGATATAGATCCTGATCTTTTCACTGATTTCCGAAATATTTCAAACTACCTTTCTATTTCAAAACCTCGAAATCATCACCTTAGCAACCATATATACCAAATGCCAAACAGAAGCATTTTGAGAGAACTTGTATCAATCATAAGTACCGAATGGTTAGAAGAATGAGAGCTTTCCTCTGATGTGATCTGTCTGGATTCACCTTCTATTCCAATACGTTGTGCTTTAAATTTAGATCAATTTGACGCTCTCTATAATCCTATTGTGGGGGTCAATATCATGTCTAAATCACTTGCGCATGAATTATTGGGCAAAGTGACTTTAACCCCAACAACAAAGTTCATGAAGAATCTTGACGGACATATAGTCCCCAGTCTTGGAATTTTACATGTCTTACCCATTATGGTAGATGGTGCCATGGTTTGTTTGAACTTTTATATCTTTGATACATGGGACCACGACCTCTTGATAGGACAACCTTTTAGAAGACTTCTTTATGAAGGACAAAATGGGAAACTAAACATTTCCTTTAGAAAGAGTTTTCAAATCCCAATGACAATCTCTCATTCTTGAACAATAAAACTACACAATAGATGAGATGTTAGAGCAGTTAGCCAACCACTCATTCTTCTGTTTCTTAGATGGATATTCAGGGTATCACCAAATCCCGATCCATCCTGATGACCAAAGCAAAACCACCTTTACATGCCCCTATGGAACGTATGCTTATCGTAAAATGTCTTTTGGGCTATGTAATGCTCCAGCCTCTTTTCCAAGATGCATAATGCCTATATTTTCTGACATGATTGAAGATATTATGGAAGTTTTCATGGATGATTTCTCTGTTTATGGAAAAACTTTCGATAGTTTTCTTGAAAATTTAGACAGGGTTTTGCAAAGATGTGAAGAAAAACATTTAGTCCTTAATTGGGAAAAATGTCATTTTATGGTCAAAGAAGGAATAGTGCTAGGACATCTAATATCTGAAAGAGGCATTGAGGTAGACAAAGCTAAAATTGAAGTAACTGAACAGTTACCTCCGCCTATAAATGTGAAAGGAATAAGAAGCTTTCTTGGTCATGCTGGTTTTTATCGAAGATTCATAAAAGATTTTTCATTTATTGCTAGACCACTAACTCTTTTGCTAGCCAAGGATGCTCCTTTCATATTTGATGATGCTTGTTTAAAAGCTTTTGAATTGTTAAAATCAGCACTCATCTCTGCACCAATCATTCAACCTCCTGATTAGTCTTTACCTTTTGAAATTATGTGTGATGCTAGTGATTATGCTGTGTGGGGCAGTTTTGGGACAAACTAAGGATAAGAGGCATCATGCAATAGCTTACGCCAGTAAAACTTTGATAGGACCTCAACTTAATTATGCAACCACTAAAAAAGAGCTCCTGGCTGTTGTTTTTGCTATAGATAAATTTAGATCTTATTTAGTAGGAGCAAAAGTAATTTTTTATTCTGATCATGCTGCTTTAAAATATCTGCTCACTAAAAAAGACGCTAAACCTCGTTTAATAAGATGGATCCTGCTGCTCCAAGAGTTTGACATAGAAATAAAAGATAAAAAAGGAGTAGATAATCCTGTTGCAGATCACTTGTCTAGAATGTATTTTAAGAATCCGCAGGAACTACCCATTGATGATTCACTCCGGGACGACATGCTCTATGGGATCAACAGATCCGACCCCTGGTATGCAGATATTGTTAATTTTATGGTTTCAGGATATGTACCACCAGGAGGAAACAAAAGAAAGCTTATTCAAGAGTCATTCACACATATGGGATGAGCCATACCTCTTCCGTGTTTGCTCAGATGGCTTACTCAGGAGATGTGTGACTATCGAGGAAGGAATGAAGTTCATTGAAAGATGCCACTCAACACCATATGGAGGTCATAATGGAGCATTCCGCACAAATGCAAAAATTTGGCAATGTGGATTCTATTGGCCAGCAATGTATGAAGACACCAGAGAATTTATCAGAAGATGTGGGTCATGTCAAAGACACGGCAACATAAACTCAAGGAATGCCATGTCCCTTACCAGCAATTTGCAGATAGAGCTCTTCGATGTTTGGGGAATCGACTATATGGGACCATTCCCCCCATCAAAGAATTGTGAGTATATCTTGGTGGCAGTTGACTACGTCTCCAAGTGGGTGGAAGCATTCCCTTGCAAACGTGCCGACAACGTAAATTCAAAGAGGATGTTTGAAGAGATCATATTTCCAAGATTTGGAGTCCCCAGAATAGTGATAAGTGATGGAGGATCACATTTCATCGACAAACGTTTTGAAAAGTATCTAGCAAGGCATGGGATCCACCACAACGTCGCTACACCTTATCGTCCTCAGACAAGTGGCCAAGCAGAGACCTCAAACAAACAAATTAAGAATATTCTTCAGAAAATAATAAATGAGATGGGAACAGCATGGAAGGAGAAGTTACCCGATGCACTCTAGGCATACTAGACTTCATACAAAACTCCAATTGGAATGTCTCCATATCAACTTGTATATGGGAAGACTTGTCACCTACCTGTTGAACTAGAGTTCAAAGCACACTGGGCTATAAAAAGATGGAATATGGATTTTGAAACTGCTGGTGAGAAAAGACAAATGCAGTTATCAGAGTTAGAGGAGTGGAGAGAAAAAAACATATAAAAATTCAAAGATCTACAAAGAAATAGTTAAATGATGGCATGACAAGAGGATCAAGAAGAAAGAGTTCACACCCGGAGATAAGGTATTACTTTTTAATTCCAGGGTAAAGCTCTTCGGACACGGAAAGCTATGAAGCAAATGGGAAGGACCATATAAGGTAATCAATTCATCATCCCACGGAGCAGTCACACTTCAAAATAATGAAGGTACGTTATTCAAGGTAAATGGTCAACATCTCAAAATATTTTTAGAACCTAATGAAGAATTAGAAGAAATAGACATAATTAATTTCTATCTTTTAAGTGAATTTTGAGGCCCAATCACTTTAATTTTTGCATCTTGGGCCATGCATATGTTTTTCGGTGCATAGAACCTTCTAGAAACGAGTGCACAGAAGAGGCCCAGCATAACCCACATAACCAGGGCGGGCGCCCTAGGGTGTAGGGCGGCCGCCCCACCCCTGTCACCTCTTGCCGTCGCCATTTGCTCACCAGAACCTTCTAGTTCCCCTTATCCGATAAACCTTGCAGATCACTTATCCAACCATTTCCCCGCGAGTTTTGCTCCGTAGATGCTTCTAGAGGCCTTTTTCCACCCCTATATAAAGAACCCCTAACGTCATCCATCATCATCGTTCAATCATTCCCTTAGCTCTCGCTTAGAAGCTTGCTAGATCTCCTTGCTCCCATGGCCAGCAACAACAACGCCGATAGGAGGATGGTCCCCTACGGATCCAACCTCGACCAGCTCCTGCAAGAAGATCCAGATTCCAAGGCCTTAGTCTTAGTCCATGATGAGCTCCCGCTAGCCAACATTCCGCCAAAGCAGCAGCGCTTTAGCAAGTTCTACTACACCCAACCTGTCCTCGTTGCACCACCGCAACCGCTCCTGCTCAAGGGACCGAAGGAAGAGCCCATCATTGAGGTACCTACCGACACCAAGGTTCTTCCACCAATACCCAAGGAGAGGGTCGTAGGAGTGAAGACCCATTAAAATGGAGAGATCAACCACATCAAGTACACAACTGAAGAGGAACATCCCTACTTCGAGGGAATCCACGCACCCAAAGTCAGATTCGTGCCACCAAAGGACGCCCCGAAGCACTCCCTCAATTCCTTCGAGTCATCCCCAAAGCGCCGCAAAACCGTAGCAGATCTAGAAAAGATCTTTCATACTAGGGATGGCACAATCATCAATCTTCAGACCTCTCTAAGCTTTCTCTCTAGACAGGTCACGAACCTGAACACCAACGTAGAAAGCCTTAAGCGCGACGTAGATGAGCTTAGCAAGAAGATGAAGTATTTAGAGCATCTCTAGATGTTTTAGCTAGTTACAGTTCTTGAGGCATGATTAGATCCATTAGTTAGAAATTAGTTAGTTTCATTTCCCTTTGTAATACATGCCTCAAAATAAATAATAAATAAAGACCATTTCTATTATCATTGTACTTTGCTTGTCTCCACTATGTTGTTATCTAAGAAAACATGAAACAAGTATGGGGGAGACCCCCGATGACGAGACGAACAGATTCAACCACAACGAGCACAAATTTCGGAAACAAACAGAGCAACAACAACACACGTCGAAGTAGTGGCCAAGGGGCCACCCCAACTGGGCGGCCGCCCCACTACCCAGGGCGCCCGCCCTGGGCTAAGCACCCCCTGCTCCATCCTTTGACCACGGTCAGGTTTGCACCCTGCACGTTACATTTTTTCATACATATCCCTAAATATCAATTCGTGTAGTGAGTTTCAATAAATAAATAATGTAAACATGATAAACTAAAATGATAAAATGTTTCCTTAAATAGACACATTGTACAAAGTTTCCTGGAGTCCTGCTATTGTTCGGAATTTAATTAGAGACTCCATGTGTACTTAAGTCATTGTGGAACTTAAGATGGTAGAGTATGAGAACTTAATTCTTGATAATCTTTGTCACTTGGAGAATTTATTTAAAATAAATAACTACCATCCCATACATACACTTACCAAAAGCCAAAGGCTACTTGCTTTGTATTGAGTTTGTTTGAATCGTGTGGATCCTTGTTAGAATTTTATCATACTCCGAAGGTCAAGGCTTCATTCATACTTTACAAACACAAAAGATTCACTCTTTAGAAGTAGTATTGCATTAGAGGAATGGGCTATGCAAAAATATTTAATTCGAGGAAATAAAATGGGCAAAAAGTCCGACAACCTCGCAGTAGAATTAGGGGTACTTCAGCACCCACTCAAAAAAAACATATATGTAATGATAGCCCATGTTTCGTCTAATAGCAATACACCAGCAAGATATGACATTATAATAAAATTTGACCAACAAGTCTTGATCTAAGAGTATGGCATTATTCTCCTCGGATCCCGGTTTGACTAGGCAATACATGCAAGGTAAGTATGCCACATTTACCTATACTTTTTGATACATTTATGAGTGATCTGAGAGCACGAGGAAAGAAGTAAGCTAAAACATGCAAAAACTCCAAGTGACAAGATTGAAAGATGAAGGGTCTCTACTTCTAGCTACTTTATTCCTCAACTGCTCATAGTTATATGGTAACTCTATTTAAACTCCCGCAGTGCAGGTATAAAAGGAACTTTCTACTATTGATGTCTAAACCTTAAGCTTATGTTTTAACCATCCTTTTCTCAAGGATGAGTAAAAGCCTAAGTATGGGGGAGCTTGTTGACACCTCTTAAGTATCAATTCTAAGTGTCAACTAAGCAGAAGAAAGGATATATTTGCAACACACCACCTAGACATAGGGTTTTAACTGACAGAATTCCACAAGTTTTGATGTTTATCTGTTTCTGCAGGGAGACAACTGTAAAAGAGCAAAAGAGGCCCACAAGTAAGGATTACATAGACGCATAACACCTTCGTACGAAAAAGAGCAATCTAGAAGACTCCAGAACCACCCCCAAGGAAGGAGGGGCCCACCTGTCACCAGGGTAGGGTAGGAGCCCTCCCCCCTAGGGCAGCCGCCCAAGGCCAGTGGCCAATCATGGCCCACTTCATGGATTAGGGTTCCACCGCCTTTGAGGTTTAATCTAAACCCTCCATTAAGGTCGGTTTGATCCGACGGCTGACGATCATTTGAGGGGCCTATATAAGGAGGACCCCCGCCCCCTAGCTAAAGGCAATCCATTATTCATTTGCATATTTTTCAGAGAGGATTCGCCAGAGAAGATCCCTCACGGATCTATTCTCTAGGGATTAGCATACAAGACAAACTATCCTTAGTTTCTATGTGAGATTAGAGTTTACTCTTCTAGATTGAGAGAGTTAGAGTGGAGGTGTGGATTGGAGGAAGCTCGGCCTGTCGGTGTCTCTTCTCCAGTTTGTATCGACGGGATCAAGACTCCTAACCCGAGGCTTGCTCCTAGGATTTCTTTGGTAATTCAACTTCAAATTCTAGTAAGTTCTCTGTTTTATTATTCTTTGGTCTGTGGGTTTACTTTATTCTCTTCGCATAGAGGGTAGGGTAATTGTCTCTAGCGTAAACGTGGTGTTTGGGCTAGGATCCTCATAGATATCCCTTGTCTAGCCAGATCTGTGGTAGTAGCTCGGAAAGTGACAATTCCGTAGATTCCTTTGGAGCCCACAATGCCGTTAGAAGGACTGGTAGTGTTTATAGGCCGCATGGTAAGCATCCTCTGAGGTGTCTCTTATCTCGACGGTTCTCCCCAATAGAATAATAGCTCATATCTTGCTTAGACTAGAATGAGACTATAGTCGCAATCTTCTCTAATCGCTCATATCAAGATCGCCTTGTTTGTAGCCTAAGGGTTAATAGCATAGATTTGGTTAGTCAGATGCACCCTTTCTCCCTGTGGAAAAACAAATTACGATACTCTGGATAATCTCCCGGGTGAAGTGCTCACCGGTATCCGTGCGCTTGTGGATTACTTCCAATTGATTTCTTTGTCTGCGTTAACAAATATCAACACTAGCCTTGTTACTCACTTCCACCCCATCCTCACTTTGTTTGTTTTTGAAAACTCACTTGGTTCCTATAGGGTGGCAACTTGGTGATGGTGGCACCAAGACCCAAACACGGTTTCGTTCAAAGTTTTCCAACTCCTCATGCATGACATTGACCTAATCCAGATCCATCAAAGCATCTGCAACATCTCGGGGCTCAAAAGATGCGACAAAAGCCGAATGAGTAAAGTGAGAGACATAGGACCTGGACCGTGTGACTCAATGGTCAATGTCGCCAATGATATTCTCCAACGAGTGTTGTTGCTGGATGTAGCGGGGAGCTTGCCTAGAAGATGTAGCCTCCCCCTCAATAGCAGCTGGAGCTCCCTTAGGTGCAACGGGCACCGACTGAGGAAGCTGCTCAAACGGCTTCCATGTAGAGGAAGTAAATGGGTCGGGGCCGTGAGCCAAAGTGGACGTTGTAGGGTCGACGGGGGCAGCCGGTGGAGTCGGCTTAGGATCACCCCAATTGGCATCGTCCTGCTCCTCCTCCACAAAAATGCTAGTGTCCATCTCATCCTCACATGCAAGCTCAAAAGCAGTGGAACTATAGGGCATAGTCTCATCGAAAGTAATCTCACAAGTCTCCATCACTCAGTTAGTCTCAAGGTTAAGAGCACGATAAGCACGAGAATGTAAAGCATAACCAAGGAAAATACCGTCAGAAGACCGAGACTCCAATTTGTCCAACTTACCCTTCTTGAGGATGAAACACTTGCACCCAAACACCCGTAGGTGACTTACCTTGGGTGGTCTCCCCAAATCGAAACTCATAAGATGTCTTTTTCTTGAAAGCCCGAAGAAAAATGCGATTGAAGCATAGCAAGCAGAATTTATTGCTTCGGCCCAATACCTCCTAGGAGTCCTATGCTCAACGAGCATGGTCCTAGCCATCTCAATAAGGGTCCGATTCTTGCGTTCAACAACACCATTCTGCTGAGGAGTGTAAGGACAGGAAAAGGTGATCCAAACCCAAAGTAGAGCAAAGAGTTGCAAATTTAGCATTCTTGAATTCGGTGCCATTGTCACTGCATATCGCTCTCATGGCATGCTTAGGTAGCTCATTTTGCAATCTCAAAATCAGATCACACACATGAATAAAAGCCTCATCCTTACTCTCCAAAAAGAACACCCAAGAGTATCTCAAGTAGTCATCAATGACTACAACCACATATCACTTCCCTCCCTCCGACCTCACCCGAGCTGGACCAACTATGTCCATATGTAAGAGCTCGCTGGGTTGTTTGGTCATGATCTCAGTCACCGAAGGATGGGAAGCGGCAACCATCTTGCCATGCCTGCACGGATGGCAAACAAAGTCCTTCTCAAACTTCAGCTTTGGCAATCCTTGGATAAGGTCCATTGAGCTAAGCCTTGCAAGCAAGTCGAAGATAAGATGTCCCAATCTCCTATGCCACTTCTAAAGATTGGAAGAAGAACCAGCAAGAAGACAACGACAAGGTCCGGAAGAGATAGAAAAATCTGCACAAAAAACCTTCCCAGAAGGCACGATCCAGCAAACAAGATCACCCCAAGAGTAAAGAATCCAAGAAAATCCAACTTTGAAATTCACTTCAAACCCGTCCTCTAGGAGTTGCGAAACCAAGAGAAGATTGAAATGCAAATTCGCATCTAGAGCAACATCCTTGAGGACAAAAGACAAATTGACACGGATTGACCCTCGGGACACAACCTTACCTCTACTCTTGTCCCCGAATGTGATGTACTCAGTGTGGCGCACGAGGTCGAGGCTGGAGAACCACTTAGCACTTCCGGTCATATGGCGTGAACATCCGGAATCCACAAACCAAATCTCCTCCAGTCCTCCTTCCTACATCAATAGAAAGACATAGGGTGAGAAAACGAAGAAATACTAGGGTTAGTAAACTGTGAAGGACACCAGTGTTGGTTCATTTGCCCAAAGAAAGGGTTAGGAGGCATGCCAAACATCTCCCTTCCCATAGGGGGGGTAGCGATCACCATCATAGGAAAAAGGTGGTTTGCTAAAGGTGTGGGGAGTGAAGCCACCACCACGAGGCTCGTAGTCATATGGGTCACGACCGGTACCCCGTCGGGCATGACCACCGCGTGGTCTCGCCTCCTGAGGCCTAGCACCTTGAGAAATTTCACTTCTAGGCCTAGTAGTGCACCTTCGAACTTCCGGTTCACACACCCCAACCGGTGGGTGGTACATGTCCTGGTTGTTCAACTCAAGCTACCGCCGATCATCTCTCTTCTCCTATAGCAAAACTCAACTAAGTGCCCATCCCGCTCATAATACTCATGATGGTACCTCACGGCTCTCTTGGGAGGCACTCTCTTGTTAGGTTGGGTGGCTTTTGCTTGCTTATGAAGGGGATCACTAGAGATGTCGGGCAAGGTGTCAAGTGGGTTCCGAAGGTGGTTAAGTTTGGGAATCCACACTTGCTTCTGTGGAGTGGTTTTCGGTGGCTCCTCAAACACACCATCTCTCACAGGTACCTTGGTAGGGTTGGTAGGCTTAGGTGGGGTGAACTTGGTAAACTTAGGAGTTGAGGTAGGTTTCTCACTCTCGCTAAAACCACTGCACTCACTGATCCTACCAAACATGCTATCGTCCTTCCCACCTAAAGCAAAGCCTCCTGAATTGGTTGTACAACATCCTCAGCTGTGGCTCTCTGCCAGACACCCAACCCAAGACGGACCGAAGGTGTGTGTTGTCCTCGGTACGCACCTTGTCGTGTCTGCACATCATGATCTCAAGCTCCAAAGCCTCAATGCAATTCGACTCTTGAGTGCTATTTGAGCTAACCTTCTCTAGCACAGCAATCCTTACATCCTTTTGTGTCAGCTCAGAATGAAAGCCTATGCAAGACTTGCACGCACCAAGTAAGCTAGGCCTAGCCTTCAGCTCACTATGCTTCTCAAGTAGAGTGCTATACTTATCCTGGAGAGTGACAAGACTAGACATGTGAATGACACAAGCATCACACTCTACCTCCTCGGTAACCACCACCGACCCCTTAGCAAACTCAAGCTCTTCTAGCATCTTTAGAAATTTATATTAGCCTTGAAATCGTTCCTCTCTAATCGCACGCTTGAGCACGGAGTCCTGACTAAGGAAGGTAGCATTCAAAGTCTCAAGCGAGAGAGAGAGAGAGATTCGATGGTGGGTGTTACCTCAGGTGTGTCGGAGTCGTCGTCGGAGTCGTCCTTCTGCTCACCGAACTCCTCAGCTCCAAGTGCCATGGTGCAAAAGCCACCATGCTTGACATCAACATAGAAGCAGAGGTCGTTGAGCTTGTCCTCAACCTTCCCCTCTGACTCATTGTCATCGCTCGAAGAAGAGTGTGCGTCGCTGGAGCACTCGATGTCGCTGAGGGGGGCAAGGAAGGCTCGATGGTCAGCCTTCACCTTGTTGAGCACCTCTTTGGCGGATCTTCGCTTGTGACCGCCCTTGGCCTTGTGCTTGTTTTTGTAGTGGTGCTCGCGCTTGTCCTTGCACTTGGTGAAGTCCCCGCAGCTTTCTTGGGGAAGTTTGCGATGAAGTGATCCTCATCACCGCAATGGTAGCACCCCTTGGCCGTGCCACCATGTCGCCGGTTCAAGCGGTTGTTGTGAAACCGTGTGAACCTAGTGATGACCAAAGACAACTCATCATCTCCATGAGCCTCCACTTGTTCCTCTGTCATAAAGATTAAAGACAAAAGAGCAAACAAAGCTTTTGAAGGGTTAGAGGAAGAGGACACACCGCCGGGGCCGGAAACCAATGCCATAGATGGGTTCGATGGGTTCTCAAGTTTGGCCCGGGTTTGGTGGTCAATCTCTGAGGACTTGAGATTCCTGAATAGCTCGTCCATGGTGAGGGCATCATAGCCCAGTGACTCCTGAATGGAAACCACCTTCATCTCCCACACCCTTCGATCAAGAGCATGCAAAAGCTTGATAGCCATCTCATGATCGTCATAGGGCAAGTTGGCCCGATTGGTGCGCATCTTGTTGACGATGGATTGGAAACGAGTAAACATCGTATCAACAAACTCGCCAGCCAACTGTATGAAGTTCTTGTACTCCCTACGGTATGTGTCAAAGAGTCTAGACTTGATCTGAGGATTGCCCTCATGATATCTCACAAGTGTTTGCCATATCTCTCGCACCGTAGAGAGGTTCGAGACTCGCTCAAACTCAGGAAGAGACAAACTCGAGAAGAGAATGCTACAGGCTCTTGTGTTTGACGCATGTTGCATAATTTGGGCTTGGGTAATCCGAGCACCAAGAACCACGTAGTCCTCATTCTCACAAATCTCCCAAATGTTCGAATCAACTCCTTGGAGATAGGCGGACATGCACACCTTCGAATAGGAGAAGTTCATTCCATCGAAAAATGGAGGTTTGCCAACACCTCGCTCCATGTCGCCTTCGCAGATCAAGAACCATGTAAGGTGGAATGATCCTTAACCGGCTCTGATACCAATTGAAGGACAGAGAACGGTGACTAGATGGGGGGTGAATGGGAGCCTCAAATTTCTTAGTGAAATATTTGGGCCACTCTTCCCAAAAACACAACCCAGCCTCAAATTCCTTAGAAAAATATTCAGGCCACTCCGAGTCCCATGAGCCTCCCGCTCGACCCGCTCATCCGCCGTCTTGACTCGGTCAACTAGGTCTACCTCCATGTCTTCTCGTGCTCGTCGGTGCTAAGTACTAGCCGCCACAGCTAGTCCACCGGCGCCTTGATCCGTCGGTCCGAGCCCCGCTTCCGCCCTTCACCGCTCTCAGTCCATCGGCACGGCAAGCCTCTACTCGACCTTCACCACGCCATTGACCATTGTCTCTGGGCCTAGCACCTACACACCAGAAGCCGATAGACAGACACACATTTGCTTTCGCAAAGAGTTAGTGAAACCGCTCAAACTGAAACACCCAAATGTTGATCAATCACTCATCACATGACTAAACAACATGGACACATATCAACCATGTGTTTGCACCATATTAGCCCGGTAGTCCTTGAAATCTCGAAGGATTTCAAACCACAAATTCGTTCCAACCCAGATCGTACATGATTCAGTAACCACACGCTCACAGTGATAAGTTCAAAATGAAATAATATTACATCAGAGTTTAACTAAGTGTTATTACAACACCGAGATCAAATAATAGTAGCGGAAGTCTTTGTTTTGAAATAATCCCTTGCAAACTATTTTAAACCAAATATAGTGCCACACTTAGTATAGTCCCATCAAAAGCAACGAGGATAGACATTAGAAGCCACCATTGCCCATGGTCTTCACTCATCATCACATGCAGGATAGAGGCATGCCTGACAATAGCCAGAATAAACCATACCATCTGCAACAAGGGTAAAGAGACCCTGAGTACTCAATTGTACTCTGCTAGACTTACCCGATAGAGAGATATATAACCATATGAAGCTTCAAGGATTATGCAAGGCTTATTAGTGGATTTCATGAGATAGCATAACTTTTGCATAAAGAGCATTGCTGGCATACTCTAATCTTTCTAGATTTAAAACATCTTTTAGCATCAGGAATAGTAGCAATTACCAAGTCTAGATTAGCACCTAATCTAGAGCAATCACTAATTTACCATCACAATAGTAACCATATCATGTTTGGCATGTAAACCATATAACCATCTTTTGGTTACTTATTAGAGTTCAAGTTTCTACAGTGGGAGGAAGATCTTTCAAGTTTGTCACTGACGGGGAAAGAACGCGATTCGAATCGAATACCTATCCAGCTGGAGGTTTATTCCTCAATCACACCCAAGCCTCATCCATCAGGGTGACTTTGAAGGGTTACCTTTAGTATAGCTTGGGTAGCGTTGTGGGTCTCCCGGGTGCAGGCATAAGTAGCGACTCACGGTAGCCAAGTCGTTCACGCAGATCCTTCCCATGGTATAATGCCAAGTTGCTCAGATCATACTTGCCCACGGTCAAGTGTTCCGCTCACGGTCTTCATGACTCAAGCAGGGGGAGATTCCCGCCCGAACTACAAAGTTAGGCTTCACGGTCGAAACGAGTTATTCGACTAGCTATGAAGGAGGCATGCATTCAATCTCGTTAGATGTCCAACCATGGTCCAGGGCCTCACGACACAGGCGGAGAGAACCCGCTCATAAGACCTCCAAGTCAAGTGGCTCACACACACCTTAATGCACAAGCAAGTGATAATATTGTAGGTAAAATACTTGAAATAGAGTAAGATAGGTGTTAAATGCTCTGGGGCTTGCCTTTCACAAAGGTGGAGGGTTGGTGGTTAGGGCACTCAGGAAGCTCTAGGACATGTTCTCTGCCTTCGGGAACTTCGGAAGCCTAGATCTTCTGTGGGACTCCTTCCAACTCTCTGAACACCAAGAGTGTCACTCCCTCTGGCTATCCTGTATGCATGTATACATGTATGATGATCCAAAGTATTTGATAGATCATATACGAGAAAATGAGACATGCCCAATGCATATGTATGTATGTGATGATGAATATGTTATGCCACATTTTTATTTCGTTGACTGAGTATGTGCAAATCTCTTCTCCTGTAGAGAAGCTAACACTTACCCCTTTTCAACAACCTATAATAGAGCTTTTCATCCTTAGTTATCTCTTTAACACCTGCAACTAACCATGTTTATTATTAGGCTAATTGCTTGATTAAGGACTTAAGTTTCCATTTTTAAAACTTAGGCAGAACATTTCAAGAAACACTCCAAACAACAGTGTTGACGGTCGTTAAGTATCAATTTCTATATGTGAACAAGAGCTAAAAAGGACTTAATTGAATCACCACCATAGACTTAGGGGGTCTAACTGATAGAATTCCACAAGTTTTGGTGAGTTTATGTTTTTACAGGGAGTTATCAGGAAAAGAGCAAAAGAACACATGTCATGTTTACATAGACAGAAAGGACCTCCGCACAAACAAGAATACTAAGGAAGACTCTAGAAGGGACTAGACCAAGCCGGAGGCTAAGAGGGCCCACACCCAGGCCGAGAGGGCCCACTCTAGCAAGGTCTATGTTTGATGAGTACAACACTCCTGAGAAGTTTTGGGCGGAGGCCATCAACATTGCTTGCTATGCGGCAAACCGCCTCTTCATCCAAAGGCTATTGAAGAAGACCACCTATGAGCTAGTCAATGGGAAGAAGCCGGATATTTCATTCTTCTGGGTGTTTGGTTGCAAGGTGTACATATACAAGAAGCGTCAACACTTGGGTAAATTCCAACGGCGGTGTGACATTGGTTTCCTTGTTGGTTATTTGCTTAAGTCCAAGGCATACCATGTATTTAACAAAGCCACCGACTTAGTTGAAGAAACGTATGACTTGGAATTTGATGAAACTAATGGCTCCCAAGGAGCGCTTGAGGATTGTGATGTAGATGATGAACCCTTGACGGAGGCCATGAAGAACATGCCAATTGGTGCTATCAACCCGCAAGAGGTGGAAGGAGATGAAGATGAAGCTAATCAAGCACCTTCTCCACCTCGCACGCCTCAAGTAGATGAAGAAGAACAAGTGAGGGAAGCTCAAGAAGATACTCACATCCCTCAAGATCAAGCCGAGGTAGAAGCTCAAAATGTTCAAGCACCACATCCCCCTCCTCAAGAGACAAATAGAAGATCAACACCTATCCTTCAAGCTCACCCCACGATCAAATCACAGGGAGTCCATCAAAGGGAGTTATGACTCGCTCTAGACTTGCATCTTATGTTGAGCATCACTCCTTTGTGTCTTTTGTTGAGCCTACTAGTGTTGAGGACACACTTGCGGATCCGGATTAGGTGAACGCCATGCATGAAGAGTTCAACAACTTCACCCAGAACCAAGTGTGGACACTTGAAGAAAGACCAAAGGATTCAAGGGTCATTGGCACCAAATGGGTGTTTAGGAACAAGCAAGATGATCAAGGCGTGGTTGTGAGGAACAAGGCAAGATTGGTTGCAAAGGGGTTCTCCCAAGTTGAAGGCTTGGATTTTGGGGAGACCTTTGCACCGGTTGCAAGACTAGAAGTCATCTGTATCCTTTTGGCATATGCTTCACATCACAAAATGAAACTCTTTCAAATGGATGTGAAGAGCACCTTCTTAAATGGTTTCATTAATGAACTTGTTTATGTCTCACAACTTCCCGGGTTTGAAGACCCAAACTTTCCTAATCATGTCTATAGGTTGTCCAAGGCCCTCTACAGATTGAAGCAAGCTCCAAGGGCTTTGTATGAGACGCTAAGGGACTTCCTACTCAAGAAGGGCTTCAAGATCTGGAAAGTGGATACCACACTATTCACCAAGAAGCTTAATGGAGAGATCTTTGTTTGCCAAGTATATGTTGATGACATTATATTTGGGTCAACAAACCATGATCATTGCAAGGAGTTTGGTGATTTGATGTCCAAGGAATTCGAGATGTCAATGATTAGCGAGCTCACCTTTTTCCTCGGCTTTCAAGTGAAGCAAATGAGGGAAAGGACCTTCATATCTCAAGAGAAGTACACTCAAGATGTGCTCAAGACCTCCTTGGTCGTTCCGGGAACTACGTTGAGCATTGGGTGTGTGAGTTCTATGCCTTCATGTGGATTGAGCTGACCCACCGCTACCTTCAGTATACTTTCAGAGGTCGCCCACACAGGTTGTATCTCACCGGACTTCGAGAGGTCTTAGGGTTGTAAGTGTCAGATAACTGCTTGCACGACACTTCTACAGCGGTGTTCACCTGCCTCGTCATGCTCGCGGTGGCAACACCCCCACAACTAAGTTCATAGCTCGTATCTTCAGGCTGCCGTTTGGCGAAGGGAGTCATCGAACTCCAGCAGAGCTACTACCGGTCGTTCGCCGTTTGAACGACTTTCTTCGGCGCTCACTACTGCCTTGCACCGGGTACAAGGAAGGGCTAACAAACCTTCAGCAGTACCTCCTTCATGCTCTAGTCACACAGACACCTTTTGACGTGGCAGATTTTCTAGTGGCAGAGATTGAGGATGTTGTGACAGATGGGGTATGAGCTCAGTGACAGATGTCGTATGTCCATTGGATCAGTTTTATCATTCCTACACGTCTTGTGCAATCCCATCCGGGTATTCTTGATGAGTATGAGCATTCACCGACAGTCTTTCCAGACTACAAGATACTCTCATCAGTTGACAGTTGCTTCGGTAGCCGAGTGTTACATCAGGTCAGACTCAGGACCACACCGACAGACATGGGAGATGTTGATGCCCAGGATGCGGCAATTCAGGCAGTTGAGCACCAGGATCTCCATGACCTTGAGACTCAGGAGGCAGAGGGTGCAGTAGAGGACACCTCTTCTAACAGCTCGGACATGGATTTCTTGCCCATTCCTTCTATGCCCCCACGGGCTCACGACGATGAGGCTGGTGGATCCGGCGCTGCTACTGCTTCTGCTACAGATGCTCTTGTTCTGAAGATCCTTGATCGTATATCTAAGAAACAGGGTTCTCTAGTATCAGCTGTCACTCAGGTCCAGCAGACACAGGATGAGATGCAGCGACAGATGATGGCTATGCAGCTTGAGTCCCAGCGCTTACAGCTTCGGACCCAACAAATACAGGCTCAGAACATGGCTTTCATGGCTCACATGATGAGGTGGACTGGTGCACCGCCACTCGAGTTTCCTGCAGCACTACAGATCCAGATGATGAGCCAGACACAGCCTTCTCAGTCAGCAGGCCCTTCAGTGGCCCCTCTATAGGCAGTCGGCCCCTTAGTGGCCCCATAGCAGACTGGAGGTTCTTCTGTAACTCCTCAGGTGTCAGTCGGTATTTAAGTCACTCCCACCCCAGTTGTACAGTCTAGTGGACTTCAGGGTGCAGGACAGACCACCCCGTTCCAGTCACCGGCTACTCAGGTGACTCAGTGGTTGGACACCTTTGGGCCGTCTCAGCAATTCACGCCCCTCATGACCGGTTTCACTCCGATGACAGCTACGATAGGGTTGACTGCTCGTGACTTGTCCACAGCTTTCAGTGACATTACCAGACAACCTTCTCCCACTGGTGAGGAGATAGCAACTGAGATAGCTGCCAAGCTTTAGACGACTGAGGGTGTCATGCCTACAGCGGGTCAGCACCGCTCCTCAATCGCATCGTTAGAGGCTGCTCAGGATAGCCAGGCACCAGTATCTACTCAGCCAGGGGCTATTTAGATAGAGGCCACTGCAGTCACCGCTACTCCACTTCAGCCTGAGCACCCACCGGTTCTTGAGACTCCCGTTGAGTCAATGCCCAGTCCACAGCTCCAGAGGCTCCTGTAGACTCAGTGGCAGATGATACTCCTACTCAAATCCCAGCTACAGCTCCTGACACCTCAGTGGCAGCCTCAACAGACCCTGCAGCTCCAGACTCTCAGGCTGAGGAGACTGACAGTGACATTGACCTCTCGGAGTTTTGCCATCTTGATCGTGACCAGGCTGCTGCTACTCCACCTCCTGATGCTTAGCTTTTAGGTGTTTCGACACCAAAGGGGGAGAGAGGGTCGAGTTTGCTAGCTTCAGGGGGAGTTAGCGGGTTTCGTTCTTTTGATGTGTTAGTACTCTATTGCATCATGCATCACGTTTACCGTCTTTCATGCATTGTATTATATATTTGTGATGGTTGAGACTCTTGATGATGTGTGTGACATGTCTGTGAACTCTATTTATATCATGTCACTTTGATGTTGCTATATTGCTTCCGCGCTAATCTCTGATCTTTTGGCTATAGCATATCCTTTGAAATCAAGTACTATTCTCAATTCCTATCTATACTGTGCTTGTCATGGCTTGAATGATTTAGGCATGTATATTTCTTTCCTTTTCTAACCCATGCCTATCTCATGTCAAGTCATGTCTCTCTAATTAAAACTCACTCTTATTCTTATAAACTCGAGCTTGTATTGTCATCAATCACCTAAAAGGGGGAGATTGAAGCATCTAGGCCCTATTGGTTTAAGTGATTAACGACAATGCTAGATCACTATGACTAACGTGTGTTTTGCAGAGGCAAAAGTGTTGAAGTTAGGTCATATGTGATGCAAGTGAATGGGCTTAATGGTATTCATGCCCCCAAGATGGATTTTGATTTCGGTTTCAAAGGATGGAGCTACAATGTGAAGACTAGGCTAGCTCTTGGTGCCATAAGGTGTGAGAAGGGCACTAAGTATAGACTAGGGCTTTGTTTTTCCTTTGACCGTAATATTAAGGGGGGTATGAGGTAGTAGCTTGACCTAGGAGAGGATGGGAATGTTGGTGTATGCACATCTGTCACAACTAGTCCTAGAGACCCTGCTAATAACCCTTGAGATACCTTAAGTTGGTAGGAGCAAAACCCCTTCAAGAGTCTTGGTGAGAAGAAGTGAAGAAGGGGGTGAAAAAGGCTCCGGACTAGTTTGCCTAGGAGGCTCCGGACCATTACAAGTGGTTCGGTGGTCCTACCTTAGGCAGAGCCCTGTGGAAGAAGCTCCAAACCACCTGTCCACAGGGGCTCCGGACTTATGGCTATTAGTCCGGTGGCCAGTGACTTCTGAGCGAGCCAGTGAGAGAGCTCCGGACTAGTCCGACGGCTAGGCTGATGATTAGTCTGAAGGTACTTAGCAGAAGATCAAAATCTTGCAGTAAGCTCCTAGGCTCCGGACTAGAGGCTCTAGACTAGGCACTAGACTAATTCAAGTAGTCCAGTGGTCCTTGTTTCAGGACAGTTATGAACTGAGAGTGAGCTCCGGACCAGTGTGCATAGTCTAGTGGTGTGAGCTCCGGACTAGTCCGGTGCCTTCGCAGAAAGGAGAAAAAGCAGAAAATGGCTAGTTGGAGAGGTGGGGACTATTAATAGCTGCCCATTTCGTCCCAATTAGCTCTCTTGGCCATTGTTACACCCAAAGAAACCTTGAGAGAGTTCTTGGAGAGCCAAGTGCCTAGTGAGGGAGAAATTTGAGAGATCCAAATCTTGTTCTTCCCTCCTAGAGTGATTAGGAGTGACAAGTGTGCATCCATCCACCTTCGTAGCCTTGAGTTGGTCAAGTGAAGGTCTTGTGCTTGTTACTCTTGGTGTTCGACAGCACCTAGACGGTTCGGTGGTGATCGGAGGAAGGTGATCGCCGAAAGATTGTTGGCGACCCTTCTCCAAGCTTCTGTGATCGGTTGTGGGCGGTTCACCGAGCCAGAGTGGCAAAGAACTAGCCCATAGAGAGCACTCATCCCTTGCGTGGGATTGAGGGGGAGTGATACCTTGCGATGTGCTCCAACGAGGACTGGCAGCAGTCTCGACTCCTCGATACCTCGAGAAAACATCGATGCGCCAAGAATTCACTTTCCCTAGCTCCTTTACATTCCGCATTTAATTTCCATTGTGTTATTAGTTTTCCACTAGAATTGCTTAGGTTGTTTTTCAATTCCATGAACCGCTAGTGCTTTCTAGCTAGGACACACGATCAGTAGGCACTAGGGGGTGATTAGCATTTGATAGGTTTTCAATTTTTCTTTAGAAATTTAAAACAACCCCAATTCACCCCCCTCTTGGGCATCTTGATCCTTTCAAAGTGTCAGTGTGATGCCTTCATCAGTCTACAAGAAGCTTGATTATGCAACACGAGAATCAACATCAATGTGCTTACAACTAGCAGATCAAACAATTCGATACCCTTTGGGCGTTGCTAAGAACATTCCAGTCAAGATAAGAGATTTCTTTGTGCTAGTAGACTTCATGGTACTGGACATGAGCCCTAACTCTAAAGTGTCCATCATCCTTGGAAGACCATTCCTAAGCACCGCAAATGCCCACATTGATGTCGAAAAGGGAAAAATTAAGTTCAACATAAATGGACAAGAAGAACACTTCACATTCAAGCCTATACCAGAGAACAAATCCATAGTGAAGGAAGTTCATAAAGAAGAATCACTACAGACATCATCTCTGGAGATGAACACATCAGAAGAGTGAAATTAATTTGGAGGTCCAGTTTGGGGGACCCTAAAATCTCGAACCCTAGCCAGAAGGTAAATCGGTATTTATCCACATTCATCAATCTCTTGCATATTTAATTCTTGCATTAATCATGTTTACTTCGTTAATATCCAAAAGCCCCACATAAATAATTTTTCTCCCAATGGTTCAGATTCACATCACAAGGATCCATGGGCCCACATCAAGGAGATCAGCATGACAATCAACCCAGAACCAATACCCAAGGCTTATGACAGGTGGGACCAGCATCCAGAAGGCAGAGGTGGGCCATAGACCCCTATAGGGGGTCGGTCGACCACCCATGGGGCCCACCCGCCCCCCACTTGGTCCCTGACCAGTGGGGCACCTGCTAGAAGAGCAAGGGAGGGCCCACAGGCCAAGGGTGTGGTCGCCCGACCACCCCTATGGCAGTTCCAACCCCCACAATCGCCTCACTCACTCCCCACATGGTTGAAATCATCACCCTTCATCCTAAGGCAGTTCTGAAGTCGGTTGGATCCAATGGTGGTTGATCAAGGTGACGCGGATCGCTGACGTGGCACTGGAGTAGCCCCTACTCCACCTCTAGATATAAATAGACCCCTAGAGCTCCCTTCTCAAGTGTGCATCATTGGAGAAACACTACTCCTTAGTCTCTTAGCGGAGCTCTCTAGTAGTGCTATGCTGGTTGGAGGAGAGTGAAGGAAGTCTTCTGGAGAAAGCCCCGGGCCTGTCGGGAATCTTCTCCGGAGTTCTTCCTCAGCGGATGCGAGTCTCTTGTAAGTTTAGCACTTGTAAGTGACTTCTTCTGAGTTCTTTATAGTATTCAGTATTCTAAATCTGGTTTAGCTGTTATACAACTTTTCGCGCTTGTTCATCGCTTTGCTCTGAGTGAAGTGCTTTAATCTTAGGCCAAGGTTAAAGTAGTAAGGTAATTGTAGACGTGGTGTCTAGGCTAGATCTTACGTTTGTAAACCGCTTATCGCATGGATTGTTTGTGGATGCTAGTAGAAGGTGACAGCTCTATCTAGTCTTTGTATTCCACCACGTGTGTCAGATAAGTTTTCAAAAGGTAGGGCTTCAATACAACTTGACGGTGTGGTCCGGTTACAGTTTTCTCCTCTTTCTGATCTATCATGTCGCCTCCTACAAGAGAAGGGCTGATAAAGCCAGTATAACCAGCTATACCTTGTTAGATATCTTTGCTATATCGAACCTCTCAACCCAGCTATCATAATCTCCCTTGATCCATCATAGGACATATCCATATTCCTAGTTAACTCACTTCTCGTTCCCTATGGAAAATACGATACCTGGAATACTCCCGGTGAAAGCTACACTTGACAACCATACGCTTGCGGTCTTTTTCCGTTTGCCACCTTTGGTGTCAATGATCATCACGATTACCACCATTCCATGACACATGCACATCTTGATTTTGATTGAATGACGAGTTTTCTTTTCGATCCACGGTTTGATTAGACAATACATGTATTACAAGTATGTATAGTCCACACCTATGAACTCCAGATAAATGCCATTAGTATTAGGTGAGTGAATCAACATCTTGTTAAATGCCTTGAGATCCACAAATACCACATATGAGACACTTGAAAGAGTCATGCTAAGGAACTCTGAGTTTTATTTGAAAATTTATGAAAACTCCAGAACATAGGTGAAGTATAGAGCATGAGACATAGTGCTTGACTTCATTATTCTATCTTTCAATTACTCAAGACTCAAGTGCAGGTATTAAGCCCCATGGAGAAAAAAGGATAAGTTCACTCTAATCTGGAGGAGAATTTTATTTTGAATGCATGTGTGCTTGTTAGAAAGAAAATCTTAAAGCAACTTTTAATTCATCTGAGTGAGCTGTTTGCTCAAGGATGAGCAAAAGGTAAGCTTGGGGGAGCTTCTGGATGGTCGTTAAGTATCAATTTCTTTATGTCAACAAGAGCTAAAAAGGACTTAATTGAATCACCACCATAGACTTAGGGGGTCTAACTGATAGAATTCCACAAGTTTTGGTGAGTTTATGTATTTACAGGGAGTTATCAGGAAAAGAGCAAAAGAAGGTCCACATGTCATGTTTACATAGAGAGAAAGGACCTCCGCACAAATAAGAATACTCAAGAAGACTCTAGAAGGGACTGGACCAAGCTGGAGGGCAAGAGGGCCCACACCTAGGGCACCCTCCCAAGGGTTTGGGGCGGCCGCCCTAACCCTGTGGCCAATGGCCTTCCACTTCGCGGATTGTGCCTAACCGCCTTTGAGGATGAATCTAAACAACTCGTTTAAGGTCGGTTTGATCCAACGGTCCACGTTCATTTGAGGGGGCTATATAAGCAAGGCCCTGCCACCCCTGATGTGTAACACCCTAAGTGTTAAGCTTGCATTGCATATCATTTCATGAGCATGAGCACAAGCATCATTGCATTCATCCATTTACATAATCACATGAAATGATGAACCCTAGTGATCACCTTGTTTTTCATGTATGTATGTGTTAACCTACACCTAGACTTGAGTAAGTTATGCTTGTATAACCAAGTGTTTGATGTTGTGATCACTAATAACCATCTAGAAATACATAGGAATGATAATGGAACCATGTTCATGTTCATGATCAAGTCAAATTAAGCTTTCTAGGGTTTATGCTTCTATGTTGACCCTAGGAACCTTTTTGCTTGACTTAATAAATCAACCTTGTTAATGACCTTGTTTGACAAAGTGAGTTTAAGGAAAGTTGTATAGTTTTTAATTATGAACAAACTTTGTTTAACCACCTTGGGGTGATTTGGACCCTAACATTCTCTAATTAGCCTTTTAAGGCAGGATTATGGGCTATTTTGGATTCAAATTTTGCCTAAGTCCTAAACCGACATTCAGTTTGAAAGTTACCCTATTTGAGTGCGTATAGTTTGAAATCTAGGCAGTTGCAGTTAAACCAAGTTACATCATACTTGGAGTTCAACTATAGCTGTATCCACTGATGTAATTGGTTGAAGCTAGTTTGCAGAGATTAGGGAGTTAATCGTGTTGCAAATCGCTCCGTCAGTCGGTCTGATCGGGCGTTTGAACGAGCAGAGCCGCGAGCGCGCCGGTCGTGGCCGACCGCGCTAGGCATCGCGTGCCGTGTGGCAGCCGTACGCCGGTGTTGGCCCCGCAATGGCCGCACTTGGACGCCCGCAGACTCCACCGACCGAACGCGCCGCACACTTGCCCCGCTCTCTCCCTCTCCTCTCTGCTTCGCGCAAAAGTGTAGCGCCACACCATTGCCGAGCTCCGCTCTGTCGCCAAGCTCCACCGTGCTGCACACCGCTACATTGGCCGCCAAAGCACAGCCACAACTTCGCCTTGCTCTGCTCCACAGTGCAGCGACCAGTTGTCGCGCTAACCGTACAGGTGAGCCGGACCGGAACAGAAGCAGCGCGCCACCATGAACTCACCACTGTGCCGCAGTGCATGTGGCCGAGCTCATCAGAGGGTTTGCATAGCCCCAATCTAGGCTAGATCGAACAGCTAGGGTTCTATGTAGGTGTAGCCACCGCTAGCTTGACTAGTGGAAGCTTGCGCCAGCCAGCGTAAGAGCCGCAGCGTCGCCGTGCCGCCATGGTCGCCGTTGAGCATGCTCCGGTGCGAGTAGGGTACAACGGGTTACACGGTAAGATGCGGGTTGCGTAGGGGAACACCGCCATGGGGTTGGTTTGGCCGGAAACCTCGCCGCCGACAAAGGACCGTCGGTCGAGCACCTCCAGTGCATCGGCTCTGTGAGAGAAAGAGCTGACCAGTGGGTCCCGCATGTCATAGGCTCTAAGTGTTTTTCTGTTTTGCTCTTTTTCAGTTTTGTTGGCTAACTTTGGAAATACATAACTAATTACCGAAAAAATCTAAAAATGTGAAACAAGTTTTGTTAGCTTTGTTATATTTTTCTCTATGCACGAAAAATATAATATGACCTGTTGTTACTGTCCTCTTATGCTGTTTTAATAAAAATGGACAGCAAGCTTTATATGCTTAGTTTAATTTGTTTAATTCATAACTGGAGTTTGGTATGTGATAAAATTGTGGTTTTAGTTGTGTTAAGATTCTCTTAGCATGCACTTCCCATGAAAAATGTTAAAGTGTCAGTTACCTTTAATTTAAATGCATGATATAACTCTTGTGGTTAAATGTTTATGTAACAACATGCAATCTTGTTTTAATTGTTATATGTGTTCCCTGTGCTTGTTAATTTTTATACAAGTGTTGTTTGCTTAGTATGAGATAAGAAAAATGTGAAATATATTGTTTCACACTATTAAAATTGTTTAAGTAATTAATGTTTAAAATGTGTTGGTTCTCTCATCACCAGCAAATTGATAATTTTAACTCCTTTTTAATTATGTTTGCTGTTGTTGGTGTGAATACCAAAGTGGTAGCTAATTATGTAACCCTGCTTGTCTAGTTTTATCATGATTTTTGGAATGATGGTCAGAAGCTTTACAACTGTTCTAAGTGTTAACTTAAATCTGTTAAATAGCGGGGACATTTTTTCTTGCTAGAATTGTTTGAGCTACTTATGTTTAGTTCCAGCAGTAGCTATAATTGACTTTGTTGTAGATAACTTGTGCATCTACCTGGTGTTAAATTTTCACAGCCATAACCTATTTAGTTTAACCTGGGTACATTTTACATGTTCAGCTTCAAATCTGTGTTTTCTTGTGATCTTCTAAACAACTTTGCTTAAAGTGTCTGTTAGGCATTTTAATGCTAGATCTAGCTGGAGAGTGTATGGAATGTTTTGTAGCAAATTTCATCTGCTTTCCATAATGTCTAAGTTGGTAATTTTTGGTGGTGTCTAGCCTTAGCTACACCGTTTTCTTTCAGTTGTTGTTTTTAGTGTTTATATGCTATGTGGTGAATGTTCTAAGTAATGTATGTCTTGTGTTTGGTTAAGCAAGCAACCTAAACTATAAGTGTGGTTAGTTGCAGGTGTTAGAGAGCTCACCTCAGATGAAGAGCTCTACCTAAGGTTGAAAAAGAAGGGTAAGTGTTAACTTCTCTATAGGAGAAGAGATTTGCACCTACTCGGTCAACGAGTGTAATAAGTTGCATCATACATTCATCATGAGCACTCATCCATATGCATTAGACATGTCTCATTTCTAGTATATGACTTGTCATATATCTAGGTTGGATCATCATACATGTATACATGCATCCAGGATCGCCGGAGGGAGTGACATTGTTGGAGTTTGGGGAGCCAGAGGGAGGAGTCCCACCGGAGATTCAAGCTCCAGAAGTTCCACAATAAGGAGAACAGGGCCCTAAGATTCCTGAGTGTCCAAACCACCTTCCTTCCACCTTTGTGAAAGGCAAGCCCCGGAGCATTTATACACCTCTATTACTCTATTTAAAAGTATTTTACTTACCAATTTTCACCACTTGTTTGTGCATTAAGTAATAGGAGTTGAATGAAACCCTTGTTGCATTATATCTTCCTTGTCCAACAAAAAGAACCTTGTAGGCCCAGGATCGAAACAGATGCTTAGCCTTGCTTAGACCGGTAGCATGGGTGGTCTACCATCCCCCACAATGATAGGTGGTACTGGTCATGGTTGGCTATATTTGTTATCGTGGAAAATAACCATGTGGAAGTAATAAATCGAGACCGGGCGGACAAGGTGTTCTGAGCCACTTGACTTGGAGGTCTTGTGAGCGGGTTCTCTCCGCCTGTGTCGTTAGGCACTGGATCGTGGTTGGACATCTGCCGAGATTGAATGCATGCCTTCTTCATAGTTGGTCGAATAAACTCGTTTCGACCACGAAGCCTAACTCTGTGGGTTCGGGCCAGAATCCCCTCCTACTTGGGTCATGAAGACCACGAGTGGAATACTAGACCATGGGCAAGTACCCTGAATGTCCTGGCTATGTACCAAGGGCAGGCAATTCTTGAGTTTCCTGGCTACCGTGAGTCGCTACTCATGCCTGTACCGGGGGACTCATGGGCTACCTGAACGATAGTGAAGGTGACTCGAATAAGTGTGCCGGCAGGCATACTTGGGTGTGATTGAGGAATAAACCTCTAGCTGGATAGGAATTCGATTCGAATCGCGGTCTCTCCCCGTCAATGAGAAACTTGAAAGATCTTCCTCCCACTGTAGAAACCTTAACTCTACATACTTGGGGGATGTCAGGTGGCTTAAAGTACTAACTTGGGGGATGTCATCATAACTTGCATTTGTTCCCTCCCTTACTAAATTGTATCTCTACATATGATAAAATTCGCAATCTGTAAAATACATGTTCTCACACCAACTTAAAACTTGGTACAGATGGCAGCTCCAGGACCTCCCCAGCGTAGCAACCGCTTCTTGTCAGTGTTTGGCACTCCCACTTTTCTTTGGGGGGTGCTGAGTCAGGTTGGGTATGTTGAACCCCCTTGGTACTGCTGGACTCAGAAGCCGCTTGGGAATGCGCTGTTATACACAGTGACAATGACTATTCCAAAGCGCACCGAGGCACCTCTGTGGAGAAAGTGGACGGCTGAGGCCATAGCCAGTAGCCCTTGGGAAGGGGCTCAGTCTGCAGCTTCGACCGTACTGAGTCAGATCCATCAGGAGCACAGTGGAGAGTTGGACCACGGTGCAGCAGGGACCTTTCCAGAGGATAGCCCTAACACCACGGCCGGTATCAGGACAATCGTAATCCCTTGGTCAGAAACAAGGATGAGAGAGCTAGCAGCTCAGGACTAGCTATGAGTGCTATGCATGTAGTGTTCAAGGCTTTCTTCGCCAGAGAGGACTCCTACGTGTTCAGTGTGGCACGCCTCAGTACCAGTGAGATGTTCCTACAGGGAGTTGGTAGGGATAATCAGCGTCTCAGGAGGTAGCTAAGGAAGCGCAGGACAGGAGAGATGCAGCTATACATCGAGAGGAGGCAACTGAGGCTCGTGAGCCTATGCTTCAACACCAGAAGGTGGTGGGGAACATCTCTTACCACCGTCGTGATGTAGAGTGGAATGGGCGACTCCAGCAGGCCCATGACCAGATCCGAGAGTTGCAGCAGGAGATCCATCGACTCAACAATGTGATCAACCCGATCCCTCCGCCCATTGTACCAGAGGTAGATCCAGCAGTGATCTATGCCGATGAAAACCCCGAGGCTGAGGACGAGGAGGAGGATCCCGAGGAGCTTGAGCTTGTCGACGACAACAACAACGAGGGTGGCCATCTATCAGGGATGGACACCGACCGCGATGACTAGGATAGCTTGCTTACGCTAGTCTTTAGTTGTCTTTTGCGTAGTAGCTTGTAGTAGCTTGGCTTTTGTTGTTCCATGAGAGACATGATGTTGTGTAACCACCATGACTGAAAGTCCAGATGTCTGGCACTCTTTGCTTTTATGGATGCTTTTCGTGGTACCAAGTAGGAATGGATGATGATGTGTTGCTAGTATGAATTCTTTTATTCCCTATGTGGATTTAAGTTATCTCCTTTCCAGTGATTTACTAAGGCATAATTACGATTCATCTGCAATTACTCAAATCTCATTACTTCTTGCTATCAAATTCATGCAGATGCCTGCCAACACACCCGCTCTTGTGGCTCTGGCAGTGGCGGAAATCACCATGAGGAGAATGAAGCTCCTCTGCCGCATCCACCGCCACCACCACCGTCGCTTACCCCTGAAGGACGAGAACGGCGACCAGAGGGGGGGGTGAATGGGAGCCTCAAATTTCTCTTGAAATATTCAGGACACTCTTCCCAAAAACAACCCTAGCAAGCAAGCTTACTCCACCAACAAGATCACGACCCTAGAGAGGGTGGATACCTTTGGTGATGACAAAGAGGTACAACAGATCTTCCGGAAACAAAAAACTCAAACCCGAGACACTGAAAGTGAGGTTCTCAAACCCTAGAGAGAAGAGAAGAGGGCTGACACAAAAATATTATGAGAACTGGTCTGACAAGTGTTTCATCAAGTTCCCTACGTGATTACCAAACCAACGCAACAAACGGAACTCAATTCGGAGTCCGGACGAGGGAGAAACGAGCTTAGGACTACTTCTGTCAGGACCACAGGACCATTGGAAGTGGTCCGGAGGTATGGTCCTAAGCTACCTCAGGACTAGTCTGGAGCACCTTAGGACCAATGGAAGTGGTCCGGAGCTATAGTCCGGAGGGTGGTCCGACGCAATTCCTTCTAAAAAACAGCCAACGCAGTACGCTCCCTAGCTTAGGACACGTGGTCCGACGGTACCACAGGACTAGTCCGAAGCTAGGGGCTGCTCGGATGGCTCCCTTGGCCAGACCACAGGACCAATGGCCGATGGTCCGGAGCCTGTCCAAGGTGATCCGGAGGTTGGTCCGGAGCTCCCGAACAAAGCGCAGAAAATCCGCAAAAATCGATTTCACTCTGCCAAATCTTCCCAAAACTCAACCAAATGAACTCCAACTGCAACCAAACTTTGTAGGCATGATCCTTGTACAGTTGGGGAGCTATCTCGAAGAAATAATCGCTCAATTTGGCTTAGAGGAATGGGGGAGAAGGGATTTGGGGAAAAGCTCAAGAACGAAGAACTCCACAAAGAAATCGCCCGATCTACGCACTCATGAGGTTTGAGGATAATTCTTTCGGTGCAAAGATGCTCCTCATGATTGCGAACAACTTGGTTCAAACGGATTTGCAAGAACTACTCCATAGAAAGAGATCTCAACTCGGGATCAAAGGAGAGCAAAAAGCAAAACACGAAGAACACAAGCAAACCGGAGACTCGATCATGAAATCAAAGCCACCATGTCTTACGGAGGATAAGGCCTCGGATTCCCATTGAAAACAAAGTGCAAATTCTTACAAAGGTTGGAGAGATCAACCTAGGGACCTCATGAACTAGGGAGAGGGTAGAGAGAGAGAGAGTTGGGTCAAATGATTAGGGTTCAAGAGGTGGGATGAGGGATACCCCTTCACCCCCTACTTATCGGGCTTTGGCTATTTCCCAAAGACCCCCTAGATACATTGAGTGAACTACCTAGCCTAAGCATTGTAGTCCAAGATCCAGAAAATATCTCCCGCATTTTGAATGGACAGCCCCGTTTCTTGCCAGGAGTTGCCGTCGCCTCAACGCAACCTTCAGGATTCCACCACGTGCCATCCCCGCTTCCTTGGAAGCTCCACCCGGGTTTTGAGGCCCAAACCCGTGAAACCCGCCACCGGTAGCTTTGGGCTCAACTACTGAACCCCGAGTTTTGAGGCCCAAACTCGAAAACCGTCCTCCGATGGTTTTGAGGCCCAAACCACCAAACCACTCGACTCGAGCCACCTTGTCCTCGCCCGATCGGACTCCGAGTCCCATGGGCCTCTGCTCGACCCGCTCGTCCGCCGTCTTGACTCGGTCAACTCAGTCTACCTCCATGTCTTCTCAAGCTCGCCGGTGCCAAGTACTAGCCACCATAGCTAGTCCTCCGGTGCCCATGGTCCCTTAGTCCGAGCCCCGCTTCCACCCTTCACCGCTCTCAGTCCATCGGCATGGCAATCCTCTACTCGACCTTCTCCACGCCATTGACTACTGTCTCTGAGCATAGCACCTGCACACCACAAGCCGATAGATAGGCACACACATGCTTTCGCAAGGGTCAGTGTAAAGCCACTCAAACTGAAATGCTCAAGTGTTGGGCAATCACTCATCACAAAACTGAACATCATGGGCACATATCAACCATGTGTTCGCAATCTCCCCCTTGATGAGTGCATTGTCAACACAAGTGCATTTCAGATTTGAGCCACAAGATAAAGCTCTCCAAATGACCAAAGGCTAAGAAAGCCAAAACGGGGTCACTTGTGAGAAGCAAAACGCATCCAAAACTTGGTTCCCAAAGACATGGGCAACGGCTCCACGCAACCAAGCAAAACAAAGCTAGCCCTCAAGAAGAGGTAGAAAATGGGCTCAACACCACTAGCAAGCCAAAGATACCAAACGCCTTACTGCAAGAAGCTATCCAAGATACCAATTGAAGAGATACCAAAAGAAGCACAAAAAGGCACAGAATACCAATCGAAACCTGTCGGAGCCAAAACACAAGCTAGACCCTCCAAAAGAGGCAAAGGCTCAACACATCTAGCAAGAGCTCCCCTTGGGCGAAAGCACACTCAAGATATACCAAGAAGGATGAAAAGAGTCAAAGATGTAAGATTTTCACAAAATGCACATTTTCTCCCCTTGGATGTGGATGGCTGAAAGATAGAGTGAAATGCACATTTCTCCCCCTTGTTGACACATGCAGCTCATCAAAGCTCAAAACTCAAGATTTAGCTACAAATGCCATGAAGTGCAAAATGAGTGCAAAAGCTTCATACATAGAGCTAAGACAATGAAAGGATGCTCTAAGTGATGTGATCCTGTGAGAATAGGAAAAGCTCTACGTGCCCAACAAAGACTCAGGTTGAGCTAATGATCACTCTAGAAGCCAATTTAGAGAGGATTACATGTGTGAGCAGAGAAAGGGTATCACCTCCTAAAGACAGCTAATCATGGCATACAAGATAAGATCAACCTCAAAACTATCTCATGTATAGCAAGTAAAACTATCCCTAGCAAAGTTCATACAAGAAGCCAATGACCCAAACTAAATCAAAATTTTCATTTTCAGAGTTTTGCAGCCAAAATTAAGTTTTAGGCACAATGTAAGTGTATGAGAGTGGTTGTAAGCAAAGTGATGCCACTTACCAACCGGATGAAGCCAAAGAGCTTAACACACCAGTTTCAGCCATACATGACACCGCTCAAGTTCAACCCTTATGGGAAGCAGTCTTGAACACACGGTGAAGTCCTCACAAATGCGAACCCAACTCGATCTTTTCAATTCACTATTCAGAGAGCTACTTCATTTTAGATCAAGTTTAAACATGGTGCTCAATGTAAGTGAATGAAACAATGAAGAGCCATAGTTACAAGCTATATACAAGACAACCAAGTGGGATCATCAAAAAGCCTACACATGCTAGTGTCATTTCTGAGGTGATATATTAGAATTAAATTCAATTTTAAAGCTTTTCTAACTTAGCTCTATTGCATATCAAAAGATCAAAGAGAGTCTAAGTTAAGCAACACCATAAACACATAAAGCACCTCAAATAGAGCATAGTTTCATTATATCGTCTATAGGTATGAAGCTCAAAAAGAACTATGTCACAAATGCATACGAGATGAGAAAATGCAGACTGACACCAATTGAAAACTAAAAGGACACCAAAAGAAAGAAGGTAAAAGAAAAGACAAATAAGAACCAAAAAGAACTATGATACACAAAACTTTCCTCCTCTAAAAAGGAAAGCAAACACCCAACTCGCCCCGAAGGCGAGAAAATGCAGCTTGATCGAGAGGTTTTGTTAGAATGTCTGTGAGCTGGTTTTGGGTATCAACATGCCGGAGGTCAATGTCGCCCTTCTCGTAGTGATCTCTCAAGAAGTGAAAACGAACATCAATGTGCTTGGTCTTAAAGTGAAGCATAGGGTTTTTGGCCACACAAATGGCACTCGTGCTATCACAAAGCAGAGGCACTTTAGTAAGCTCAAGGCCAAAATCCTTCAAAGTCGCAATCATCCAAATCAACTGCGAGCAATAGCTAGCGGTAGCCACATACTCAGCCTCCATGGTAGACTGAGCAACGCTAGACTATTTGCGAGAAGACCAAGACACAAGAGAAGATCCGAGAAACTGACAAGTCCTTGACGTGGACTTCCGATCAAGACGACAACCAACAAAATCGGCATCGAAATAGCCACAAAGACCAAGAGATGAGGAGGTGGGAAACCACAAGCCAAACTCAGGAGTGAAGCGTAGGTACCTCATGATGCATTTCACTGCCTGCTTGTGCGAAGTGCGCGGTGATGCCTGAAAGCGCGCACACAACCAAACGGCGAACTGAATGTCTGGCCGAGTCGCTGTCAGGTACAGGAGCGACCCGATCATGCTTCGGTATTCCGTCTGATCCACCACCTCTCCTTCTCATCTGCATCCAAGGTAGTCGTAGTCGACATGGGCGTTCAAAGAGGCTTTGCCTCACCCATGTCAAACTTCTTTAGAATATCCTTCGTGTACTTGCCTTGGTGCACAAAGGTCCCTTCCCGGGTTTGCTTGATTTGCAACCTGAGAAAGAAAGTCAACTCTCCCATCATGCTCATCTCAAATTCCCTGCTCATAAGATCTGCAAACTTGGCAACAAGAGCATGAGCAGAACCACCAAAGATGATATCATCCACGTAAATCTGGACTACGAGAGTGTCTTTGCCTTGCTTGAGGAGAAAAAGCGTCTTATCTACCGATCCCATTTTAAATACCTTAGCAAGCAAAAACATTTTCAACCTGTCACACCATGCTCTAGGGGCTTGTTTCAAACCATACAAAGCTTTGTGCAGTTTAAAAACATGATTTGGAAACTTGGGATTTTCAAAACCAGGAGGTTGTCTAACATACACTTCCTCCTCTATGTAGTCGTTTAAGAAAGCACTTTTAACGTCCATTTGAAAAAGTTTAAAACCCTTAGAAGCCGCAAAAGCTAGAAGGATTCTAATTTCTTCTAAACGAGCTACAGGAGCAAAGGTTTTCTAACAGTCTATTCCCTCCTTCTGACAAAAGCCTTGTGCTACCAACCTAGCCTTGTTTCACACTACCACCCCATCCTCACTTTGTTTGTTTTTGAAAACCCACTTGGTTCCTATAGGGTGGCAACTTGGTGATAGTGGCACTAAGACCCAAACGTGGTTTTGCCCAAAGTTTTCAAGCTCCTCATTCATGGCATTGACCCAATCCAGATCCATCAATGCGTGTCCAACATCTCGAGGCTCAAAAGACGCGACAAAAGCCGAATGAGCAAAGTGAGAGAGATAGGACCTAGACCGCGTGACTCGACGGTCGATGTCGCCGATGATGTTTTCCGGCGGGTGCTGCTTCTGGATGTAGCGGGGAGCTTGCCTGGAAGAAGTAGCCTCCCCCTCAACAGCAGCTGGAGCTCCCTCAGGTGCAATGGGCACCGACTGAGGAAGCTGCTCGAACGGCCCCCATGAAGAGGAAGTAGACGGGTCGGGGCCGTGAGCCAAAGTAGATGTCGCAGGGCCGACGAGGGCAGCTGGTGGAGTCGACTTGGGATCACCCTAATTGGCGTCGTCCTGCTTCTCCTCCACAAAGATGCTAGTGTTCACCTTATCATCACCTACAAGCTCAAAAGCAGTGGAACTACAAGGCATGGTTTGATCGAAAGTAATCTCACAAGTCTCCATCACTCGGTTAGTTTCAAGGTTAAGAGCACGATAAGCACGAGAGTGGGTAGAATAACCAAGAAAGATATCGTTAGAAGACCGAGACTCAAATTTGTCCAACTTACCTCCCTTCTTGAGGATGAAACACTTGCACCCAAACACCCATAGGTGACTTACCTTGGGTGGTCTCCCAAATCACAACTCATAAGAGGCCTTTTTCTTGAAAGCTCGGAGAAAAATGCGATTGGAAACATAGCAAGCAGAATTTATCGGTTCGGCCCGATATCTCCTAGGAGTCCTATGCTCATCGAGCATCGTCCTAGCCATCTCAACAAGGGTCCGATTTTTGCTCTCAACAACACCATTCTGCTGGGGAGTGTAAGGAGAGGAAAACTGGTGGTCGAGACCCAAAGAAGAGCAAAGAGATGCAAATTGAGCATTCTTGAATTTTGTGCCATTGTCACTGCATATCGCTCTCATGGCATGCTTGGGTAGCTCATTTTGCAATCTCAAAATCAGATCATGAACATGCAAAAAACCCTCATCCTTATTCTCCAAAAAGAACACCCAATAGTATCTCGAGTAGTCATCAACCACTACAACAACATACCACTTCCCTCCCTCTGACCGAACCTGAGCTAGACCTATTGTGTCCATGTGTAAGAGCTCGCCGGGTTGTTTGGTCATAATCTCCATCACAGGAGGATGGGAAGCGGCAACCATCTTGCCATGACTGCAAGGATGGCAAACCAAATCCTTCTTGTACTTTAGCTTTGACAGTCCTTGGATAAGGTCCATTGAGCTAAGCCTTGCAAGCAAGTCAAAACTCAAATGTCCCAATCTCCTATGCCACTTCCAAAGATCGAAAGAAGAACCGGCAAGAAGACAACGAGAAGGTCCAAAAGAGATAAAAAAATCCGCACGAAAAACCTTCCCGAAGGGTAAAAACCAGCAAACAAGCTCATCCCGAGAGTCCAAAACCCGAGAAAGATTGGGCTTAAAGTCACCTCAAAACCGTCATCAAGGAGTTGCGAAACCGAAAGAGGTTAAAATGCAAATTCGAAACCAAAGCAACATCCTTGAGGACAAAAGACGAATTAACTCGGATCGACCCTCGATACACAACCTTACCTTTACTCTTATCCGCAAATGTGATGTACTCGGTGTGGCGCACGGGGTCGAGGCTGGAGAACCACTTGGCACTTCCGGTCATATGGTGTGAACATCCGGAATCCACAAGTCAAGTCTCCTCTAGTCCTCCTTCCTACATCAATAAAAAGACACAGGGTGAGCAAACGGTACAATACTTGGGTTAGTAAACTATGAAGGATACCAGTGTTGTCCCATTTGCCCAAAGAAAGGGTTAGGAGGCATACCAAACATCTCCCTTCCCATAGGGGGATAGCGATCACCACCATAGGAAAAAGGTGGTCCGCTAAAGGTGTGGGGAGTGAAGCCACCACCACGAGGCCCGTAGTCGTATGGGTCATGACCGGTACCCAGCCGGGCACGACCACCGCGTGGTCTCGCCTCATTAGGCCTAGCACCTTGAGGCATTGCACCTCTTGGCCTAGTAGTGCACCTTCGAACTTCCGGTTCACGCACCCCAACCGGTGGGTGGTACATGTCCTGGTTGTTCATCTCAACTTGCCTCCGCTCATCTCTCTTCCTCCTATAGCAAAACTCAGCCAAGTGCCCATCCCGCTCACAATACTCACAGTGGTACCTCACCGCACACTTGGTAGGCACTCTCTTGTTGGGTGGGATGGCTCTTGCTTTCTTAGGAAGGGGAACACTAGAGATGTCGGGCAAGGTGTCACGTGGGTTCCGAAGGTGGTTCGGTTTAGGAATCCACACTTGCTTCTGTGGAGTGGTTTTAGGTGGCTCTTCAAACACACCCTCTCTCATAGGTAACTCAGAGGGGTCAGTAGGCTTAGGTGGAGTGAACTTGGGGATTGTAGTGGGTTTCTCACTCACTCTCAACCCACTGCACTCACTGATCTTGCCAAAAGTGTTATCACCCTTCCCACCTATAGAAAAGCCTACTCCTGTGTTGCCAGCCCGCCTGAATTGGCTGTACAACATTCCCAGCTGCGGCTCTCAGCCAAACACCCAAGCTAAGACGGACCGGAGGTGCGTGTTATCCTCCTTGGTACGCGCCTTGTCGTGTCGGCACGTCGCGATCTCAAGCTCCAAAGCCTCAACACGATCTGACTCTCTAGTGCTATCGGAGCTGACCTTCTCTAGCACAGCAATCCTACTCTCCTTCTGTGCCAGCTCAGAACGCAAGCCTTCACAAGACTTGCACGCACCAAGTAAGCTAGGCCTAGCCTTCAGCTCACTGACCTCCTCATGCAGAGCGCCATACTTGTCATGGATAGTGACAAGATCAGACATGTGGATGGCACAAGTATTGCACTCTACCTCCTCGGTAACCACCACTTGTGCCTTAGCAAACTCTAGCTCATGAAGCGTGCTAAGATACTTCGCCTTGAAATCGTTCCTCTCACAAGTGGCACACTTGAGCAAAGCATCCTGACTAAGCAAGGTGTCATTCAGAGACTCAAGTTCTAGAGAGAGGGATTCGATGGTGGGTGATACCTTGGGTGTGTCGGAGTCATAGCCAGAGTCATCCTTGCGCTTGCCGACCTCGCCTTCTTCAATCGCCATGGTGCAAAAACCACCGTGCTTGGTGTCGGCGTAGAAGCAGAGGCCGTTGAGCTTGTCCTCAACCTTTCCCTTCAACTCATTGTCGCTCGAGGAAGAACCCCGTCGGAGGAGGCATCGATGTCTCTAAGGGAGACGAGGAAGGCTCGGTGCTTGGCCTTCACCTTGTCAATCACCTGCTTCGAGGATCTCCCGTTGTAGCCGCCCTTGGCCTTGTGCTTGTCCTCGAAGCGGTGCTCACACTTGTCCTTGCACTTGGTGAAGTCCCCCGCAACTTTCTTGGGGCAGTTTGCGATGAAGTGATCCTCATCACCGCAACGGTAGCACCCCTTACCCGCGCCACCACGTCGTCGGTTCAAATGGTTGTTGTGAAACCATGAGAACTTAGTGATGACCAAAGCCAGCTCATCCTCTCCAAGCGCCTCCACTTGTTCCTCTGTCACAGACATCGAAGACAAAGCGAACGAAGAGTGTGAAGGGTTATAGGAAGAAGACACACTGACGGGGCCGGAAACCAACGTCATGGATGGGTTCGATGGGTTCTCAAGCTTGGCCCAGGTCTGGTGGTCAATCTTCGAGGACTTGAGCTTGTTGAACAGCTTGTCCACGGTCAGGGTGTCATAGCCCGGTGACTCCTAGATGGCAGCCACCTTCATCTCCCACACCCTCCGATCAAGAGGATGCAAAATCTTGATAGCCATCTCATGATCGTCATAGCACAAGTTGGCTCGATTAGCACGCATCTTGTTGACGATAGATTGGAAGCGAGTGAACATCTGGTCAACAGATTCACTGGCCAACTGAACAAAGTTCTCGTACTCCCTATGGTACATGTCGAAGAGTCTGGACTTGATCTGAGAATTGCCCTCATGATATCGCACAAGTGTTTGCCAGATCTCCCGTGCCGTAGTGAGACTCGAAACTCGCTCAAACTCAGGAAGAGACAAACTTGAGAAGAGGATGCTATGGGCTCTTGCGTTCAATGCATGTTGCGTGATTTGAACCTCATTGATCCGAGCACCAAGAACCACATAGTGCGCATTCTCACAAATCTCCCAAATCTTCGAATCAAGCCCTTGAAGGTAAGCGGACATGCACACCTTCCAATAGGCAAAATTCGTTCCATGAAAGAACGAAGGTTTGCCAAAACCTCGCTCTATGTCGCCTTCACGGATCAAGAACCATGAAAGCTAGAATGATCCTTAACCGGCGCTGATACCAATTGAAGGACCGAGAACGGCGACCAGAGGGGGGGGGGTGAATGGGAGCCTCAATTTTCTCTCGAAATATTCGGGCCACTTTTCCCCAAAAACAACTCCAGCAAGAAAGCTTACTCCACCAACAAGATCACGACCCTAGAGAGGGTGGATACCTTTGGTGATGACCAAGAGGTACAACAGATCTTCCGGAAACCAAAAACTCAAACCCGAGACACCAAAAGTGAGGCTCTCAAACCCTAGAGAGAAGAGAAGAGGGCTGCCCCAAAAATACTTATGAGAACTGGTCTGACAAGTGTTTCATCAAGTTCCCTACATGATTATGAAACCAACGCAACAAACATAACTCAATTCGGAGTTCGGACGAGGGAGAAACGAGTTTAGGACTACTTCTGTCAGGACCACATGACCATTGGAAGTGGTCCGGAGGTATGGTCCTAAGCTACCTCAGGACTAGTCTGGAGCACCTCAGGACCAATGGAAGTGGTCCGGAGCTATAGTCCAGAGGGTGGTCTGGAGGGTGGTCCGACGCAATTCCTTCTAAAAAATAGCCAACGCAGTACGCTCCCTAACTTAGGACACATGGTCCGACGGTAGCACAGGACTAGTTCGGAGCTTGGTCCAGAGCTAGGGGCTGCTCGGATGGTTCCGTTGGCTAGACCACAGGACCAATGGCCGATAGTCCGGAGCCTGTCCAAGGTGATCCGAAGGTTGGTCCGGAGCTCCCGAATAGAGCGCAGAAAACCCGCAAAAATCGATTTCACTTTGTCAAATCTTCCCAAAACTCAACTAAATGAACTCCAACTTCAACCAAACTTTGTAGGCATGATCCTTGTACAGTTGGGGATCTATCCCAAAGAAATCATTGCTCAGTTTGGCTTAGAGTAATAGGGGGATAAGGGATTTGGGGAAAAGCTCAAGAATGAAGAACTCCACAAAGAAATCGCCCGATCTACGCACTCATGAGGTTTGAGGATAATTCATTCGGTGCAAAGATGCTCCTCACGATTGCGAACAACTTGGTTCAAACGGATTTGCAAGAACTACTACATAGAAAGAGATCTCAACTCGGGATCAAAGGAGAGCAAAAAGCAAAACACGAAGAACACAAGCAAACCGGAGACTCGATCATGAAATCAAAGCCACCATGGCTTACGGAGGGTAAGGCCTCCGATTCCCACCGAAAACAAAGTGCAAATCCTTACAAAGGTTGGAGAGATCAACCTAGGGACTCATGAACTAGAGAGAGGGTAGAGAGAGAGTTGGGGCAAATGATTAGGGTTCAAGAGGTGGGATGAGGGATACCCCTTCACCCCCTACTTATCAGTCTTTGGCTATTTCCCAAAGATCCCTTAGATACATTGAGTGAACTACCTAGACTAAGCATTGCAGTCCAAGCTCCGGAAAATATCTCTCGCATTTTGAATGGACGGCCCCGCTTCCTGCCATCCCCGCTTCCTCGGAAGCTTCGCCCGGGTTTTGAGGCCCAAACTCGCGAAACCCGCCACCGGTAGCTTTGGGCTCAACTACTGAACCCCAAGTTTGGAGGTCCAAACTCGGAAACTGTCCTCCGATGGTTTGAGGCCCAAACCACCAAACTACTCGACTCGAGCCACCTTGTCTCGCCCGGTCAGACTCCGAGTCCCATGAGGCTCCGCTCAACCTGCTCATCCGTCGTCTTGCCTCGGTCAACTCGGTCTACCTCCATGTCTTCTCACGTTCGCCGGTGCCAAGTACTAGTCACCATAGCTAGTCCTCCGGTGCCCATGGTCCCTCAATCCGAGCCCCACTTCCGCCCTTCACCACTCTCAGTCCATCGGCATGACAAGCCTCTACTCGACCTTCTCCACACCATTGACTACTATCTCCGAGCATAGCACCTGCACACCACAAGCCGATAGACAGGCACACACATGCTTTCGCAAGGGTCAGTGTAAAGCCACTCAAACTGAAACGCTCAAGTGTTGGGCAATCACTCATCACAAAACTGAACATCATGGGCACATATCAACCATGTGTTCGCAACCCTGAAGTAGTTCATGGCTCAGTTCATTGGTGGGCAGCACAACATTAAAGAGTTTCTACATGAGATGACCCATAATAACCAGAACCAAGGCAATCATAACCGTCAGGCTGCAAATCAGTTCAGCACTTTCAAGGATTTCCTTGACACCAAGCCGCCAATCTTCAAACCACTTCAGGCTGATGAATGGTTGAATACCATGGAGCAAAAGTTCCGTCTGCTAAGGATGACCGAGGAGCTAAAGGCAGAGTATGCGTCGCATCAGCTGCAAGGACCAACAGGTATATGGTGGGCTCATCATCGCACCACCTACCCTGCTAACACTCCAGTTATGTGGAATCAGTTCAAGTCATCCTTCAGAGGGCATTACATTCCACCGGGTCTGATGAAAATGAAGGCAACAGAGTACCTTCATGCTTTCAACAACCTAGCAAGTTATGCCTCCTAGTTTGTTGATACGGATGAAAAGAAGATTGATAGCTTCAAGAGAGGTCTGGGAACCAAGCTGATGAAGACCCTTGCTAACTCAACTCGCACCAATTTCAATGAGTTCATCAGTGATGCTTTGACTTAGGAGAACCAAAACAACTTGCATGCCGCAGCTAAAGGACATAAGAGGGCGTTCGAGGGAAGCTCGTCCCAGCAGAGAGCTCCTTTTGTCAATCGCTCTACTTACCGACCTCCAGTTGTAGGAGCTAAGTTCCGACCCCCACAGAAGAAAACTCTAGCAAAAAGTGCACATCAAAGTCAGTATCACAAGCTGTACACCATTGCTCTTCCAAAAGGCAACCCATGACAAGGTAGTTCTAGAAATTTGAAGGCTCCGCCAAATAATGCACCTTGCTACAATTGCCAGCGTCCAGGGCACTTTGCTAAGGATTGCCCTAACCCAAAAAGGGATCAGGCCTATCAAGGGCGAGTGTACTATACCACTGTGGAAGAAGTACCACAAGGAGAACCCGTCACAGCTGGTATGTTCCTTATAAACCATCATCCTGTCGACGAAATATGCGTCGCAGTCTACCTAAGGGGTACCCTACGGTAGTAGATTATAGGCGGAGGTGTGGCGACGATGATCAAGCGTAACACAGAGAGCGTAGACACGGCGATTTATATAGGTTCAGGCCGGCAAGTCGCCGTAATACCCTATGTCCTTTGTTTTGGTGGCTGGATTGATCTTGCGTATTAGGTTACAAGATCTGTAGATGATCCGAGAGAGGTTCCGAGAGAGTTTTTGAGGGGGGTCCCTGCTCGCCTTATATAGCCGGGGAGAAGGGTTACAATTTTCATATCCTAACAGATTAGGATCGGTTCCTTATGGCAAGGGATCCAAATCTATCTACTAGGATCTTCCTTGGCGAGCAAGACTTCTTCGGAGTCCTTGGCGAGCACGGCGGGCTGGTTGTGTGCCGCAAGGCCTCACAGGCTAGGCCGTTTCCTGGTCAGCATGACCATAAGGTCCCTGGGGATATGCTGAGGTAACATCCCAACAAGTCCCCAAGCACGTTGCATTCTTCTGGCAAGCTCGCAGCGTCATCCTGAGAAGTGTTCAAATGGTTGCCATCATGCGAAGTGGTCATCATAGAGCGCCGACCAGCGTGACTGGTCGGGGTGCTGCTCGGAGAAGTCTCCCGACCAGGTCGATCTGGTCGAGAACGTCATAGCTTGATGTGCGAGCTGGTCGCCTTGCTGGATGCTGCGGTTGCTTGTTGGAGAATGTGACATGCTGAAGAAGAAAAAACTTTTGAAAGGTCCTTCCCTTGTGAAGTGTACCCACTTATGCTCTGTAAAAATAACCTATTAAGAACAGCAGAGTTTCGTCGACAATAAAATCAGTACATTCACCGCAAGGTGAAGTGTACCCACTTAGTCCCCGAGCATGGTAGCAGTTGAAGTGTGCATGTGGTGCCATACTTTATGAAATGGTGCATAGGGTAAGTAAATGAATGTTGAAGCATGAGTTTTGTAAAAAACGACTGCAAATACCCGTAGCTCCCCGAGCCTGATATAAGAAATTGGAAGCTTCTTGTATCAGGATCAAGTATGTAGAGAATAAAGAATCGAAATACTAGTTTAGTAATAAACGACTGCGAATACCCGTAGTCCCCGAGCCTGATGCAAGGAGCTTAGGAGGTTCCTGCATCCGGGTCATTTATTTTTTATTCGCAGTCCCCGGGCGTTAGTCCTCGGGTGTTGTCCTTCTGGGCGCTGTTCTATGGTGCCCTGGCCGCAGTCCCCGAGCCCTTCTCGGTGTGAAGCTAGACGAAATCTCCGAGCCTGGTCGGGAATGCGACCAGCGCTCAAGTCGTAGTTGTCGTCGATGGAGTCCTCGAGCGTGTTTGTGCGTCCAGCTCTGTCTACTTTGTCGACCAGGTTACTGAAGTCATCCTGCTGTTGCTGCATGACAAGTTTGTTCGCCCAGTCCCCGGGACTGTAGCGTTGTTGAAATTGCAAAGAAAATCATTAGCCATAAATCAGTGAATTAACTATAAGTAAATATGTAAGGAAAAGGAAGTAAACGGGCCGAAACAACCGGGCGTCCAGCGGCCCAAGTCATGGCACAGAAAGTGGGCGTGGCAGTTCCTTATTTGGTCATTGCGGTTTCTCAAAAACCCTCGAATGGGAAGCGTTGCGCCCTAGGTATAAAAGGAAAACAGCAGCGGCGGTGGCCTCCATATCTTTGTTTCCCGTTGAAGTGTCTTGCGTTCCTCGATCTGCTTTTCTCCTACTCTGTGATCCACAGCAATCCTAATTCTTCGCCGTTCTTCGCTGACGATGGCTCCTCAGAAGAGGCCAAGTACTCGCTCGTCGGTGAAGAAGGGGGGGAAGGCTTCAAGGCTGATGGATGTTGTTGACACCGTTTTTCAGCATGTGTCAAATGAGCTAAGGTTTGACTGGTCAGCGGCCGTTCTCCATCGGCATCGGGAAATAATAAGCTAATATTGCCGATGGGAATATGCTGCGGGAAGACTGTGTGCTGCCGATGGAGGCTGGACGGTTCTTGCCGACAAAGGTTAATTGATAAAGTCAAATAACTTAAGCTATGAAGTTGCTGATGCTGATTGCTGACAGATTACCGATTGCCGATGAGGAGGTATTGCCGATTGCTGATAAGGAGGCATTGCTGATTGCCGATGAAGAGTGGTTGCCGATTGCCGATGAAGAGTGGTTGCCGATTGCCGATAGGGGCTGATTGGTGAAGACGGTTACCAGTACAAGGTCGCCGATCGGGAAGTATTGCCGATGCCGATGGGCATGGGGTGCCGATGAGTACATCATAACTTAGCGTTTGATGTCAGCAGAAGGCTACCGGTGGTCAAAGAAAGAAGTCGCGGATTGGAGTGATCTGCCGATGGAAAGTTTCCATTGAGAAGTATGAGGAAACTGGTGTTTTGTACCAGTATTATTATAGTAGTTTGAGTCCGACTCTTGCATGAGTCGTTTATTTTCCTTTAAAATAGGCGTGTTTGTTAAGGAAAATAAATATTATTGTTTTAGATCCGACTCCTGCATGAGTCAGTTTCCTTAAAGTTAGGAGTTTGCTTTAGGAAGGATACGAGTCGTGTCTTTGTACAACTCTCCATGCGGGAGTATGAATACATGCCCAAGGGCCACGGAAGATCAATCAATCCAATATCAAAGAAACCAATTTTACTCTTATTCTACTTTTTATCGCAATTTACCCTTTTTTGCATTAGTTATAGCTTTTAACGAGTTCTTCAAGCTTCGACGGGCTGCATCACCCTGATCTCCGTCAAATCCTTGCAAGTTCCGCGTGGGAGTACCTCTGAGCCTTGGCATCCGGGCGCATCATTGTTGCCTCGTTCAGCTCTGCTCTAGTTATCCTGATCAAGCCTCAATCCTAGCATCCGGTCGCATCGCCGTTGTCTGGATTGGATCTTGTTCTAGTTATCGTCCTTGTCGATTAACTGGTCAAATCGACTGGGACGCCTCCGGATATCGAATTTTGGCTATAAGCCCAAGGTATTCGCAGATCCTGACGCTTTTTGTGTCAACACCTCTTTTGGCACGCTCGGTGGGACACGATTATACAAATCTACACATCTATTATGGGTGATCACGCCGACGTTAACCAGAGGAATGTCATTGAAGTCTCTGAGGCCGATCTGAAAGATGATCAGAAGCAGGCCATGGAGCGGGCTATGGAGGAATACAAGCAGTTATATCTCAAATCCTTCAGCCTCAGCAGGAGCGGCGAAGCAATCCAGAAGCAAGATCCGCCGTTGCCACGGCAGGTCACGTATGACGCCAATCCTGGTAAGCTACAAGAGATGGTTAATGCTGCTGTAAGTCAAGCATTAATTAGCCACTCCAACATGCTGTCCAATACTGTTTACAATGTTGTCACGCAATCATTCAAAGAAGGGCATGCACCACGATATGTCGGTCCAGCATACCATCAACCTGGATTGGCATCTACGAGCCCATCGGCAGCCCCAATGGCGTCTTCCCCCCTGTGGAACCGTCTGCCGATGTGGCTACATCACCAAGACCAAACCCTGGCGGCGTCACCAAGCTCAACACAGATCCAGCGGCGTCGGCAACTTCAGGACCAGCCCTTGCTAACTGGTGGGGATACGGTATGCCTCCGAATCTATATGCTGGTTCTAATCTGGTGCAGGGAGACAGTTCAGCTTGGAGGAACTCCATGGCATCGGCAGTGCAGTCACAGCCGATGGCCCCTATGATGCACAACTCTGCACCTTCTCCAACTATGCAAGTGCCATCAGATGATCTTCAAGTAATCCCTAAAGTACCTCTGATGCCACCATCGGCAAGCTCTGTGCCGATGCAACACATTATGACAGCTGGTAGTCAACCTCTGGTGGCAAATTCTCAAGCTCGGGTGTTAGTTCCCCAAGGTAATCTGGTGATTGATTGCTCCAGAATACAAGAGCCACATGCTCCAGTCAGCTACCAGCCATCGGTAAGCCATATGCCGATGATTTATAATCCTGGATGGGTCAACCAGCCACCATCTCAGCAGCCTGGCGCATCAATGTATCATTATGGAGGCCCAGTGCATGCTCAGAGCGGACCATCGGTACAGCGACCGATGAATACAGGGAATCAGCCTAATCCGCCAAGTGTGCAAAACTATCCATCGGTAAGTCAACCGATGCATAATGTTCAGATGACTGGTGCTGCGCCCGTGACTACTCCGCATCATCTTCAAGAGGCGCATCAGCCGGCTCCACCAGTCAACAACCAGCCAATGAGTCGGCAAGAGCAGGATGCATATTGGGTCGGTAAGATTGCCGAAGTTATGAAAGAACAATTCGGCATCAAACCCAAGGTCAATACGTACTCTTATCGGACTTTGTATCCTCCTGCGTATCACTTGATCCCTCTCCCAAATCGGTACGAAGTGACCGATTTTACCAAGTTCTCCGGCCAAGACGACACGTCGACAATGGAGCACATCAACCGCTTCATTATCCAGTGCGGGGAAGCTGCCAGCAAGGAGGAGTTAAGGGTGAGATTGTTCTCTTCGTCATTGTCTGGATCGGCCTTCACATGGTTCATATCGTTGCCTCCAAATTCTATAATTACATGGGCCGATCTAGAGAGGCAATTTCATAAATATTTCTTCGCTGGCATACATGAGAACAAGCTTACCGATTTGGTCAAAATGAGGCAACGCAATGATGAATCGGTATAAAGCTTTGTTCAAAGTCTACGGGACGTGAAGAACAAGTGCTATAGTCTGGTGCTTGATGATCGGCAGCTGGCAGATTTGGCCTTCCAAGGATTACTGCCACACATCAAGGACAAGTATGCGTCCCAAGAATTTGAAAGTCTAAGTCACCTGGTGCAGAGGATTGCCGATCAAGATATCAAAACCTTTGAACCCAGGAAGACATGGAACAAGAAGGTGACCTTCATCAGGAAAGAAGAAGACTCTAGATCGGATGAAGAGCTGAATATCGATGCAGCCGAATGGGTGAAGGATAAGAAGCCTGTGTCTTGTCCGTTCAGCCAAAAAGAGACTGAAAGGTTCACCTTCGACATCACCAAGGCCGATAGGATGTTTGACTTATTGCTGCAAGAGGGGCGAATCAAGTTGGCGCCCAACCAAGTAATTCCATCGGCCGAAGAGCTAAAGAAGATTAGGTACTGCAAGTGGCATAATGCAACCTCACACAGTACCAATGACTGCAAAGTATTCAGGCAGCAGTTGCAGTCAGATATTGAATCTGGGCGTATTAAGTTTGAAAATTCTAAGGTCTAGAAACCGATGAAGATTGATCAGCACCCGTTTCCAAACAATATGGTGGAAATCAGTGAAAAAACCAGAGTGCTGACGTCGGAAGCTACCAGGAAGAGTTCATCGGTAGATCCTAACTACCAAGTACCTGAGCGCGACGCAAGAAGGTTTTCCGATGACAGAAAGGGTAAGAAGGTTGTCAATGAAGGCAGCAGTGCCAACAGGGCTCCTGGAGTTGTAATCACACACAAGCAGCCAAGGCGAGATCATCGGCAATCACGTGAAGAAAAATATCGGCAAGAAGAAGAGGAGCATCAGGAATGGCTTTGGCATAAAGACCACTGGAAGTTTCCCTTCTTCGTTCACTGTTGGGAAGAAGGCATCAACCTGCCCACTGCCGATAATTGTCCAGAGTGCAATGGGTATTACGCTGCCGATCGGTCAGGTAAGGGACCTTGTTTTGATGATCAGGCACCCAGGTACGCTAGGCCGCTCAGAGGGAGCAGATAGGCACATGATCGACTCGGGGGCAAGCTCAGTGCCCATAACAGGCTTGGCAGACGTGTTGATCAAAGGGAGCTGGAGGAGATGGCCAATGCCAGAATACTTGACGAAGACATATTGTCCAGAGATCCCAACATCGGAAGAAGTGCCGATGTAAGCGGTGGAAAGTAGCACCAGCCCATCTGGAAAACTAAGCTTCCTCCGTGGTGCCCTAAGGGTCTGACCAAGACCCAGAAGAGAAGGATTCAGCGCCAACGCCATGATGACCTGTACGACGATGCAGAACCCTCGAGGGAGAAGCAATGGAGGCTGAAGCGCAAGGACAGGGATCCATCGGCAGACATAAACATGGTCGTCATGTTGCCAATGGAGTTCATGGCATCTGTCAGTGATGATGAAGAGACTACCGATATGGCGCAATTGGTGCTGGATCCGATGATGGTTGTCTTTGAAAAGCCTGCCGATGATGAGAGGCAGCACTTTAGGGCTCTGTTTGTTAAGGGCAAGGTGGATGGACAGCCGATGACAAAGATGCTGGTAGATGGTGGCGCGTCGATCAATATAATGCCATATGTCGTGTTCAGAAAACTTGGGAAAGGCGACCAGGACTTGGTCAAGACTGACATGAAGCTCAAGGATTTCGAAGGTAATGTGTCGACGGCTATGGGAGCCGTATGTGTTGATTTGACCATCGGCAGTAAAACTTTGCCGACAATGTTCTTTGTAATCAGTGGCAAAGGCACTTACAACTTGCTCCTTGGAAGGGATTGGATCCACGCCAATTGCTGTATCCCTTCTACTATGCATCAAAGTCTGGTACAATGGATCGGGGACAGGATTGAAGTCGCCCAAAGTGAAGCCCCATCTACTGTTGCATCGACAGAATCGGAAACTTATGAGCAAACTAGATGTATATCGGGTGAAGCCTGGGACAAAGAGTTCCTCAAAGTTGCCGATTACCGCATCAAACCGATCCAAGCAGTCGGTCCTGAAGAAGAGTTTTAATGGATCGGTTCGCTGACGATGGAAAGCTGGGGCAGGGCTTCACGTCTGCCGATGACTTACTCGAGGTTGACATCGGCGATGGTAGTAAACCTAGGCCTACATTTATTAGTGCTAAGTTAGATTCCCAATGTAAGCAGCAGTTAACCGATTTATTGAAAGAGAATAAAGATTGTTTTGCTTGGTATTATACAGAGATGCCTGGTTTAGACCGATCAATAGTTGAACATCGGTTACCCATCAAGTCTGGTTTCCAGCCACATCGGCAACCTGCGCGCCGATGCAATCCTACTATTTTACCCAACATCAAGGCTGAGATTACAAAGTTAATCGAAGCTGGATTTATTCGGCAATGCCGATTGGATTTCTAATGTGGTTCCTGTGTATAAAAAGAATGGAAAACTTCGTGTTTGCATTGATTTCAGGAATCTTAACAAGGCTACGCCGATGGATGGTTACCCGATGCCCGTTGCCGATCTGCTGATCGATGGTGCTGCTGGACATCAAATTATTAGCTTCATGGATGGTAATGCTAGGTATAATCAAATATTCATGGCTGAAGAAGACATATCCAAGACTGCTTTCCGATGTCCAGGTCACGTCGGCTTATTTGAATGGGTAGTCATGACTTTTGCCTTGAAGAATGCCGGTGCTACTTATCAGAGAGCAATGAATTTTATCTTCCATAAGTATATCGGCACAATAGTTGAAATCTACATTGATGACATGGTGGTTAAGTCTGGAGGCTTCAAGAAGCATCTTGCCGATTTGCGCAAAATATTGGAGTGCACAAGGGAGCATGGGTTGAAGATGAATCCTAACAAGTGTGCATTTGGCGTATCGGCAGGGCAGTTTCTAGGTTTCATGGTGCATCAGAGAGGCATTGAAATCGGCAGAAAGTCTATTGATGCAATTAACAAGGTGGTTGCTCCTACAAACAAGGCTGAGCTGCAATCTTTGATTGGCAAGATTAATTTCATCAGAAGGTTTATATCTAACTTATCTGGTAAGATTAAGTCCTTTAGCCCTCTACTAAAGTTGAAAGCCGATCAAGAGTTTACATGGAAAGAAGAGCATCAGTCAGCCTTGGAAGAGATCAAAAGATATCTGGTGAGCCCTCCAGTCTTAGTCCCACCACAACACAGGAAGCCTTTCAGGTTATATTTATCTGCCGATGACGGTGTTGTCGGGTCGGCCTTGATTCAAGAATTTGAAGGGAAGGAGCGTGTGATATATTACCTAAGCAGAAGGTTGGTGGACGCTGAAACTAGGTATTCGGCAATAGAAAGATTATGCTTGTGTTTATACTTCTCTTGCACAAAACTAAGGCATTATTTACTGTCGGCTGAGTGCACTGTATTTGCAAAGATGATGTGGTCAAGTATATGTTGTCAATGCCGATTTTGAGTGGACGAATCGGTAACTGGATTTTGGCACTTTCAGAGTTTGACCTAAGGTATGAATCGGCTAAGGCTGTCAAAGGTCAGGTAATGGTCGATTTTGTTACTCAGCATTGTAATGTGGTGAGCTCTATTGAAATTGCTCCTTGGACTTTATTCTTTGATGGGTCTACATGCAAGGATGGAGTAGGTATCGGTATTCTCTTGATTTCACCCCGAGGACAGAAGTATGAGATTTCGCTGCCGATTGTTGCTACTTCAACAAACAATCAGGCTGAATACCAAGCTTTACTTAAGGGGTTAGAACTACTCAGGGAAGTGCGTGCCGACGCTGTTGAAATCTTCGGTGATTCTATGTTGGTGATTAACCAATTGATCGGGACATATGAATGCCGAAGTGAAGTTTTGATTGCTGCCAATGAATAGTGCTTGCAGTTGTTAAGGGAGTTCAAAGAGTATCGCCTTGAGCACATTCCAAGGTTGCATAATGAAGAGACCAATCGGTTAGCATAGAGTGCCTCAGGGTATCAACCGATTCAAGAAGTCACGACATCGGTAACAGTTGCCGATGACTGGAAAAAGGAGATTGCTGATTACTTGAGGGATCCATCTAGGAAAGTTGAAAGGCGTCTAAGGTTCCAAGCTACTAAGTATGTGCTCCTCGACGATGAGTTGTATTATCGGATGATTGACAGAGTTTTGCTTAGATGTCTCGGCAAAGAGGAATCGAAAGAGTTGATGGGTGAGATCCATGAAGGTGTATGTGGAGCGCATCAATCGGCATTCAAAATGAAGTGGATGATTAGGCGAAATGGTTATTATTGGCCGACAATCCTTGAAGATTGCTTCAATTATTTCAAGGGGTGCCAGGACTGTCAGAAGTTTGGTAATGTGCAAAGGGCACTTGCATCGGCAATGAATCCTATAATTAAGCCTTGGCCGTTCAGAGGATGGGCTATTGAGCTCATCGGCCAAATTTATCCGCCATCAAGCAAGGGGCATAAGTTCATACTTGTTGCTACCGATTATTTCACTAAGTGGGTCGAGGCAATCCCTTTAAAGAAGGTGACATCGGCAAACATGGTGGATTTCATTAAAGAACACATTATTTACCGATTCGGCATCCCTCAAACTATTACTACCGATCAAGGAACCATGTTCACATCAAGAGAGTTTGATGAATTTGCTGCTAGCATGGGTTTCAAGGTGTTAAACTCTTCTCCTTATTATGCTCAAACTAATGGTCAAGCTGAAGCGACTAATAAAGGAGTCATTAAGCTTATAAAGCGCAAGATTGAAGAAAACCCTAGAAGGTGGCATATGGTGTTAAACGAAGCCTTGTGGTCATATCGGATGGCTTGTCATGGTGCAACCAAGGTCTCGCCATATCAGTTAGTTTATGGACACGATGTTGTCCTGCCTTGGGAAGTTAAAGCTGGTTCTAGGCGATTATCTTTTCAGGATCAACTGATGACCGATGATTATGCTACTCTGATGAAAGATGAGTTAGAAGATTTGGCAGGTCATCGGTTGAGGGCATTGATTAGCATTGAAGAGAATAAGAAGAGGGTTGCCAGATGGTATGACAAGAAGGTAAAGGCAAAGGAGTTTGCCGATGGTGATCTGGTATGGAAGTTGGTTTTACCGATCGGGACCAAGAGCTCTAAATTTGGAAAGTGGTCTCCGAATTGGGAGGGTCCTTATCGGGTGAAACAGTCTGCTCCTAGTAATGCTTACATTTTGGAAACACTCGAAGGAGTTGCGTTCCCTAGAGCGATCAACGGCAAATACTTAAAGAGGTACTACCCTAGCATATGGGTGGATGCATAGTGCTCAGTTGAATGCCGATGAAAGAAAAATTATACAAACTTCGGTGAAACGTATTGACATTATATTACAAGGGCCAAAATCAAGTGTCAAAGTTACATTTTTGCCGATACAACAAATAAATTACAGCAAGGAGTGGATGGCTGATATCGCACGTAGGCGAATTTGCTCTATTTCGTCCATCTCCTTAGCGTCGGCATCGGCAGAACCCTCGACCGGCTTGATCTTTTTCTTCCACAAGATGGCCTGTCGGGCATTCTGGTCCCTTTCTTAGCGCAGGACCCTGATGGTGTCGGATAGTTTGGCTTTCTTCTGGTTGGCTGCAGTCAAAGCCTCCTCAACCTTTTGCAACTCAGCTAATAGTTCTTCTTTTTTTGCCGATAGCTGAATGACTTCTTGATCGAGGTTGGTGATGGAGACTTCTGCTTGGCCGATGCCCTTGTGCTTTTCATTAGCAATATTTTTGAACTTGAGTTTCTCTTCCTCGCTCTTGGATTGGGCGGCCCTATCGGCATTGCGTCGGGAAAGCTTCTAGTACTGAATTTGTTTGATGTCGAGGAAGGTTGTCTGGAGAAGGATTTCTGCCATATCGGTAGGGAGATGGTCTTGGATATCCTTGAAAGCGATCCTTACTGCCGATGAATCCTGAATGAGCTGGGACGTGTCTTGTAGCAGCAAGGAGAGAAATTCTTCAAGTTTGGACTTGATCTCAGTCGATAAAGCTGGGACAGAGCTCTCTTCCTCATCGTCATCGGGGATGTCGACTGCAAAGGAGAACAGACTGTCCGCTTGGATGAGGCCTTGGTGTTCATCTTCATTCTGAGGATTCAGACTGAAGGAGAAGAGACTGTCCGGAGAGTCCTGAGCCTGAAAACAGGGGAGTTAAAATGTGCTGATTGTAAAATTATACTATGAGCTTTAGGGTGATTGACTTACCGTCTTGAAGTGGATCTCCTGCCTAGGACCTGGCATGCTGGATGGTCCAGCTTCATCCTGGGCATCGGTAGCAGATGCCGATGATTGGGCCTCTGCTGGAGAAGCAGCCGACGTCACCGGTGCTGGTGGTGTTATTGCCGGCGTCGCTTCCGATGTGGTGGCTGGTGGTGGCGGCGCCGCCGCTCTCTCATCGGGAACTTTGGCCGACGGTGCCGATGCCGATGTTGCCTCCGTTATGGCGGGTGGAGTTGTCTCTTCATCGGGGAGTCCAGCCGATGGTGTCGATGGTGATGTTGCCTCCGCTGTTGTAGTAGGTGGAGTTGCTTCTTGATCTAGGACGTCGTCCATCGGTTGATCAGGCACAGGAGCCGATGGAAGTTCTGCCGATGACACGCCGGTGGTTGGTGCAACTGGAGTTGATGGAGTTTCTGCCGATGACGCACCGACAGTTGGTGGTGCAACTTGGGCCGGTGGCGAAGGAGAAGCCAGCCTCAGGCGCCTCTTTTTCGTTGGCGCAGCAGCAGGGGAACCGACCCGCTTTGACGAAGACCAGGGGGGCATCGGCAGCAGGACTAGGAGGTACTTGTCTGCTTGAAGCAGCTGCCGATGACCACATTGCCTGAGAATATAAAGCAAGTTATACAAAATAAAATGTTGCCGATGAAACAATATATGATCGGTACGGGTAAAGATGGGTTTACTGCATGAACCCGCGTCAGGGCAACAGCAGTGGCCGATGTAGCCTTGGCTTTTGCAGGTGTTGACGTAGGTACCTATTGAGGCGTGAAGGCAATCAGCGAAGGGGCTTTGGTGCCGATGATCGATACGGGACCCATTATCCGAAGATTGAAGGGCCTGCCACTGTTGCTCGTTGTCGGGATCGGATCATCGACCTGTCAAGCGCCAAAGAGTTAAGTACCGATGACGAAAGTAAAGTAATAAAGAATGCATCGGATAGAAGACTTACTACGTCATCGGGGATGATGTGATCGGTGTCAATCAGGTGCCGATAATAGTGCGATGACTTGACGAATAGCTGGCACCTCCATTCTTGCCACCAGGACTTGTACTCGTTCGTGATAAAGGAGGTTGGTGACCAGGAGGACAAGTCAATGTCTGCTATATCGGCATCGGGAGGAAGGTTGACAACCTTATTCCAGTCTAGAGCGCTGGAGATTATCTGCCTTGGCTTCACTACTTTGGAGTAGCAGAGTTTGATCGGCAGTTGGCCAAATGCTAGTTGTCTCGCTGCTACCGATGGGTAGTAGAACTCATAAGATGGAGGGGCATTCTTGCCAGATCCAAAGATATTCACTGGAATAGCTCGGGGAGTGATGTTGGCCTTCATAATTGCTCGGTTCTCAGGCAGGTTCCCATCGGTAATCTTCCGATATGTCCCTCGGAAATTGCTGGGCAAACAGATCAAACAGAAGGGCCTTGTGCATATGTGCGTTCAGCCACATATTGACAAAGCACCAGGGGCCCCCAAGATTGCCGATGGGTTCTCCTAGCAGTAGCTTCTGGGATATTTGATGTAGCAAACGGTATACTGATCCGAGAAGGTACCTGCCTAAGGGAAGCCTTGTTCCATCGGCAAGTAGCTCAGCAGCTGGGAGGTGCATGGTAGTCGGGCCGACGGTTTTGCCGTAGAAGATGAATTTCTCCAACCACATGTTCAGGAAAATGGCGTGTTCTCGTTGGTTTACCGATCCGGTTTTCTGGTACTCATTGATGTAACTCGTCCAACCGCCGATGTTCCGGGTGTTCACCTTGTACTCAGCTTTTCTGTTGAAAAGGGTGAAGGTATCGGCAGAGGTGATATCTAGGACGGTCAACATGTGGACATCGGCAAGGGTTGGAGTGGCTGGTCCATGCCTAAAAAGGAAGGCATTCATGCTATCGGACCAGAAGTATGAAGCTGCCATCAGCATATTCTCGTTCTTTTCCATATCGGCAATTGAAAGCCTGATGCACTGATCCAAGCTGCGTTCTTGCCAGTACACCTGCTGTGCCCTGGCTACTCTAAGGTACCAGTTCTTCCACCCCTTGGTGGGTTTGGGCCATGATCGGAAAGCATCTTTCCATAATCCTAAGACGAAGCATTTGGATCTGAAGGGCACCCGGTTGGTTTCTGCGTTGATTATGAAGGTGGGGTCTGGATTGCCCATGGGGCCTAGGCAGCTAAAGTTGGAACCAGCAAGCAGGATCACTACCTTGTTGTACAGTTCCTAGGGTTCGAAGGAAAGAAGGGGAAAAATCAGAAAAGGAACGGGGATAAATCCAGATTTGTGCGAGAAAAGAACCAACAGAAGGTTGGATTAGGAAGGAAATAGGTCTCACCTTGGGGATGTCGACTTGGATCGCCATTGGAGTCGAGGGAGTGCTTGCGGTTCATCCTTGGATTGTGGAGGACTGTTGCTCGAGTTTGTGTTCTTCGGAGGCACCGGAGGTTGAAGACGAAGGCAGGGAGTGTAAAAGTGAAAATAGACTCGGAGGCGCCGGAGGTTGCCGATGAAGAGTGGTTGCCGATTGCCGATAGGGACTGATTGGTGAAGACGGTTACCAGTACAAGGTCGCCGATCGGGAAGTATTGCCGATGCCGATGGGCATGGGGTGCCGATGAGTACATCATAACTTAGCGTTTGATGTCAGCAGAAGGCTACCGGTGGTCAAAGAAAGAAGTCGCGGATTGGAGGGATCTGCCAATGGAAAGTTTCCATCGAGGAGAAGTATAAGGAAACTGGTGTTTTGTACCAGTATTATTATAGTAGTTTGAGTCCGTCTCTTGCATGAGTCGTTTATTTTCCTTTAAAATAGGCGTGTTTGTTAAGGAAAATAAATATTATTGTTTTAGATCCGACTCCTGCATGAGTCAGTTTCCTTAAAGTTAGGAGTTTGCTTTAGGAAGGATACGAGTCGTGTCTTTGTACAACTCTCCATGCGGGAGTATAAATACGTGCCCAAGGGCTACGGAAGATCAATCAATCCAATATCAAAGAAACCAATTTTACTCTTATTCTACTTTTTATCGCAATTTACCCTTTTTTGCATTAGTTATAGCTTTTAACGAGTTCTTCAAGCTTCGACGGGCTGCATCACCCTGATCTCCGTCAAATCCTTGCAAGTTCCGCGTGGGAGTACCTCTAAGCCTTGGCATCCGGGCGCATCGTTGTTGCCTCATTCAGCTCTGCTCTAGTTATCCTGATCAAGCCTCAATCCCAGCATCCGGTCGCATCGCCGTTGTCTGGATTGGATCTTGTTCTACTTATCGTCCTTGTCGATTAACTGGTCAAATCGACTGGCACGCCTCCGGATATCGAATTTTGGGTATAAGCCCGAGGTGTTCGCAGATCCTGACGCTTTTTGTGTCAACAGATGTGCTTCCAGATTGGACCACGTATTGGGCCAGATGCACCTTGAAGGAGGAGGACATTCAGCTTCATGTTACCACTGGCATTCTTCAGGTTAAGTCCATTGTGGATTGGAGGCCGGCGACCAGTGAGGAGTTCCCGACCCCTAACACCGGTGAGCTTGTTGTCTTTGAGCCTTTCTTCTGGCGCGGATTCGGGGTTCCTGTTCATCCCTTTCTTTGCAGCCTCTTGGAGTTTTACAAGATTGCGTTGTGCAACCTCCATCCCAACTCGATACTGCATATCGCAGTTTTTGTGCATTTCTGTGAAGCATATTTGGGGATCGAGCTGCATTTCGAGTTATTTCGTCATTTGTTTCGTCTCAAGCCGAATGTGACCGCCACATCCTGAATTTTTTGTTTTGTATATCTTCAGCTCCGGGAGGGTATGGCGGATGTGTATCTTGCTACTCCGTTACCTTCGAAGGTGGCGGAATACAAGTCTCGCTGGTTCTACATTCCTCAGGAGGAACCATATGCACGCGGCGACCCGGCAAACATCCCGGTGTCGTAACCTAGCTGGTCGGCGACCCCCTCGCATGCGGCAATGGAGCAGGTGAAGGAGCTGTGATATGACCACGCCATCGACCATGCCAACAAGCAAGCCGACCACACCATCAATCACTCCGACCACACCAGCCCATGACATTGATGGACCGATCACACGTAGCCGAGCAAAGAAACTACAGCAAGAGGTGCACGCACTACCTTTGTGAAATTCATGTTCATATTAATGATAATTATATACTACCTAAGTCGTGCACATTATTATTGCTTAGGTTTACCAAGGAGAATGACATGGATACATCAAGAGTGGACTACAGAGAAGAATCACGTTCGAGTCAGTCCAGCGTGACAGACCCATCTAGAAGAAACAGTCATAACTTTTGATTTCCAAAAGCTGTGAAGGTGATTGAGGACTTGTTGGAAAGCTTATCAAGTCTAGTTTCCAATACATCAAGTGCCGACCTGTTTTCATGCTCCATTTATTCCAGCGATCAGTTTTAGTGCAGACTGGTCAGATGGTTGACAGTCAGTCGGTTGGTCAACTTCTCGTGCAAAACTGTACCATTCTACAATATCTCGTGGTGCATGCTGCACATGGTGTGAAAGCTTATCAAGTTAGCTTTACAACGCAACAAACCCCACATCATTTAGAGTTCTCAAGATGGAGTTATTGTCAAAACACTAAAGACTGCGCAGAAGTCTAACAGCCACGCGGGAACTCTCCATGAAGGCATTACGAAGAGACCTGTTCGCATAGTTCGCGTCTTTTGTTTTATTTCGAGTTTCCACCTATCTAGTAGGGCTGTTGCTAGTATAAATACCCCCTAGAGTCATTGTAATCTCAGACTTTTGATAATTAAAATACAGAACCCCTTTGTTCAGCTGTGTGCTAATAAACTTTGAGAGTGGTCTCTACCCCTTTGCTCTTGTGATTTCCTTTGTGGATCTACAGAAGCGGCGGCTTCATCCGCTCCCAATTGGTGCTCCTACTCCCTTCAAGGTTCTCCTTGATTGATTGTAGGTTGTGTTGGTTGGTTTCTTGAGAGTGTGGTTGGGCGAATCCTCGATTCAGGTTGCCGATTAAAGACGGTGGTTGGCTTCGAGTTTTATTTGTCAGGTTGCACTAGTTATCACTGCTTGCAGCAAGTTATCTTGGCTTCTTTGAAGCTAGTTATCTGGATTTCATCCTACGTCGTGAAGATCGAGACATCATATCGCATCAAGTTGCTATGTTAGTGGACCGGTCGTCGCTCGATGGCGTTTCGGTTGGTTGGAATTTCGTGATCAGGTGCTGTCAGCCTTGTAAGAACAAGGTTCATCCTACCTTCCTTTACACTGGTCGTTGGTGACCCGACTCGAGAGACGCCTCAAGGGTTGGAGCCAGATCAAACGTTTGATCGTGTTTCTGCGATCTTTGATCTTTCTTTGCCCTATATGAAGAATCCGTGGGATGCATTTCGTGCTAGGCTACCGCCACCATTGGTGAGTTTTGATTTTGCTTCTGTAGCGATCATCTAGCCTTTTGTGTTTTTGGTGGGTTTACTCAAATTTTCTTGGTCAGGATCGTGTCGTCTTCGTTTCTCAGGTTCCGTCAGCGGAATGACCTCTCGGTGTTGACCAGGCAAGGAGTAAGGAGTAATGAGTGAAGGTGGTCGCGAATCTTCTGGCGAGCGGGTAGTTCGTGAGCCCCTTGATGAGAAGCGCCAAGTGCGTGGTGACCGAGCCGGGAAGCACCCGGCGGTCCCACTCCGGAAGAAGGTGAAGTCGTCAGTTGGAACCGTGGGCAAATTTGTTATCAATAAGGGCGCCGCTCAGCTTTTGTCATCAATTTCTGATTCAACTGACGAGGGATCGGGCGGGGACGATATGCCGGTCGTGACCCCTGATGGGGAGGGGTGTTCTGGCTCAAGCGCCAAGGTTGCTGCCGGGAATGTTTTTGGGGCAGAGCGTTTTGCCTCATCATTGGAACGTCCGTCTGCGGGTGCGCCATCGGGCCTTACGGGGGGAGTTTCGGGTCGGCGATTTGTGACGGCCCGCCAAAAATCATCCCTCTAAGTACTTCACCTTTGTTTGAGTCCTGGTCACCCTTGTCGATTTGCTTATGGTGTGGCTTTTGGTAGGGTGCCGAATTCCGAGGACCCGCTGGTACCTCCTGGTAATGAGTCGAACATTTCCGGGGGAGCACGATTTGAGATTGGCTCAGAGAAATGTGGTGCTCCCATGCCTGCCGATTTCTCAACTTGTGAGGAGGATCCTGCCCCTATTGATGCTGCGGGTGGTGGGGCGGCATTTGTTGATGGTGGTTCTGGTTCTGTGGCTGAAGATGCAGAACCGGTGTGTGGAGGTGTGCCGAATCTGTTGGCGGTCTCGACGCCGGGTCTGAGGCCGGAGAAAAGGAAGAGGGCGGCAATGTTGCTAGAGGAGCCGGAGATAGTGGAGGAGACTCCTCGTGCGGAAGACAAGTCAAAGCCAGCCGGCGCCAGTCCACACTATTCGCCGTGATGGTGAGGGTTTTGTTATTGTCGAAGATGACGAGGATGAAGAAGAAGCGGCTGCCTTTCTTAATGATGCTAGCGATCTATTCGGGCGAATCAAGGTAACTTCGGGTCCTTGGCTATTTTTGTGTTGTCGATGTGCCCCAAACGTTGATCTGCTACTGTGTCGTCATAGGGTCTTTTTAAGTCTGGAAGGGAGCGTAAGGTGATGGCCCACCAGCTTGCGAAGCTGACTGCTGAGAATGAGCGTCTACGTGGTGATGTCGCTCGTGTCGAGGGTCAATTTGTGGGGCTGGAGGAAAGCTTGGAGGTGGCACACCAGTGTTCACAAGCGCTGCGAGCTGTGATCAGAGATCGGGAGCGGGAAATCACCAAGCTTCAGTCGCATGTTGAGAAAGTCGACGAGCTTTCCTCTCGTAAGTCTTTGTTATTCCTTGGACATAAAGCTTGTTGTCGTGGTCTTTGCGATAACTTCCTTTGCTTGTTGTGTAGAACTGCTTGATGCTCGAGAAGCAAGACGCCTTGCGGAGGAGAAGACCGATGCTGTCGAACGAGAGGTTTACAAGATGCGGGCGATGCATGAAGGTAGCATTTTACTATCTGTCCTTATGCTCATATGGCTTCCTTACTTGGTTTTTGTTGCTTCTTCAGCTTACCGGGGCAATGTTCGTCTTCAATTTGCAGACCTGCAGGCGAAGGTGGATTCTTATTATGATAACTTCTGGTCGTTGGCACGGGAGATCACCCCTATGGTGGGGTGCGTAGATGGTCGGCCGCTTATTCCCGAGCCTGCTGGCCAAGCGACCATGGAGGGTGTGTTAACAAGGGTTCGCGGCCTATGGGACATACTTTGGTCGTTTACAACTTCGGCGGCGCGGTGTGTGGCTGCTCATGGCCTGGCTATGTTGCAATCTCACTATCCAAAGCTTGAACTTGGTCGTGTCGAGAATGGGTTTGCATCGGGGACGTCAGATGAGGATGCGGATCGTCTCGAGGTGAATGCTAATCGTGTCGCGGAGATTGTAGCTAAAGATGTTGATCTGTTTGCTGCTGGACAGCAGTAGTTTGTATCCCGGATACAAGAATTCGGACGTGTAAGTGAAAACTACAAAGCTGCAAAATATCTGGGTGGTGAGCTTTTGTTTCACTTGTATGTCCTATCGTGCCTGCTAAGTCATGAGCCGTAGAGATGAATCATTCGGCCCTGGGTTCCCTATGGCCCAGATCATAGAGCCTAGAGCTACTGCACGTGTAGATGGCACGGGGATTACCCGGGGGGTAGGCTGCTAGCAACCCGCGGCGCAGAGGGCGAACAACTCATGCACACTTAGGGTGATGCTAGGGACAAAACCTTTTTCCGAGAGGCTCGATCGTGGCGTGACTAGGGCCTGTGGAGACCGTTCCTGCAGACGCTGGGCGCAAAACCATGCTGCTTGTAGAGTCGTCGTCTGTGCCATGGTCGTATATAGATTCTAGGTGCATATCCTCATGGCCTTCAACTCAGGTGATGTTTCTCGTATGGTGGAGAGACATCATCTGAGAGGTCTATCAATATGATCATAACATATATGGTAGCTACTTCTATGCACTATGAAATTGATAGACCAGATTTGAAGGTTTCCGGTATGGCCAGGTTGTTTGGAGAACGCCGTAATACGTTTGGAGAGGTCATCGAACACTGTGGGAGTGTTTTGGAGAGGTCGTCGAACGCCATCGGCGTTTTGCAGGGGTCGTTGAATGCCGTCAGTGTTTTGCAGAAGTTGAATTGCATATGGAGTATAAAGAAAAATATATCACTTTATTTATTTATTGGGGATAGAGAGTACAAACTTCATCGAACCGTTTTAAGCATCTGGACTATTTGTATTGCTGAGATCGTAAGCCTTCATGCGTGGTTGCGGGAGGGGTCGGTGTCGATTGTTGATGCTTGCGTTTCCTTTGGCCTTTTGGCGGTAGGGTTGTCATTAGTGCTGGAGCTATATTTGTCATTAGGACGACGCCTACCGGCGGCGTTTATTGTTTACTGTTCACACTCGTATGCGACTTTCAAGTCGGTGTAGAGGCTAAGGATGCCTTGCTGCATTGGGATCTTCAGCACCATGTAGGTGTAATGCGGTACTGCCATGAGCTTTGCGAGTGCCGGTCGGCCGAGGATTGCATGGTAGGCCGTTTGGAAGTCAGTGAAGATGAAGTTGATGTTCTCGATCCTGAAGTGGTTCTGGTTGGCGAACTGTACTGGGAGTGTAATTTGTCCTACTGGTGTGGATGCCTTGTCTGGGATGATACCCCAGAAAGAAAAATTTGCCGGTAGGAGATCCTTCTTTGAGTAATCGAGCTGGCGGAATGCGTCGGCGAAGATGATGTTCAATGCGCTGCCGCCGTCGACTAGCACCTTCCTGAAGCGGCACGTGGCAATGGTTGGGTTGATGATTTGTGGCAATGGCAATGGTAGTCCGTCCACTCGTCTTCCCCGGAGAAACTAATAGGCTGCTCCGACCAGTCTAGGTACCGAGCGTTGGCCGAATCATCTCCTTTGGTGGCAACTGAGTAAATGTCTTTGCGAACTTGGCGACGTCACCTTTCTCCTTCAACGACCATGCTTCCCCCGAAGATGGAGTACGTCGTTGAAGGTGGTCGGAACTTTGGCGCTGGTGGGTCTTGGTCTTCGCCCTTGTTGATGTCATCTTTCTTTGCTCTCTTGTCGCTTCTTCGCTTCACCACTGACTCAAGGAGTTCGCAGTTGCGCATGGAGTGCCTGGAGTTCTTGTGTATGGGGCAGGGGCCATCGAGGATCTTCTCGTAACTAGCGTCGTAGTCCATCTTTGGTCATGTGTTCGTGTTGGCGACGTAGCGGTGGTCTCACCTGTAATCGTACCTTTGCGGGTAACGCTATAAGTTGCCCGATCGGTAGTCCCGGTGATCATCGGCCCTTTTGTCGCTACGGTAGTCTGGTCGACGGTCCTTGTCTCTTTCGCATTCCAAGAGACGGGAGTGACGTCGCATGTTCTCCTTGCTTCGTGTGGCATTGTCTTCGTTGGCGTGGGGGATCCTTGCTGACTTAAATCTGAACTCGTCGGCCAGCAGACCGCTGGAGAAGATGGGGGTGGCCTCCGTCTCGTTATCGTGAGGAGTGCTGTCGGCAGAGACTTGAAAAATCATCCCCCTGAATCCTAGGGGGTACTCTGGGAAGTCACTGGTCGATCCGGAGGAGTCAAGTGTTTCAGGCCTCATGGTGGCGACCGAGCCTGAAGAGACCGTGCCACCGAGGGACACTGCCTGGTCGGAGCCACTAGAGATAGGCGAGATGATGACGGTGTTTACGACAGGCGCCGCAGGGATCTGATTGGAGATGGGTCGGAACACCAGGTTGCCATATCCGCGAGGCCTGGTCGCGATCGTCGCTTTTGCTGGGGCCTGATCGGCAATCGTGGTGGCCGGGGAAGTCGGCGTCATGCCGCCTGGACGAGGTTGATGCAGTCGATGATGCCGGCGTTGGTGCGATTGATGGCGTCGACCAGGTCATCGATGCTGATATCCCTACGCGGGTGGTACCTTGGCATGAGGAAACAACGTGGAGATGGCGGCGCGTTCACCCCACATTGCGTGGATTCGACGGTCTAGGACATAGATCCGATCTGGAGCACGGTGCCAGGTGCTAGAAGGACCATCGAATCCGGGAAAGTGACCGCTTGAGGAGCCATGAAATCAATGCACACGCCCCCTACCTGGCGCGCCAACTATTGACGAAATATGTGTCGCAGTCTATCTAGGGGGTACCCTACGGTAGTAGATTGTAGGCGGAGGTGTGGCGACGGCGATCAAGCGTAACATAGAGAGCGTAGACACTGCGATTTATACAGGTTCAGGTCGGCAAGTCGCCATAATACCCTACGTCCTGTGTTTTGGTGGCTGGATTGATCTTGCGTATTAGGTTACAAGATCTGTAGATTATCTGAGAGAGGTTCCAAGAGAGTTTTTGAGGGGGGTCCCTGCTCGCCTTATATAGCCGGGGAGCAGGGTTACAATTTCCATATCCTAACAGATTACGATCGGTTCCTTATGGCAAGGGATCCGAATCTATCTACTAGGATCTTCCTTGGCGAGCAAGACTTCTTCGGAGTCCTTGGCGAGCACGGCGGGCTGGTCGCGTGCCGTAAGGCCTCGCGGGCTGGGCTGTCTCCTGGTTAGCAGGCCCATAAGGTCCCTGGGGAAATGCCGAGGTAATATCCCCAACACATCCTCCTGTTGTGCTCTTTGATTCCGGATCTTTGCATTCGTTTGTGAGTAAAGCTTTTACTGTTAAGCATGGCATGAGCATATCTGATTTGGATGTGGGGTACTGCATAAGTTCAACAGGGGCTGACATATCAACTAAGCAAGCAGTCAGAGGTGTGAGCATCCTAATACATAAACATGAGTTTAAAACCGACCTTATCATCCTACCCGGCCCAGGCTTGGATGTGATCCTAGGCATGAAATGGATGCATCGTTATGGTGTCACATCGATGTGGGGAATAGAACTCTTACCCTGAAAACTCCCGAAGAAGCGGAAACCTTCCAGATTTCCCTTCCCTAGAAGCTTGACCTTTGTGCCATGACCTGTACTATCCAAGTCACAGCTTTGAAGAACATCCCGGTAGTGTGTGAGTTTCCGAATGTGTTTCCAGATGATCTTCCGAGTCTTCCACCCGATAGAGATGTCGAGTTTGCTATTGAGTTGGTACCTGGTACGACGCCTATTTCTCGTAGGCTATATAGAATGCCACGCAATGAGCTAGTAGAGCTAAAGAAACAGTTACAGGAGTTGCTAGATAAAGGTCTCATTCGACCCAGTTCATCACCGTGGGGTTATCTCGCACTGTTCGTCAAGAAGAAGGATAAATCCCTACGAATGTGCGTGGATTACTGACCACTTAACGCTGTAACGATCAAGAGCAAATATCCTTTACCATGTATTGATATCTTGTTCAAGTAGTTATCCAAGGCTAAAGTATTTTCTAAGATTGATTTGAGATCAGGGTATCATCAAATTAAGATCAGACCACAAGATATCCCCAAGACCGCTTTCGCAACGAGGCATGGGCTTTATGAGTATCTAGTTATGTCATTTGGGCTGACTAATGCTCCCGCCTATTTCATGTATCTTATGAACTCCATCTTCATGCCCGAATTGGATAAATTTGTGGTTGTATTCATCAACGACATTTTAATCTACTCGAAGGATGAAGCAGAGCATGCAGAACATCTACGCGTAGTTCTTGCACGGATAAGAGAACATAAGTTATATGCCAAGCTTAGTAAGTGCGAGTTTTGGCTTACTAAAGTACCTTTCCTTGGAAATATCCTTTCTGCTGATGGAATATCTGTGGATCCAAGTAAAGTACAAGAGGTTATGGATTGGAAAGCTCCAACTTCAGTCACTGAGGTTCGTAGTTTTCTTGGTCTGGCTGGATATTACCATCGGTTTATCCTAGACTTTTCCAAGATAGCTAAACCTATGACCAGCCTGCTATAGAAAGACAAGAGGTTTGAATGGACCCAAGAATGTGAGGCAGCTTTTCTTACCCTAAGAACTCTACTTACTTCAGCACCTGTTTTGGCGCAACCGGATATAACAAAACCTTTTGATGTATATTGTGACGCCTCCGGGACTAGATTATGATGTGTTCTCATGCAAGAAGGAAAAATTATAGCCTATGCTTTTAGACAGCTCAGAAAACATGAAGCTAACTACCCAACACATGATCTAGAGTTGGTAGCAGTGGTACATGCTTTAAAGATACAGAGACATTACCTTCTGGGTAACGTATGCCACATCTACACAGAGCACAAGAGTCTCAAGTATATCTTTACTCAACCAGAGCTAAATATGAGGCAAAGAAGATGGTTAGAACTAATCAAGGATTACAATCATGAAGTTCATTACCACCTAGGAAAAGCTAATGTAGTAGATGATGCTTTGAGCAGAAAGTCGCACTATCATCTTGTGCAACCCTTGCTTGAGGATGGGTTTAACTTGCTACACCCATCAGTGTTGTACAATCTCACAGTTAGTTGCTCGCTCAAAAGTCAAATCATAGAAGGTCAGAAAACCAATGTGGGGGTGTTCCATATCAAAAGAAAGATGAAAGAGGAAGGTTCACAGTATTTCAGGATTGATGAAAAAGGAATCCTTTGGTTTAAGGATCGTCTCGTTGTGCCTAAGGATAAGGAATTGAGAAATCAAATCTTAGAGGAAGCACAATCCTCTAAGCTATCTATACATCCAGGCAGTAGTAAGATGTATCACAATCCAAAACAATGGTTTTGGTCGACAAAGATGAAGAAAGAGATTGCCGTGTTCGTGGCAAGATGCGATGTGTGTTGTAGGGTGAAAGCGGTACATATGAAACCCACTGGACTCTTACAACCTTTGTTAGTTCCAGGACGGAAATGAGAAGAAATCAGCATGGATTTCATAATAGGTCTTCCACCTACTCAGAGAGGACATGACTCAATATGGGTGATTGTGGATCGGTTAACCAAATCAGCACACTTTATACCAGTCTGCACCACTAACCGACCCTATGAGTATGTAGAGATGTATATCACTCACATATTTCATTTGCATGGTGTTCCAAGAAATATTGTGTCAGATAGAGGACCGCAGTTCACAGCTCGTTTCTAGGAACATTTGCATAAACAGCTTGGAACCAAGCTAGTTCGCAGTTCAGCTTACCATCCGCAAACATCAGGACAAACAGAAAGAGTTAACCAGATTCTTGAAGATCTCCTTAGGGCATGTGTGATCTCTTCTAAAGGATCTTGGGAAAGTTGGTTACCTTTAGCAGAGTTCTTGTACAACAATAGCTATCAAGAAAGTATCAAAATGGCTCCGTTTGAAGCTTTGTATGGTAGAAGGTGTCGGACACCTCTCAATTGGGTCGAACCAGGTGAAAGAAGGTACTATGGTATCGACTTTGTGCAAGAGGCCGGAAATAAGGTTAGAGTAATACAAGATCATATGCGCGCAGCGCAATCAAGGTAGAAAAGCTATGCAGACAAGAGAAGACCACTTGAGTTCGAAGTAGGTGACTATGTGTACTTGAAGGTATCACCTATGAAGGGAGTACAGAGGTTTGGAGTTAAGCGAAAGCTTGCTCCAAGGTATGTGGGACCCTACCGGATCATTGAAAGAAGTGGAAGAATAGCTTATAAGCTGTTGTTACCAAGGTATGTGGGACCCTACCGGATCATTGAAATGAGAGCTATCTTCAATGTCTTTCATGTATCTCAACTTAAGAAGTGTTTGAGAGTTCCAGAGGAACATATCGAACCCGCAGGTTTGAAGTTACAGTCAGACTTGTCTTTGGAAGAAAAGCCAGTCCAACTCTTGGACACCAAAGAAAGAGTAACTCGAACAAAGTTATCAAGTTTTACAAAGTAATGTGGAACAATCAAAGTGAAGGACATGCTACATGGAAACGGGAAGACTACCTTAAGGAAGTCTACCCTGCTTTCTATGAAAAATGGTAAGCCTTGCAAATCTCGGGACGAGGGAGGGCTATAACACCCTAAGTGTTAAGCTTGCATTGCATATCATTTCATGAGCATGAGCACAAGCATCATTGCATTCATGAATTTACATGATCACATGAAATGATGAACCCTAGTAATCACCTTGTTTTTCATATATGTATGTGTTAACCTACAACTAGCCTTGAGTAAGTTATGCTTGTATAACCAAGTGTTTGATGTTGTGATCACTAATAACCATCTAGAAATACTTAGGAATGATAATGGAACCATGTTTATGTTCATGATCAAGTCAAATTAAGATTTCTAGGGTTTAAGCTTCTATGTTGACCCTAGGAACCTTTTTGCTTGACTTAATAAATCAACCTTGTTAATGACCTTGTTTGACAAAGTGAGTTTAAGGAAAGTTGTATAGTTTTTAATTATGAACAAACTTTGTTTAACCACCTTGGGGTGATTTGGACCCTAACATTCTCTAATTAGCCTTTTAAGGCAGGGTTATGGGCTATTTTGGATTCAAATTTTGCCTAAGTCCTAAACCGACATTCAGTTTGAAAGTTACCCTGTTTGAGTGCGTATAGTTTGAAATCTAGGCAGTTTTAGTTGAACCAAGTTACATCATATTTGGAGTTCAACTATAGCTCTATCCACTGATGTAATTGGTTGAAGCTTGTTTGCAGAGATTAGGGAGTTTATCGCGTTGCAAATCGCTCCGTCAGTCGGTCTGATCGGGCGTTTGAACGAGCAGAGCCGCGAGCACGCCGGTCATGGCCGACCACGCCAGGCATCGTGTGCCACATGGCAGCCGTACGCCAGTGTTGGCCCCGCGACGGCCGTGCTTGGACGCCCGCACACTCCACCAACCGACCGCGCCGCACACTCGCCCCGCTCTCTCCCTCCCCTCTCTGCTTCACGCAAAAGCCCAGCGCCACGCCATTGCCGAGCTCCGCTCCGTCACTGAGCTCCACCGTGCTGCACACCACCACATTGGCCGCCAAAGCACAGACACAACTTCACCTTGCTCCGCTCAATAGTTTGCACCGACCAGTTGCCGCGCTAACCGCACAGGTGAGCCGGACCGAACAACACCGCGGGTGCCATTGACGACCAATGCTCCGCCGAGCTTAGTGCCACCATGGCTAGTCCAATCCAGCCCATCTCCCTCTCTTCTAGCTCTTGTACGCGGTAGCCTAGAGGTTCTAGATGCTCACCGAGGAGTCGGTTGAAGCGATTAGGGTTAGGGTTCGTAGAACGGGAACTCCACCGCGTGCAAGCGCACGACACCCGCAACACCGGCGAGGGTTACGCTAGGCTTCTCAACGCCGCTCGTGCTCGTCTACGTCACGTTAGGGTTAGCTGGTTAGTTCGTGGTTAGATAGCCGGAGTCAGTTGAAGCTTTAGCGCATCGCCACCGCTGGAAGAGAAGCACCGCGCCGCCGTGAACTCACCACTGTGCCGCTGTGCATGTGGCCGAGCTCATCGGAGGGTTTGCATGGCCCCAATCTGAGCTAGATCGAACCGCTAGGGTTCCGTGTAGATGTAACCGCTGCTAGCTTGGCTAGTGGAAGCTTGCACCGGCCAGCGTAAGAGCTGCAGCGCCGCCGTGCCGCCATGGTTGCCGTCGAGCATGCTCCGGTGCGAATGGGGTACAACCGGTTACACGGTTAGATGCGGGTTGCATAGGGGAACACCGCCGTGGGGTTGGTTTGGTCGGAAACCTCACCGCCGGCGAAGGACCATCGGTCGAGCACTTCCAGTGCATCGGCTCTGTGAGAGAAAGAGCTGACCAATGGGTCCCGCATGTCATAGGCTCTAAGTGTTTTTTTGTTTTGTTCATTTTCAGTTTTGTTGGCTAACTTTGGAAATGCATAACTAATTCCAGAAAAATTCTAAAAATGTGAAACAAGTTTTGTTAGCTTTGTTATGTTTTTCTCTATGCATGAAAAATATAATATAACCTGTTGTTACTGTCCTCTTGTATTGTTTTAATAAAAATGGACAGCAAGCTTTATATGCTTAGTTTAACTTGTTTAATTCATAACTGGAGTTTGGTATGTGATAAAATTGTGGTTCTTGTTTTGTTAAGTTTCTCTTAGCATGCACTTCCATGAAAAATGTTATAGTGCTAGTTACCTTTAATTTGAGTGCATGATATATCTCTTTTGATTAAATGCTTATTTAACAACATGCAATCTTGTTTTAATTGTTAAGTAAGTTATATGTGTTCCCTGTGCTCGTTAATTTTTATAAAAGTGTTGTTTTCTTAGTATGAGCTAAGAAAAATGTGAAATCTGTTGTTTTAAATCTGTTGTTTTCTTGTTTTAAGTAATTAATGTTTAAAATGTGTTGGTTCTCTCATCACCAGCAAATTGATAATTTTAACTCCTTTTTAATTATGTTTGTTGTTGTTGGTGTGAATACCAAAGTGGTAGCTAATTATGTAACCCTGCTTGTCTAGTTTTATCATGATTTTTGGAATGATGGTCAGAAGCTTTACAACTGTTCTAAGTGTTAACTTAAATCTGTTAAATAGCGGGGACATTTTTTCTTGCTAGAATTGTTTGAGCTACTTATGTTTAGTTCCAGCAGTAGCTATAATTGACTTTGTTGTAGATAACTTGTGCATCTACCTGGTGTTAAATTTTCATAGCCATAACCTGTTTAGTTTAACCTGGGTACATTTTACATGTTCAGCTTCAAATCTGTGTTTTCTTGTGATCTTCTAAACAACTTTGCTTAAAGTGTCTGTTAGGCATTTTAATGCTAGATCTAGCTGGAGAGTGTATGGAATGTTTTGTAGCAAATTTCATCTGCTTTCCATAATGTCTAAGTTGGTAATTTTTGGTGGTGTCTAGCCTCAGCTACACTGTTTTCTTTCAGTTGTTGTTTTTAGTGTTTATATGCTATGTGGTGAATGTTCTAAGTAATGTATGTCTTGTGTTTGGTTAAGCAAGCAACCTAAACTATAAGTGTGGTTAGTTGCAGGTGTTAGAGAGCTCACCTCAGATGAAGAGCTCTACCTAAGGTTGAAAAAGAAGGGTAAGTGTTAACTTCTCTACAGGAGAAGAGATTTGCACCTACTCGGTCAACGAGTGTAATAAGTTGCATCATACATTCATCATGAGCACTCATCCATATGCATTAGACATGTCTCATTTCTAGTATATGACTTGTCATATATCTAGGTTGGATCATCATACATTATACATGCATCCAGGATCGCCGGAAGGAGTGACATTGTTGGAGTTTGGGGAGCCAGAGGGAGGAGTCCCACCAGAGATTCAACCTCCAGAAGTTCCAGAAGAAGGAGAACAGGGCCCTGAGCTTCCTGAGTGCCCAAACCACCTTCCTTCCACCTTTGTGAAAGGCAAGCCCCAGAGCATTTATACACCTCTATTACTCTATTTAAAAGTATTTTACTTACCAATTTTCACCACTTGTTTGTGCATTAAGTAATAGGAGTTGAATGAAACCCTTGTTGCATTATATCGTCCTTGTCCAACAAAAAGAACCTTGTAGGCCCAGGATCGAAACAGATGCTTAGCCTTGCTTAAACCGGTAGCATGGGTGGTCTACCATACCCTACAATGATAGGTGGTAATGGTCATGGTTGGCTATATTTGCTATCGTGGAAAATAACCATGTGGAAGTAATAAATCAAGACCGGACGGACAAGTTGTTGTGAGTCACTTGACTTGGAGGTCTTGTGAGCGGATTCTCTCCGCCTGTGTCATTAGGCACTGGATCGTGGTTGGACATCTGCCGAGATTGAAGGCATTCCTCCTTCATAGCTGGCCGAATAACTCGTTTCGACTGTGAAGCCTAACTCTGTGGGTTCGGGCCGGAATCCCCTCCTACTTGGGTCATGAAGACTGCGAGCGGAATACTAGACCGTGGGCAAGTACCTTGAACGTCCTAGCTACGTACCAAGGGCAGGCAATTCTTGAGCTACCTGGCTACCGTGAGTCGCTACTCATGCTTGTACGGGGGGACCCGCGGGCTACCCGAATGATAGTGAAGGTGACCCAAATAAGTGTACTGACAGGCATACTTGGGTGTGATTGAGGAATAAACCTCCAGCTGGATAGGAATTCGATTTGAATCGCGGTCTCTCCCCGTTAGTGAGAAACTTGAAAGATCTTCCTCCCACTGTAGAAACATGAACTCTAATAAGTAACCAAAAGATGGTTATATGGTTTTTATGCCAAGCACAATATGGTTATTATTGTTTGATAACTCAGTGATTGCTCTAGTACAGGTGCTAATGAGATCTGATTAATCTTACTTAATCTACTACCAAATAATGTTTTATAATTATGAGAATACATGAGTAAATTAGGATGCTCTTTTATGCAAAAGTATGCTATCTCCTGAGATCCACTTGATAAAGCCTTGCATAATCCTTGAAGTGTCTATGTTTATATATCTATCTTTGTGTCGAGTAAGTCTAGCTGAGTACAATTGAGTACTCAGGGTTTCTTTACCCTTGTTGCAGATGGTATGGTCTATTCTGGCTATTGTTAGGCGTGCCTCTATCCTGCATGTGATGATGAGTGAAGACCATGGGCAATGGTGGATCCTTATGTCTCTCCTTGTTGCTTTTGATGGGATTGTACTAAGCGTGGTACTATATTTGCTTTAAACAGTTTGCAATGGGTGTTTGTGAAACCAGAACTTCTGCTACTCTGATTTGAACTTGGTGTTGTAATAACACTTCTTAAAACTCTGTTGTAATATCATTTCATTTCAAAATTATCACTGTGGATGTGTGGTTACTGAATTGAGTATGATCTTGGGTTGTTACTTGTTTGTGGTTTGGAATCCTTCGAGATTTCAAGGACTACCGGGCTTATATGGGCTCTAGTGTGACAAGTGTTGTCGGAAACGGTGACCATTACATTAGTGCTCTTATAGGTTGGGCGGTTCCGTGACATGAGGAAGAGGAGAAATCATTATTAGAGGAAGCCATCAAAGCTAGGGTTTCATATCTCTCTCTCCACCAGAGAATTAGATTAGCTACTCCCAATTCCTTCAAGTTCTATAGGATTGATTAGATAGATTAGAGAAGTGGAGCATCGTGCTCTGGATTTCGGATCTTCATCATAAAGATTGGTATTATCTTGTATGTTTATCTACGAATTTATTCTTAATATCATTATGTTTCTATTTATTATGTTCTTAGTTTATTATAGTTCTATATTTGGTATAGTTATGATTGATAATGAGTTTATGTATGAGTTTGCAAAGCGCTTAGCTCTTACCTCGAGGGAGTTAGGTGGTAGATCACATGTAAGTGTGGTGCTTAGATGCTATTTACCTGCAAATGTATCCTATTGGCCGGGTCGCGTGGTAGTTCGTGGAAGTGACAGTTCCATTGATTCTTATATAGTCCACCCCCCGTTGGTAGGACAAGCAGAATTGGTATTGTGGAGTAAGTCATGCTATGTTCTGGCTTTCTTTAGCGATGTTCCTTATACATAGATGAAGAGTCTTTTATGCTATATATGATCTTATATGTGCTAGAGTAGATTATGACTTAGTAGATTAGAACATACTTAGAAGTTATTCTCTTACTAGTTCGACATCACCTTACATTTATATGGAGTAGTCTATCTCTAATCTCTGTGTTATTTATCTTTGAGCTTACACTTCAATATCATTGTCATTATGGCTTACTCCCTACCAAAGCAATTGACTGTGTGATTGAGTTTCTCATAAGTAATCATGCTCTACAAATCCATCTCTAGTCTAAACCTTTGTTAGTTCATGCCACCAATGTTTTGCTTTTCCTTTAGCAAAATTATAAATAACGATACCTGGAATTACTTCCTGGTGAAGTGCTACAATTGATATTTTATCTGTGCGCTTGCGGATAGAATAAATATATTTTCTAGAGAGCCTTTACATTCATAAATACCACCGCACATTTCTACCGTCATGCTGGGGATGACAACCCAGTATTCAAAGTGGTGTTAGGAAATGTCAACAAGCATTTATGGCACCGTTGCCGGGGATATAAAACATCGGTACGCATAGAATATAGATTTTTATTAGAATTAGACTATGGAGAAGAATTGCATGAACAGCCACTCAAATGAGAAATCATAACAAGGCACCTCTGCTTTGGCAGGATCACCCCTGTTGTTTTCTATGTCTATATTTTTATACAGGGTATTGCAGGATTGACTTTGATACATTCAACTCTTCATCATTAGAATCAAAGCAATCAAGAAAGAAGAAGCTAGTCACCAATTTCTGAAGCTATGGCACAAAAGACCCTGCGAGAATTCTCTGCTCCAACCATTGAGAATATTCACGCTGGTCCGGTATTTGAGGCAGAAGGAGAAGAAGATTTTGAATTTGAGCTAAAGCTAAGACTCATCAATATGGTGAAAGCTACACAATTCAGTGGAAAGGCACATGAAGATGCTAGTGCACATTTACAGAATTTATTAGAGATCGGAAGCACAATCAACATCAACGGAATCACCCAAAACACCATACTCCTTCGCCTCTTTCCATTCTCACTTGTGGGAAGAGCGAGGAAGTGGTTCTACACCAACAAGGAAGATATCAACACTTGGGCAAACTGTTCGAATGCCTTTCTAGCAAAGTTTTTCCCTATAGGCAAAACCAATGCCTTAAGAGGAAGGATTGCCAACTTTCAACAACAGAAATCAGAAACCATTCCAGAAGCATGGCAGTGTTTTCAAGGATAGCTATCAGATTGTCCTCATCATGGAATGGCAGGATGGTTACTCATGCAGACCCTTTACCATGGATTCACTCAAAAGGCTCGTGAGTGCCTAGATGCATCTGCTGGAGGATCATTTTTGGAACTTACACTTGGAAAAGCAGAGAAACTTATGGACAAGATAACAGAAAACCAAAGCTGGTCCCAAGATAAATTTCAACATTGTCACCAAACAGAAGAAATACCCGAGAAAGTAAATGCACTATCCACCAAGATGGATGATTTACTCCATTGGCTTGACCAGAGGGACAAATATAAAGAAGATCAAAGGGACATTGAGATGGCATACAAATGCCCACATCAACCCACTCCAAGTCAACCCAATAGCAAAGTTATGAATTCAGGTAATACTTCTAAGCAAACTACTTGAGGAATTTAATTGCGCAACAAACTAAAATTACAAATCTTGAGCAAAGGCTAGATGCAAATGAATCCTCTTTAAAAGATATACATAACAAAATGGATTTTCTAGTGTCTGCTTTTGATGAACAAAATATTCTTAATAAAAAGGTAGAGCTTAAATTAGCAGAGCTAGCTGCTGCTTTGCCTGTTGCCACTAACATTGAGCAGGTAAAGAATATAACTACAAGAGGAGGGAATCCACTAGAGACCCCCCTCACCCAAGAGGAACAAGAAGAGCACCGACAATACCAGTAGTGCTAGAAGAAGTTGGGGGACCCTAAAATCTCGAACCCTCGCTAGAAGGTAAATCGGTATTTATCCACATTCATCAATCTCTTGCATATTTAATTCTTGCATTAATCATGTTTACTTCCTTAATATCCAAAAGCCCCACATAAATAATTTTTATGGAGTGTAACAACCTATAGTTATTAATTATAGTGGAGGCATAAAAATATTTTGCTTAATCATTCTTAGTTTTCATTCCCATTCTATTTTTCCTGCATTTTATTTACCAAGTTTCTAGAAGCATGACCCATATCCTTTGGTCCCACATGTCATAGAAACCACCTCACATACATCACATCACATAATTTCATCCACTTACACCCATCACAACCATCAGACACTTTTCCACCGTCCAAATTCCACCCATGACCAATAATTCTGCATGAAGGCACAACATGTGAGGTTGAGGAAAAAGCTCAGCCACTTTGGGGGCCTGAATGGGGCGACCGCCCATGCCACTAGGGTGCCCGCCCTGTCCCCTGCTCCTCCTATAAATTCCTTCCTCCAACCTCTTCTTCACACCACACACACTCCAGGAAACATCTTTAACTTTGAGTTTCTGAGTTTCAGTAGTTCTGCTCTTTTGAGAGAAGGAAGAAGAGAGTGGGAAGGAAGAGAAGAGTAGAAAGAGTTTGCTTAAAGAGAGAAGTGAGAAGTAGAAAGCACTTAGAAGCTAGTGATCACGCTTCCAAGCATAACTAAAATTTGTTTAGGGGGAAGTGCTGCTAAAATTTCCAATAAAATATTGTCTTGAATGACTGACCCCCGAACGACTGACAACTGGACGGCCAGCCACTAACCATCGTTTTTTTTGTCTCACATTCTCCACGAGTTTTTGTTTTTGTCATCAAGTTTTATAGGATGTTTAAGAAAGCCGCTAGAGCCGCCAAGGAAGCCTTGAAGAGTGTTGGGACGAGACACTCATCTCGGCTCTCCTCTCATCACTCCAACATGAGCGTCGATCCGACGGCCGAACAAGCACCATCATCATCATCAGGTAATACAAGGAAGGTCCTTCTGAAAACAAGTGACCTTGGATTAATTTCTCAGCGAGAGAAAGAAGTCTTCCAGAAGCTGAAAAACAAAGATTTCATCCACACCCCTACCATCAATCCTACCCTACTAGAAAACACAAGTATGGATTCTAAGTTCGATCTTATTTTCTGAATGATTGGGTGGATAGACTTTTGGAATGTCACTGAAGTAGGATCCCGTCTTTTAACCATTGAATTTCTTTGCACTCTACAACTAAGTGAGGGTGGGATCGCTTTTCGGTTATTTAAACAAAATTTTATTTTGTCATGGAGGGAGTTGAGTGACCACCTCGGTTTCTCTCCAAGAGCTATCCTAGACTTTGATGTTGAGCTTACAAATTTTGATAAACACCAGTTCTGGCAAGAAATTTCTAGAGACCAACACTTTTTACAACCCCAAACTAGTGACATAGACCATCCCACACTTTGCATGTTTCATAAGTGGATAGGATATGTTCTGTTCACTAGAGATGACATTAGGAAGGTAAGAGTAGGTGATTTACAATTTCTTTTTGCTGTTGTTAATAAAGTGAATGCTTCACCTGTAGTTTTATTAGTTTCACATTGGCTTAGCACACCAAACCTACAAAGTCCTGTTGGTTGCACATCTTTGATCACTCGTCTAGCCACAAGCATGAAATTATTAGAAAACTCATCACTTGACTTCATTGATGAGTTTCGACTTTATTATGTTTATGACTCATTTAGACAAGGAAGGATGTTAAAGAAAGAACACAATATTATGTATATGCTTTATGATAAGGGCAAGGTCTGGTTACCTAACCCGGGCCTTGGGCTCTATGTTGTTCAAAGTTATTTGATTGAAATTGAAGCAGAGCCTGTAAATCGGAGAACTCCATAGCGCATGGCCTCCGAAAGGATGGCCACTCACCAAGAATGCATATGGCATGGAGCTAAACCAGGCCCAGAGGACCCGGTGCACATCAGTTATAATGATTACAACCCTCGCATCCTTAGGGATCCATGGGGTCAACATACTCAACAAGAGGAACCAGCTCAAGAAACATGGCCGGAAGGACAAGACCAAAAATGGGCAAACGGACCATACCAATCCGGAAGATATTCCATTGACCCATATGGGGCATCAGGGTCTCGAACCCAGCCTCACTTTGATGCAGGTCGAACCTCCGACACCACATACGCATTCACCGGAGATTATTATCATGGGACCGACGCCTTCTACGCCCACACCGACAACAACCTCCTTGCCATCCAAGAGACACAAGCTCGACACACCCAACTACTAGAGCAGCAGAAGAAGTGGAACCAGGACCACACCATCGCCATGCAAGAAATGCGAGATGAGAACGCCACTATAGGTGAGAATGTGTCTAATCTACTTCAATTCTTTAACCTCTAGTGACACTAGCCGCAGCATCAGCCAGCTTGGGGGAATTCCTCCCCAATTATCAAGGTACGTTTCTATTCCCCTTTGTTATAATTATTTCTTTTAACCTTTACGTATTTAAAAAAAACAAAAGATAGCCCATGTTCTCCCACAAAGCAAAGATAAGACGGTTATCATCATCTTCATCATCACTATTACATCTTCATCATCACCATTACCACCATTCCACCACACATGCACATCTTGATTTTGATTGTATGATGATTTTGATTAGACAATACATGTATTACAAGTATGTATAGTCCACACCTATGAACTCCACATAAATGCCATTAGTATTAGGTGAGTGAATCAACATCTTGTTAAATGCCTTGAGATCCACAAATACCACATATGAGAGACTAGAAGGAGTCATGCTAAGGAACTCTGAGTTTTATATGAAAATTTATGAAAACTCCAGAACAGAGGTGAAGTATAGAGCATGAGACATAGTGCTTGACTTGATTATTCTATCTTTCAATTTAATAAGATGGATCCTGCTGCTTCAAGAGTTTGACTTAGAAATAAAAGATAAAAGAGGAGTAGAAAACCCTGTTGCAGATCACTTGCCTAGAATGTATTTTAAGAATCCGCAGGAACTACCCATTGATGATTCACTCCGGGATGACATGCTCTATGGGATCAACAGATTTGACCCCTGATATGCAGATATTGTTAATTTTATGGTTTCAGGATATGTACCACTAGGAGGAAACAAAAGAAAGCTTATTCAAGAGAGTCATTCACACATATGGGATGAACCATACCTCTTCCAAGTATGCTCTGATGGCTTACTCAGGAGATGTGTGACCATTGAAGAAGGAATGAAGATCATTGAAAGATGTCACTCATCACCATACGAAGGTCATTATGGGGCATTCCGCACACATGAAAAAATTTGGCAATGTGGATTCTACTGGCCAGCAATGTATGAAGACACTAGAGAATTTATCCGAAGATGCGGGCCATGTCAAAGACACAGCAACATAAACTCAAGGGATGCCATGCCACTTACCAGCAATTTGCAGATAGAGCTCTTCGATGTTTGGGGAATCGACTATATGGGACCATTTCCCCCATCAAAGAATTGTGAGTATATCTTGGTGGCGGTTGACTACGTCTCCAAGTGGGTGGAAGCACTACCTTGCAAACATGTCGGCAACGTAAATTCAAACAGGATGTTTGAAGAGACCATATTTCCAAGATTTGGAGTCCCCAAAATAGTGATAAGCGACGGAGGATCACATTTCATCGACAAACGTTTTGAAAAGTATCTAGCAAAGCATGGGATCCGCCACAACGTCGCTACACCTTATCATCCTCAGACAAGTGGCCAAGCAGAGACCTCAAACAAACAAATCAAGAATATTCTTCAGAAGACAATGAATGAAATGGGAACAACATGGAAGGACAAGTTACCCGATGCACTCTGGGCATACCGGACTACATACAAAACTCGAATTGGAATGTCTCCGTATCAACTCGTATATGGAAAGACTTGTCACCTACCTGTTGAACTAGAGTTTAAATGTAACACCCCAAATTTTGCTTTCTAGAAAATAGAGCTAAAATGATTTATTTCTGAATTTTGTGGTCATGAAAATATAGGAAAATAAAAACTTTTTACCAAATTAAAATTTCTTAGAGCTAGCAACATGTATGTGCACTCATGCCTCTGCATATGGTTTAATGTGATGTGTGGTTTTGTCAATTTTCAAAGAAAATTAAAAGGATTTAAAACTCTTTTCAAAATTCCAATTAAGAAATGATTTATTAAAAACCTCGTTTAATCGACAAAAGAGTTCCTTCCTTTTTCTAAAAATAAAGTATAAAATTTTGTTTGAAAAGGGAAAATGTGTAATTTTCAAAAAAAAGGATCTTTAAAAGTGTTTTGTTCTAAAACCCTAAAGTGCTTCCCTTTTTAAAAGAAATTTGCAAAATCAGAAAAAGGAAAAGCCTTTTCTTCCCTTCTTTCCCCCTTTTGGTAGCCGGCCTAGCTCCCTCTTTCCCTCTCTCTCTCTCTCCTACGCTCGCGCAACCGATCCGCAGCGGCGTAGCCGTCCTGCTCGGCCTGTCCCAGCGCTCAGCCCACCCCGCCGCACATCGGCCTGCTCGGCCTGCCTGCACCCCCTCCCTCTTGGGCCTTGGCCCAGACCACCCCGCCTCCCCGTTTGGCCTAGCGCAACACGCAGCCCGCGCTGCTCGCGCTCCCCTTCCCGCTGACAGGCCAGGCCCACCTGTCGTCGCGTCCAGCCCCCCACTGACGCCTCGGCCCCACATGGCTATGACCCCGCACCTCTTCCCCTACCTCCAGCCGGGTCGGACGCACACCGCTGCCGCCGTTTCCCTTCCTCCCGTAACCGCCCCTAAACCAAGTGGTCTTTATGGCGACTCTGCTGCCATCCACGGCTCGGTGGAGCACCCGCGCCGCCAACCGCACCCGTGGGCTGCTATAAAAGCACCCCCTTGGCCCCCGCTCTCCTCCCCTTGTAGCCTCGCCAGAGCGCTGCCGTGCAGAGCCGCGGCCGCCGTCGCCACGCCGTGGTAAGCCACCCTCCGATCGTGCTAAGGCCACAACCGCGTTCGCCAAAGCCACGGAAACCTCCCTGGACCCTTGCCATCGTCCCCAGACTGTCTGAGTGCCACCCCGCCACGCAACGCAGAGCTCCGAGCTCCGTCCATGGAGCTCCACCGCAGCCGAGCCCTCCCACGGCTCCTACGCCCTCGCCATCCGCTGTACGCGTTCGTCCACGACCCCGCACCCTCCTCGACCCCTCACCTGGGTCTCTGGAGTTCGGCAGCGCCATCCCGACGACCTCCTCGTGCGTCGCGCATGGAGTTCGCCATGGCCAGGCTACCCCGCGGCTTCGCCGACGCCGCTGACCCCGGGGATCGCCTAGCCGTGACACTCGCGTCACCCCGGTGGCCCCGCCTCGGCGCCCTGAGGTCCCTAGCACCGCCCCAGCCGAACACCGATGAGCTCGAGCGTCTCCCCAAGGCGCGCTTCCATGATGCCTAACCCATGGAGAGCTCCGCCGCTGTTGCCGAGTCCTTAGGCGACCCCGCACTCACCTTCTCTCTCTCCCGAGCACCTCGGTTTCGTGTTTGGTGGCCAGAACAACTAGATCGACGAAATCCGGCGAGTTTTTGTCGCCACTGGCCATGGAGCCGCTGCGCCCTGTCTGCTCTCTGGCCAGCCGCAGCGCCCCTTCTCCCTGTTCTAATCCGATCCATCCATACGCAATCCAAAGGTCCAGATCCTCCCATACCCCTTCGCTCTCGTCTTTTTGCAAAATAGACCCCCAAGTATTTAATGCTCAACCCGCAGTCCTAAAGCGCCTTCCCAGTTTACGCTTTCTTCTTTGGAAAACGTATTTCTATTTGGGTTTTGTTTTAACTCCGTTTCCATCCAAACAATATGCTTTAGATTCATAACGTTGTTTTCTACATGATGAAACTAAAATCAAATCTGTTTTGAAACTTTGGAAAATATTTATTTATTTATTAAATGGTTTTTAAAATGTGTTTTAAATTCCTAAAGCTTGTTTAAATCATATCTCATCTGTTTTAAATCAAAATCGACTCGTTCGAGTTGTGTTGGTTTCGTAATGACGTAATCTACGCAGTAGTGTCCTTTATAACTATGTTAATAGCTATGTAATTTCATGGTTCATCATAACTTGATTTAATACTATACAATTTGCTTTGTAAATAAAATATGCATAGTTCAACTTTAGTTTTCAATTCGGTTTTTAAATCCAAATATAAGTTTGACTTAATTCAACTTAGGTATTTCTTTGAAATACCTTATTCATACTTTTTAATAATTAAAACTAATAAAGCTTGTAGTTCCCTTTTTAAAAGCTAATCATCCGTTAGTCATAGCTTGATCACCACAGCTCCTTTTTGCGTGTTCTTCACGGCTTTGTGATCGTAGCAAAGCGTAGTTTCTTTTATCCTTTTTTCATTGATTGGTGTATTGTTCTAAATAGATATGTATGAATGCTATGTATGTTGATCAGGTGTTTGAGTGTTGTTTATGATCCTGTCCAATCGGTGACTATTACGTTGGTGATCAAGAAGAAGAGGTGTTTTCAGAAGATCTCTTGAAGAAGGATCTGAGCTTAAGGCAAGTATAGCCTATGTTATCCTTGTTACCTAGCAACTCATCAATTCACTTACATATGCATGTGTCTATTTTACTCAGACCCTAGAGATATACCTGAGATATACTTGTACCACATATCCTTGTCACCTATGGGGGGTTTAAGCATGATAAGTTTATTTGTATAGCTATGCTACGCTCAACTTTACGTTATGAAACTTGTATAATGGAGGATTGGAACTTGTGATCAAGTGTTTATTATAATCTTTTAAAATTGACAAGGAGGGTGTTGGAGATGCATTTTATTTCCACATGCTCCAGTACCTCTCTATAAGGTTTGTATTTGGGACGGACAACCCAGGAAGTCCGTACAACCTTGAGGATTGCATGGCTTTGATCTTAGTCGTAAAGCTAGTTTGCTCTAGCCTGTTAGAAGTTACCAACTCGTAGCGTAGAGGGGCGCTACGGGCTAAGAATGGTTCTCTTGCCTGTCTTGATGTGCCTTGGAGGCTGCGGTCTTTTTAGAGAGCTGTCTCGAAGGGGGGCCCCATTCGCGTGGCTACTAACTTGTTAGAGTGGCTCCTGGGTAATCTTTTAAAATTAACAAGGAGGGGGCTGGAGATGCATTTTATTTACATATGCTCCAGTACCTCTCTATAAGGTTTGTATTTGGGACAGATAACCCAGGAATTCCGTACAACGTTGAGGATTACATGGCTCTGTTTTTAGTCGTAAAGCTAGTTTGTTCTAGCTTGTTAGTAGTTACCAACTCATAGCACAGAGGGGCGCCACGGGCTAAGAATGGTTCTTTGCCTGTCTTGAAGGGGAGCCCCATTCGCGTGGCTACTAACTTGTTAGAGTGGCTAGTGTAAGACTTCGTAGTGAACCCTTGTCGGCTTACCTTGGTAGTGAGCTAAGAAGCTGATCCCCTCGGACACAGGGGTAACATGACTCAAGGGTAAAGTTGTACAAACTCTGCAGAGTTCTAAAATCTATCATGATAGCCATGCTCACGGACACGAGCGGTCTGGATCTTTCCAATTATATTACCTGTTTATACACTATAATGGAAATGTTGATGATAAGATGGAATACTGATGCTTGTGCTGAATCATGGGAATAGGTTTGAATCTATATTTCTATTGTTATGTATCAATAAAACTTGACCAACTAAAAATGCTTATCGCTTAAAACTGTGTCAGCTTTTTGAGCTTGCATCCCTATAGCTATACTTGCTGAGCATGGTGAGCTGATGCTTGTTGTCATCACCTTTAAAAATCCCAGATGGGTACCAGATTGCAAGAGTTGGAGAAGATAGGCTTGTGATCAACCAGTCAGTTGGTCCCTGTGGACATGGAGTCTTCACCCGAAGATCGGAGTTATCGTTCCGCTGTTTGTTGTTTTAAGGTTATCCTTTGACCTTATATGTTATATATTTTGGTATTGTCTTTTGATACTACCTTGTTCTGTGGCTATATGTGAGATTTGACTTCCTGGGCTCACATATAGGGTATATCTGGTTTTGTCCATAAAAATGGGTGTTACAGGTTGGTATCAAAGCAATGCTGACTGTAGGACGCAAGCCTAGGTAGAACTGGTCGTCTTAGCAAGCTCTTAACCCTGTCTAATTCTTTCTTTCTCTATCACCTTGATATTTGTTTAAAGTTATGCTCACTTCTATCCTTATTCTATTATGAACTTGTGGTGTCAACTTAAATTCTTCTATCTCTATCTAATTAGATGGTTCGTAACGAGAAGGCCGCTCACATCAACTCTGGGAAACCATGTCTTCATGGAGGAAGTCATGCATCGATAGAGCCACAGATTCAACAAACCTGTTGGCACAAAGAGCATGTTACTACATTCTACAGCAGCCAATCTTTCTTCCACCTCTGTCTCATGAAAGTGTTGCAAGACCGCTATCTCGATCAACAAGCCAAAGTGGAGTATAAATGCATCAATTGGACTCATCCTAAGTATGAGAACCATTGGAGCATAGAAGCACATGTCACAAGGACGAATTTGATTATGGGATCACGAGTGGTGGAATCCATTCACGCATCTCTCGCAGATCATTTTGACATGCACACAGGCATATCTGATGCTACTCATCAAGATTTTCTGGTATACTGTGGAAACCAGCCTGAAGCCATGAATGATAACAAGCAGAAGTACTTTCCTTGGCATCTACCAGACAGATCCCAGTGTGTGATGGTTGACCCTCATTCAGAACCAAATGAACAAGTAAAGGAGATGGCCCTAACCATCCAAGCCCTTCATCAGAAGCTTGAAGACGGTTAGCTAGAGTTGTCAGAAGTAAGGCAACACTACGAAGAAGCTCTTGATGAGATCGATGATTGGAGAAGTTTTTCTGGGTTACCCAAGATCAATGTCGTGGAAGATGTGTCCCGCTCAACTCCATGCAAGAGATGCTATCCCGGGTGTCGATGAAGTCATATAGTGTTTAAGAAATAGGAGTTTATGCCCCCTGGTAATAAAACGTTAGTCGAGTCAAGTTAGTAATCTTTATGTGTGTCTTGTGAACCTTTAGTGTTTGGATGATTTGTTTTAATGAATATGATTGTTTTGGATCTTTGTAATGAGTGTAATGATCTTGTTGGGTTTCCCACAATTTCATTTAGCTTATAGACCTAAGGTTGTAAATAGTTGGGTTCTCTTGTCTCCTGTTTCCCTATCCTATCATCTCTGGAGCAACCTATCTTTATCAACCTATCTCTCTATTTATGGAAGCAAAAAAATGGAAAGTTTTCGGATAAAAGTAGACTTCCATATCTTTCTTTGACGATAAGAATCACCTTCATAGCTGTCGTGGTTTGAGAGTTACGAAAATCACAAAGAGACCCAGCTGTGCTGTTTGGAACTTGGAACAGTTCGTTTGGATTATGATTTGACTACCTTAACCACAATATCTAAAGAAGGGTACTATAAGGAGGTTGTAGAGAATCTTATAAGCTTTCCATCAGTTTAAACTATAACCTCATTGGAATTAACAGAACTCTGGTTTTGGCTATTTAGTAAGCTGTTGTTGTGCTTCTAGCGAGGAAAGTTTGGATTAGTTGTTTCTGCGCTTACACCCAAGTTTTCACGAAGTCCCAGAAGAACATAAGGATGGTAAATCCACTCGATGGAAAATGTAAGATACTCTTTGGAGCCCCCTAGTCAGAATCATCTTAAGAGGGGTAGCCCAGTTCAAGTTGCAATATGGAAGTTGCATACATTCTAATGACTAGCTTGAAAAGTTTTACTTGTCAGTATGCTTGGATTTTCTCTAGTTCTCATGGTTATATTTTGGCATCACTTGAAGCTATATTTAAAGAAGCTATGAGTGACCAAGATCTAATGCATCCTTATATCAAATAGATGGATAAAGCAATTTCAATTTAGAGCAAGCAACAAGGGATGAAAAAGAAGAAGAGAAAGTATAATCTTCAACACCAGCTAAGAGTCATTCATCCACATTTTGCTACGTATATAGAATATCAGTCACAGTCTATGAATCAGCTTGGGAGTATAGATCAAGATCAACAATTCAATGATGCAGTACCACAGTCTAACACTCAAGATCCATGTCTATCACCACCTGCTATCCCTTTTATGGAGGCTAACACCTCTACTAATAGGGAATGTTATGATAATGGTGAGATAGAACCTTATGAGAACAATCATATGGAGAAGTCTGTTGAGAACAATCAACCCCAATACCAACAACAACAGGAATCAGAATTGAGTAGCCAGAAGAAACAGGATCAAGAAATAAAAGTGAAAGGAAAATACACTCAAGGAATGTTGAGTAATTTGTCTACCACATGTGGACCTAAGGAGGCTGTGTAAGGTTACATTTTCATAAACTCAATTTCCACAAGAGTGATGTTTGACCCCAAAGCTACACATTCGTTTATCTCTAGCATATATGTACAAGATCATAAGATGACAACGCTTCCAATAAGGAAACCCGGGGGAGGTTAATACTATTGGAGGTACACTGAAGACAACTCATATCTGCCCAAAAGTTAGTTTTCATCTCAATGGAGAAAACTTCAAGGAAAATCTGATTGTTTTAGATTTCATGATCCATGATGTTATCCTTGGAAGAGCGTATTTCTCTGCTTGTAAAGGAGTTATTGATCATGCCCAAGGCCTGGTTTTTCTAACAACACCATCAAGAAAAAGAATTGAGTATCTAGGGATGCAACCTGATCCTGAGTATTGCATGGATGGCCTACTAGAGAGTGGGAATATGGAGAATAACAATGTGGAGTGTTTTCTGTCCAAGCAACATCAGAACCCTCAAGATGCCCTATGAAGTTAACCTGTGCTCTCTAGATCAAAGTTTGGTTTGCAAGTCAGCTTTGGTCTCTGTATCTTGAAGTTTAGTTATGCTACCATGTGAAAGTTTTTGTTTTCCAAATCAGATGTAATCTTGTTTCTCGGAAGACATCTTTATCTTTCTTGCCAGTCTCTTCAAATCTCGGGACGAGATTCATCTTAAGGGGGGTAGATTTGTAACACCCCAAATTTTGCTTTCTGGAAAATAGAGCTAAAATGATTTATTTCTGAATTTTGTGGTCATGAAAATATAGGAAAATAAAAACTTTTTACCAAATTAAAATTTCTTAGAGCTAGAAACATGTATGTGCACTCATGCCTCTGCATATGGTTTAATGTGATGTGTGGTTTTGTCAATTTTCAAAGAAAATTAAACGGATTCAAAACTCTTTTCAAAATTCCAATTAAGAAATGATTTATTAAAAACCTCGTTTAATCGACAAAAGAGATCCTTTCTGTTTCTAAAAATAAAGTATAAAATTTTGTCTGAAAAGGGAAAATGTGTAATTTTAAAAAAAAGGATCTTTAAAAGTGTTTTGTTCTAAAACCCTAAAATGCTTTCCTTTTTGAAACAAATTTGCAAAGTCAGAAAAAGGAAAAGCCTTTTGCTTCCCTTCTTTCCCCCTTTTTTCTCTTTTGGCCCACTCGCAGCAGCCAGCCCAGCTCCCTCTCTCCCTCTCTCTCTCTCCTGCGCTCGCGCAAGTGGCCCGCAGCGGCGTAGCCGGCCTGCTCGGCCTGTCCCAGCGCTCAACCCACCCCGCCGCACATCGGCCTCCTCGGCCTGCCCGCACCCCCTCCCTCTTGGGCCTTAGCCGAGACCACCACGCCTCCCCACTTGGCCCAGCGCAGCGCGCAGCCCGCGCCTCTCACACTCCCCTTCCCGCTGACAGGCCGGGCCCTCCTATCGGTGCGTCCACCCCCCGATGACGCCTCGGCCCCACATGGCAGTGACCCCGCACCTCTTCCCCTACCTCCAGCCGGGTCGGACGCACACCGCCGCCGGCGTTTCCCTTCCTCCCGTAACGGCGCCTCCACTGAGTGGCCTTTATGGCCACTCTACCGCCATCCACGGCTCGGTGGAGCACCCACGCCGCCAGCCGCACCCGCGGGCCCCTATAAAAGCCCCCCCTCGGCCCCCACTCTCCTCCCCTTGCAGCCTCGCCAGAGCGTCACCATGCAGAGCCGCCGCCGTCGTCGCCACGCCGCGGTAAGCCGCCCTCCGGTCGCGCTAAGGCCACAACCGCGTTCGCCAAAGCCTCGGCAACCTCCCTGCCATCGTCCCCAGATTGTCCGAGTGCCGCCCTGCCACGCGACGCGGAGCTCTGAGCTCCATCTATGGAGCTCCGCCGTAGCCAAGCCCTCCTCGACCCCTCACCTGGGTCTTTGGAGCTCGGCAGCGCCATCCCGATGACCTCCCCGTGCATCGTGCATGGAGTTTGCCGTGCCCACGCTACACCGCGGCTTCGCCGACGCCGCTGACCCCGAGGATCTTCTCGCCGTGACACTCGCGTCACCCCGGTGGCCCCACCTCGGCTCCCTGAGGTCCCTAGCACCGCCCCAGCCAAACGCCGACGAGCTCGAGCGCCTCCCCATGGCGCGCCGCCGCTATTGCCGAGTCCTTAGGCGTCCCCGCGCTCACCTTCTCTCTCCCGAGCCCCTCGGTTTCGCGTTCGGTGGCCGGAACGTCTAGATCGATGAACTTCTGCGAGTTTTTGTCGCTGTCGGCCATGGAGCCGCCGCGCCCCCTCTGCTCTCTAGCCAGCCGCGCCACCCCTTCTCCTTGTTCTAATCCGATCCATCCATACGCAATCCAACGGTCCAGATCCTCCCATACCCCTTCGCTCTCGACTTTTTGCAAAAGAGACCCCAAGTTTTTAATGCTCAACCCGTAGTCCTAAAGCGCCTTCCTAGTTTACGCTTTCTTCTTTGGAAAGCGTATTTCTGTTCAGGTTTTGTTTTATTTGAAAATAAATAGAAAATCAATTTTTACAGATTTGCCACTGCTTTTCAGAAGCCCATAAAAACTTCGTTTTAACTCCGTTTTCATCCAAACAAGTTGCATTAGATTCGTAACGTTGTTTTCTACATGATGAAACTAAAATCAAATATGTTTTGAAACTTTGGAAAATATTTATTTATTTATTAAATGGTTTTAAAAATGTGTTTTAAATTCCTAAAGCTTGTTTAAATCATATCTCATCTGTTTTAAATCGAAATCGACTCGTTCGAGTTGTGTTGGTTTCGTAATGACGTAATCTACGCAGTAGTGTCCTTTATAACTATGTTAATAGCTATGTAATTTCATGGTTCATCATAACTTGATTTAATACTATACAATTTGCTTTGTAAATAAAATATGCATAGTTCAACTTTAGTTTTCAATTCGGTTTTTAAATCCAAATATAAGTTTGACTTAATTCAACTTATACCTTATTCATACTTTTTAATAATTAAAACTAATAAAGCTTGTAGTTCCCTTTTTAAAAGCTAATCATCCGTTAGTCATAGCTTGATCACCATAGCTCCTTTTTGCGTGTTCTTCACGGCTTTGTGATCGTAGCAAAGCGTAGTTTCTTTTATCCTTTTTTCATTGATTGGTGTATTGTTCTAAATAGATATGTATGAATGCTATGTATGTTGATCAGGTGTTTGAGTGGTGTTTATGATCCTGTCCAATCGGTGACTGTTACGTTGGTGATCAAGAAGAAGAGGTGTTTTCAGAAGATCTCTTGAAGAAGTTGATCGTTGAAGAAGGATCTGAGCTTAAGGCAAGTATAGCCTATGTTATCCTTGTTACCTAGCAACTCATCAATTCACTTACATATGCATGTGTCTATTTTACTCAGACCCTAGAGATATACCTGAGATATACTTGTACCACATATCCTTGTCACCTATGGGGGGTTTAAGCATGATAAGTTTATTTGTATAGCTATGCTACGCTCAACTTTACGTTATGAAACTTGTATAATGGAGGATTGGAACTTGTGATCAAGTGTTTATTATAATCTTTTAAAATTGACAAGGAGGGTGTTGGAGATGCATTTATTTCCACATGCTCCAGTACCTCTCTATAAGGTTTGTATTTGGGACGAACAACCCAGGAAGTCCGTACAACCTTGAGGATTGTATGGCTTTGATCTTAGTCGTAAAGCTAGTTTGCTCTAGCCTGTTAGAAGTTACCAACTCGTAGCGTAGAGGGGCGCTACGGGCTAAGAATGGTTCTCTTGCCTGTCTTGATGTGCCTTGGAGGCTGCGGTCTTTTTAGAGAGCTGTCTCAAAGGGGGGGCCCATTCGCGTGGCTACTAACTTGTTAGAGTGGCTAGTGTAAGACTTCGTAGTGAACCCTGCCAGCTTACCTTGGTAGTGAGCTAAGAGGCTGATCCCCTCGGGCACAGGGGTAACATGACTGAAGGGTAAAGTTGTACAAACTCTTCCGAGTTCTAAAATCTATCATGATAGCCGTGCTCACGGACATGAGCGGTCTAGATCTTTCCAATTATATTACTTGTTTATGCACTATAATGGAAATGTTGATGATAAGATGGAATATTGATGCTTGTGCTGAATCATGGGAATAGGTTTAAATCTATATTTCTATTGTTATGTATCAATAAAAGTTGACCAACTAAAAATGCTTATCGCTTAAACCTGTGTCAGCCTTTTGAGCTTGCATCCCCATAGATATACTTGCTGAGCATGGTGAGCTGACGCTTGTTGTCATCACCTTTAAAAATCCCGGATGGGTACCAGATTGCAAGAGTTGAAGATTGATCAACCAGTTAGTTGGTCCCTGTGGACTTGGAGTCTTCACCCGAAGATCGGAGTTATCGTTCCACTGTTGCTGCTTTAAGGTTATCCTTTGACCTTATATGTTATATATTTTGGTATTGTCCTTTGATACTACCTTGTTCTGTGGCTATATGTGAGATTTGACTTCCTAGGCTCACATATAGGGTATATCTGGTTTTGTCCATAAAACCGGGTGTTACATTAAAGCACACTGGGCTATAAAAGGATGGAATATGAATTTTGATGCTGCTGGAGAGAAGACAAATGCAATTATCAGAGTTAGAGTAGTGAAGAGAAAAAGCATATCACAATTCAAAGATCTACAAAGAAAGAGTTAAACGATGGCATGACAAGAGAATCAAGAAGAAAGAGTTCACACCCGGAGATAAGATATTACTTTTTTATTCCAGGGTGAAGCTCTTCGGACACAGAAAGCTACAAAGCAAATGGGAAGGACCATATAAGGTAATCAATTCATCATCCCAAGGAGCAATCACACTTCAAAATAACAAAGGTACGTTATTCAAGGTAAATGGTCAATGTCTCAAAATATTTTTAGAACCTAATGAAGAATTAGAGGAAATAGACGTAATTAATTTCCACCTTTTAAGTGATTTTAAGGCCCAATAACTTTAATTTTTTGCATCTTGGGCCATGCATTTGTTTTTCGGCAAATAGAATCTTCTAGAAATGAGTGCGCAGAAGAGGCCCGGCAATAGAGTCGTAGCCAGGGCGGGCGCCCTAGGGTGTAGGGCAGCCGCCCCACCTGTCACCTCTCGCCGCCACCTTTTGCACTCCCAAACCTTCTAGTCCCCCTTATCCGATAAACCTTGCAGAACACTTATCCAACCATTTCCGCGCGAGATTTGCTTCGTAGATGCTTCTAGAGGCCATTTTCCACCCCTATAAAAGAACCCCTGACGTTAGCCATCATCATCATCATCATCATTTCCTTAGCTTTTGCTTGCTAGATCTCTTTGCTCCCATGGCCAGCAACAGCAATGCCGATAGGAGGATGGTGCCCTACGGATCCCACCTCAACCAGCTCCTGCAAGAAGATCCAGACTCCAAAGCTTTAGTCGTAGTCCATGATGCTCTCCCGCTCACCACCATTCCTCCAAAGCAGCAGTGCTATAGAAAATCCTACTACACTCAGCATGTCCTCGTTGCACCACCGCAACCGCTGCTGCTCAAGGGACCAAAAGAACCCGTCGTCGAGGTGCCTGCCGGTACCAAGGTTCTTCCACCGAGGCCCAAGGAAATAATCATAGGAGTGAAGACCAATCGAGGAGGAGAGATCGACAATGTCAAGTACACCACTGAAGAAGAATGTCCCTACTTCGAGGCAAAAGAGGCTATTTCAGCAGGGAGACAACTGCGAAAGAGCAAAAGAGGCCCACAACTAAGGATTACATAGACACAACACTTTCGAACGAAAAAGAACAATCTAGAAGACTCTAGAACCTCCCCCGAGGAAGGAGGGGCCCACCTGTTAGTAGGGTAGGGCGGCCACCTGGGCTAAGGGCCAACGAGGCTCCTCCTCATGGATTAGGGTTCCACCGCCTTTGAGGATCAATCTAAACCCTCCATTAAGGTCGGTTTGATCCAACAGCTGACGATCATTCGAGGGGGCTATATAAGGAGGACCCCTGCCCCTGGCTAAAGACAATCCATTATTCATTTGCATATTTTACAGAGAGGATTTGCCAGAGAAGATCCCTTATGGATCTATTCTCTAGAGCTTAGCATTCAAGAGAAACTATCCTTAGTTTCTATGTGAGATTAGAGTTTCCTCTTCTAGATTGAGAGAGTTAGAGTGGAAATCCCCTGTCTAGCCGGACCTGTGGTATTAGCTCGGAACATGACAATTCTTTAAATACCTTTGGAACCCACAATCCCGTTGGAAGGATCGGTAGGGCTTATAGGCCGCGTGCTAAGCATCCTCTGAGGTGTCTCTTATCTTGACGGTTCTCCCCAATAGAATAATAACACATATCTTGCTTAGACTAGAACAAGAGTGCAGCCGCGGTCTTCTCTAATCGCTCATATCAAGATCACCTTGTTTGTAGCCTAAAGGTTAATAGCATAGATTTGGTTAGTCAGATGCACCCTTTCTCCCTGTGGAAAAATAAATTATGATACTCTGGATAATCTTCCGGGTGAAGTGCTCACCAGTATCGATGCGCTTGCGGATTACTTCCCAGTGTTTCTTCTGTTTGCGTTAACAAATATCAACAGCGGCCGCCCTACCCCTGTGGCCAATGGCCTTCCACTTCGCGGATCGTGCCTAACCGCCTTTGAGGATGAATCTAAACCACTCGTTTAAGGTCGGTTTGATTTGACAATCCACGTTCATTTGAGGGGGCTATATAAGCAAGGCCCTACCAGCCCTGAGGAAGAGGAGAAATCATTATTAGAGGAAGCCATCAAAGCTAGGGTTTCATATCTCTCTCTCCACCAGAGAATTAGAATAGCTACTCCCAATTCCTTCAAGTTCTATAGGAATGATTAGATAGATTTAGAGAACTGGAGCATCGCGCTCTGGATTTCGGATCTTCGTCATAAAGATTGGTATTATCTTGTATCTTTCTCTATGACTTTATTCTTAATATCATTATGTCGCTATTTATTATGTTCTTAGTTTATTCTAGTTCTATATTTGATATAGTTATGATTGATAATGAGTTTATGTATGAGTTTGCAAAGCGCTTAGCTCTTACCTCGAGGGAGTTAGGTGGTAGATCACATGTAAGCGTGGTGCTTAGATGCTATTTACCTGCAAATGTATCCTATTGGCCAGGTCGTGTGGTAGTTCGTGGAAGTGACAGTTCCATTGATTCTTATATAGTCCACCCCCGGTTGGTAGGACATGCAGAATTGGTATTGCGGAGTAAGTCATGCTATGTTCTGGCTTTCTTTAGCAATGTTCCTTATACATAGATGAAGAGTCTTTTATGCTATATATGATCTTATATGTGCTAGAGTAGATTATGACTTAGTAGATTAGAACATACTTAGAAGTTATTCACTTACTAGTCTGACGTCACCTCACATTTATATGGAGTAGTCTATCTCTAATCTCTGTGTTATTTATCTTTGAGCTTACACTTCAATATCATTATAAGCTAGCTAACAATTGTTTGCACATCCAATGTTTGCACATGGTTTCCATTTTAACAAGCAAACAATTGTATGAATCTTGTAAGCTAGCTAACTTTGCTTTTAGTTTCTCATTTTTCTTTACAAGTTGCTTATCATTGATTGTGCATTCATTTGTGCTTGCACTAGCCTCTAATTTCTCAATTTTAGTACGTAGTTAGCTCAACATTAAGATTGGCAAAAGTTTCATATTGCTCAAGAATGGTATTGTAAGCATTTTTAGAGCTATCTACTTTAGCTTTTACATCATTGATTTTGTTTTGTTGGCTAGTGCAAGCTTTAGCATATTTAAGGTTATCTTGCACAAGTTGCTCATAGGAAGGTAGATCATCATCACTAGAGCTAGAATTTTCGTTACCCCGTGCCATAAGGCATACTTGTAAAGTGCTTGACGATGATTGCTTGCGGTCATGCCTCTTGTGTTGGGCTTCATCATCACTTGATGAGTCACTCCAACTCTTGATTGTGATAAGGGCCTTGACCTTGCAACTCTTCTTCCTTGTCTTGGGTGTGGGCTTATTTCTTGGACAATCTTCAACAAAGTGCCCTCTCTTGCCACATCCATAGCATCCTTTCTTTCTTTGCTCTCTTCTTTGATTTGTGAAGATGCAATCTTCAATTTGGATGGGCACACCCTTGACATTGAGCTTGCGAATCATCTTCTCTACTCCTCGTATGAGCTTAATAGTTTCTTCTTCATCAATGGAGGAGGTGGAGGAGGTGGAGGCTTGATCATCATCACTTGATTCATCATCGTCATCATCATCATCTTCATCTTCTTCTTCTTCACTTGAGGAGCTTGAGTTTGTCTCAACTTTCTTGCTCTTCATATTTTTGTGCTCTTTACATGTGAGAGCAATTGCTTTGCTTGATGAGGATGCTTCTTCTTGACCCATCTTGCGTGACATCTCAAATGCCACAAGCTTGCCAATGAGGATGGCCGGGGTCATTTTACTTACTTCCTCCAAGTTGTGAAGAACGGTGATGATGGATGCATATTTGTCATGTGGTAGCACCGAGATGATCTTCCTCACAATGTCCTCATCTTTTAGCTTTGTCAATCCTATGGAATTGAGCTCATTGACAATTAGATTCAAACGAGAATACATGTCCTTAACAAGCTCATTTTCATTCATTTTAAAGGAATCATAGATTGACTTAGTTAGATAATGTTTTTGCTCACGGACATTGCTTGTGCCGTCATGGAGCTCATGTAATTTTAGCCAAATTTCATGGGATGTTTGTAGAGTAAAAACTTGATTGAAAACATCCACACTAAAAGATTCATACAAGCAATTTTTAGCTCTAGCATTGAAATGAATTTCTTTTTCATCACTCATGGTGGGTTTTTCAGGATTTCTTAGGGGTTTCATCCCGTCACGAGTGACTCTCCAAACAACTAGATCAACCGCTTCTAGGTAGCAAGCCATTCTAGCACATAGTAGGGAAAGTTTGTGCCGTCAAAGTGCGGGGCCAAGAGGTATCCATCCTTCCCTCTCCTAGAGACATCGACTCGAAGGCGGTGAAGCCTAAAGTCCAAAGATGAGCCAACCGGCTCTGATACCAATTGAAAGGACCGTGATGCCTAAGAGGGGGTGGGGTGAATTAGGTCACTTAAAAACTACTCTCTAATCTAAGACCTCTTTTTCTAACCTTAGCAAAACCTATGCAAAAGGTAAACTATCTAGTAGTGCAACTAAGGTTTTGCTAAGTGTTGCTATCTCTACCGCAAAAAGAGTTAAGCAACCTAGTTTCCAAACCTACCAACTAGCCTATCAACTAAGCTAGGTAAAGAAAGTAAGTGCGGAAGGTAAAAAACACAAGGTAAACAAAGTAAGTGCGAAAGGTAAAGAGTAAGGTAGAGAGCAAGGTAGAGCACGAAGGACTCCGGACACTGACCGGAGCATGGGGTCCGGACCAACAGTTTCAAATACGTTAGTCCAATTTAGTTATGTTGATCATTAAACACAAAAATCTAAACTTTATGGGACATGGGGTCCATGTTCCTTACACATTCCATACACTCTCCAGCTCAAACCAAACTTAAATTAGTCTAACAAGCACTTAAAGCAAAGCTATTTTGGGGAAAACAGGAAAACACAGATTCAACATCCAACTTGTAAAATGCACACAACTCAAACTAAAAAGTTTAATGCTGTGAAATTTTAACACAAGATATATCAACAAGTTATCTACAACATTGGTATTTATTGCTACTGTTGAAACCATTAAAATGTAGCTCAAACAATTCAAGTAAGGAAACTTGTTTCTACTGTGCAACAAATTCAAGCAACTACTTAGAACAGTTGTATAGCTTTAACCAACACTCCAAAAATCATGATACAAATAGAAAAGCAAGTTTACATAATTATCTACCACTTTGGTATTTACCTCATTACCAGAAAACACATTTATATAGTGGTTAAGACCACCACTTGGCTGGTGATGAGAAAACAAGCATGTTTTATACATAAAACATTTAAACAATTTGAAAAGTGTGAAACAACAGATTTTATATTTTTCTTATCTCACACTAAGCAAGTATTACTTGTAAAAAAATTATCAAACACAACACATGTAATAATTTCACTTAACAATAAGAACAAGGTTGCACTTTAATAATTAAGCATTTATCAAATTCAACTGCATCATGCACTTTAAATTGATCTTACTGGTACTTAATCATTTTTCATGGGAAGTACATGCTAAAACAAACTAAACTCAACATGAATCATATTTTTATCACAAACCAAACTCCAGTTATGAATTAAACAAGTTAAAATAGACATATAGAGCTTGCTGTTCATTTTGAATTAATTAGCATATAAAAATAGTAAGAATATGTAATTTTATATTTTTCATGGATATATATTTCATAACAAAGCTAAAAGATTTTATCTCACATTATTTTCATTTTTCTACATTTGATTATGCATTTTCAAAAATTAGCAAACATTTCTGAAAAACAAAACAAAAAGAAACAGAGCACAGTCGATGACAGGTGGGGCCCTTATGTCAGGGTTCTTCCCCACAGCATCTCGCCGGCGGCGAGGTTTCTAGCTCAACCAACCCCATAGACGTGTTCACCTACGCAACCCGCACCCAACCATGTAGCTGGTTGTACCCCATACTCACCGGAGCATGCTCGACGATGGTGATGGCAGCACGCAGCGTGGTGCTTCTTACACCGGGCATTTTGAGCTTCTACCGGCCAAGCTAGTGAATGCTACACCATACTTGAACCCTAGCGGTTCGATTGAGCTTGGATTGGAGCCATGCCAGCCTCCGATGAGCTCGACCACATGCACAACGGCACAGTGGCAAGAACACGGCGGCGCTATGGTGCTGTTCCGACGACAGTGAGGCGAGAAAGCTTCAACCAACTCTGACAACGCATGCACAAGCTAACACTCAAACCCTAATGCTATCTAGACAAGCTTGAGAGGTTCTGATAGCCTAGCATAACCCTCGCCGGCGTTGCGGGTGCCGAGTGCTTGCGCATGGCGGAGTTCCTATTCCGACAAACCCTAACCCTAATCGCTTCAACCAGCTCCGCGGTGAGCTTCTATGAGGTCTATGCTACCATGTACATGAGCTAGAAGAAGAGAAGCCTCGGATGGAGCTGGCCACGGTGGCGCAGCCTACGGCCGAGGTACCACAGCCATGGCATACGCGGCGGGGCTTGTTCCCGCTTACCTAGCTTGCTAGCGTTTCAACCAAATGGTGCAAAGTGTAGAGCGGAGGAAGGCGGTGCTATGAGCGTGGTTGCGTGGGCAATGCGGCGGTGTGTTGCTTAGGTGAGCTCGGCGACGGCGGTAGGAGCTCGGTGGTTGGCAATGGCGCTCGGGCGCTCGGCTCTATGCGCATGCGAAGCAGAGAGGAGAGGAGGAAAGTAAGCACACGGGTGGGTCGGTGGAGTGTGCGGATATCCCAGGACGCGGCCGCGCGTGGTTTCCTTGGTGTGCGGCCACCACGTGGTGCGTTTTCCCTATGGCGGTCGGCCACTACCGAGCGGCGCGACTCTCCACTTCTGAACCCCGAACCCGTTCACTTAGCCTGACTGCGCATTTTACAAAGTGATTAACTCACTAACCCTAGTGACTTAGCTTAAACCAATCCCACCATTAGCTAGAGCTATGTGTAATCTCCAAAAGTGTTACAATCAGCTCAAGCTATTTTGGCTTAGTTTTCAAACTGCAAGCATTCAAACACAAGTACATTGAAACTAAAACACAGTTTATGAATTAGGCAAAATTTGAACTTTAAAACAGCCCCTAATTCTGCCTTAATTGGCCAATTAGAGAATGTTAGGGTCCAAATCACCTTTAGGTGGTTAAACAAAGTTTGTTCCTTATTAAATTCTCTACAACTTTGCTTAATCCCTCACTGTCATGCAAGGTCATTAGCAAGGTTGATTTGATTAGTCAAAGGAAAGGGTTCCTAGGGTCAACACATGAGCTTAAACCCTAGTTAACCAAATTTGGCATGGTCACCTACACAAACATAGTTTCATTTGCATCACTAAGCATGTCTAGGTGTTTATTAGTGATCAAAACATCAAGCACTTGTTTATACAAACATAATTCACTCATAGCTATATGTAGGTTGACACATACACATAGAAAGAAACAAGGTTAACACAAGAGTTATTATTTCATGTCACTTATGAATGCATAGATGCATTGATGCTTATGTTTATGCTCATGAAATGATATGCAATGCAAGCTTAACACCTAGGGTGTTACATACACCTTATACGTGATATCCTGTGATAGTTGTTTGTATTTCGTTATTGTGCTTTATTCTGTTTGGAGTTGACTCTTTAGTCAATATCCGTCACTCATCGCCTATGTGAGAGCCGTACATCCATGGAACTGTCTGGCAACAACGGGCAGGTTCCATAATTTGATATTTCAGTTCCTTGTCAATTGCAAGTCACTTAAGAGGATTAGGAGATTAAGCTTTGCTGCTGCATGGTCTCCGCAGGCCTTGCACGGTGCTGACGCCACAGACCCCATTTTTGGTGTCAACAATTCCTCTCTAAATTTGGGATCTAACTTAGCACTGATGTATGTCGGCCTCGGCCTATCACCATCTCCAATGTCAATAACTTCTAATTTATTAGTCGTCTAAATCCTTTGCCCATCTTGCCTTTGTCGTCATCAATTGATGTGTGCATTATTGTTGGTATTTCTTATGACTATTGGATAAATCCTCAAGCGCACATATTATACCATTGTAGCACTTCACCTAGGAGTATTACAAGGTATCATAATTTATATTTTCCCAAGGGAAAGCGGTAGCTAGAAATGATAATTAGAGAGAGATCCTAGAGAGCACCTCAACTTAGTACCAACTAGTATAGGGAGGTAACGAATAATGTAATAGGAAGGTGATGAATGAACAAGTCAAGGTAAAAGATAACTAAGGATAACTAGTAAGTATAGCTAGGTGGGAGGACAATGAGAGAGATAAGGAGTCCTATGTAATTCATTTCTACTTCAATGTACTTAGCAAATTAATTAGTCTAAACACAACAGTTTGCCTCCTCAAAACAATTATGCTAGGAGAGAGGATAGATCAGTAGGAGGACAAAACTCCTACCTGACCGTGCTCTCTTTTTATGGGGGCCTTACCTTTTAAGAACTTACCTAAGAACATGTGGTGGAATACAAAGACTAGACAAGGCTGTCACTCTCTTCCTAGCTACAATCCGTGCGACAAGCGGTAACCAAGGGTAAGATTATGTATAAGCACCACGCTTACACACAACTCATTAGTTTAATTATGATCTACAAGCAAAGCACCCTATGACAGGCAATAATCGCATACAAGAATGACCACGAAGGATCATAGACTATTGATATAAAGGCTAGTAAGAGCATCTCCAACAACTCCTTAAAATTTACTTGCCAAATCCTATAGTTTAGCAAGTTGCTAAAATGTTTGGCAAGTGAAAAAAATATTTATCTCCAACAAATTGGAATTTTAACTTGGCAAACTTCAAAAAAGAGGCCCACGGTCCATCACGACACCACAATCCGCCTGCGTGATCACGCGCGCGACCTTTCTGCTCGACCCCGCCGTCCGCCTGGGCAATCAATCTTGTTTGCATTTTATATTATCTAAATTTGATAGACATACGACATTTTATATTATCTAAATTCAGCATAAGATGATGAGATGAATACATACATACATACATACGGCAACAAGTATATATTTCTTTTAAAAAAATGCATCTGAATCCGGGGGATCAGTTCAGATACCAATCGTCTCTGTCCCTGCAGCTCTGAATCCTGCCGGTATGTCCTTCCTTCCGATTTTCCCACCATGATGAAACAGGGCGGAATTCCAATTGGCGATTTGCCGAAAGACCGACACGGCGACGTGACCTTGATAGCGTCACGTGATGTACTGGCGGGAAGAAGAGCCATGCGTCGCTTGATCGATGTTGCGCGAGGGAGCGTTTCGCACGCGGGGGAGGTTTCGCGCCAGTGGGAGAGGCTGCGCGACAACGGAGAAAGGCCCGGCGTGAAAAAAAAATTTGGCGATACGTAGTGAATAATGTCTGCCGAGATTTACGCACCCAGGGACGATGTTTACCAAGTTGGTAAATATACCAAGTCGATTTAAGGAGTTGTTAGAGAGGTGTTTTCGTGTTTTTTCCAAAAAAATAAGAATACCAAGTGGATTTGAGTAGTTGTTGGAGTGCTCTAATAAACAAAAGCACATAACAATACTATAACAAGTATAGTAATGCTCAAAGTAAATACTAAGTAAAGTAGCAAAAAATTAATATATTGAATAAGATAAGTTTTACAGAAAAGGAAATGTACAAGAGTTATACCAGACTCTCAAGGAGACAATTCTAAAAATCTCGAGCACAGCTCAACTCTACTCTAACTACTAAGATAATCTAAGAAAATGAGCTTGTAGGATTGTCCACCATGTGTAGAGAGGGGGGGTATGAGCCTCTATTTATAGTGGAAGGTGGAGTAGGGGCTACTCCACCACCATATCATCGATCTAGGAGAGCTCCACCTTGAGCCCTTGGATCCATCGCCTTCAAACTGCCTTAGATTCGATGGCTTTGATTTCCATCATGTAGTAAATGTGATGGGGAGTCACCAGGAGCTTCGGAGGGTACATAGGGGGGTCGGCTGACCACCCTATGACATGTGGGCCATCCTAGGGTTTCTAGAAGGAGGCCCGACAGCTCAGGGAAGAGCTAGGGGCTATGGGCCCCTTAGGGCTGTCAGCCAACCCTCTAGGAGTCTTGAGCCCACCACCACCTTCCAGAAGGTGGCCCCACCTATCATGGAGCGTGGTTGACTCTTCTGAGGTGTTTGTTATGTTGATTCTCTTGATATGGGCCCACGGATCATTGTGCACTTGATCTGGTTCGTTGAATGAAAGCACGAGCTGCATCCAAGGGTTGAAATTGTCTTGGCATGGATCATGGTGCCTTGGCTGGCCAGAAGGGTCCAAACCCAGGTCGGTCGACCTGTGTTTGGGTACTTTGGAGCCAGGCTTCTTTGTGGGAGCTCGTGGACATGTCAAGAGTCTCATGGTGTAGAGGGATTGGAGTTTGGCTCCAATCACAAGTCGGCTGACCTGCAAAAGGAGCCTCCAGCACCGCTGATTCTCCTGAAATATCATCTCCTACAAACAAAGGCTATCCATGTACATGTGGAACTAATTGTTGATAAATAACTTCATGAAGTGTTATTCTTCCCTTGAAACCAAGGTTGTTGACGATATTTTGAGTATGTAAAAGTATGTACTTCTTAGTGTCAACAAGAACCCCCAAGCTTAACCTTTGCTCTTCCCAAGCAAATAATCAAACTTAGCCTCGGTGGATCAGGAGTTGCTACTATGCTTCATATTTGAAGAGTACTAAATCTACAATAAACATACTTCTCTTTTGAATGGAAAATTAGCAATGAAAACTCACCCATATTACTGTTGACAGTAAGAATGACCCTTTTTGTCACTATCAAAATACCGTCAACATCCTCATAATCAAAGAAGACACGCATAGCATGAGCATATTTTATCCAATAGCTAGTTCCACATGTCCCTTGAGTATTTGAGTGCAGGTAATGACAAATGGAGAGATTTGGGAGCCAGTGGGCCCACATAGGGGGTCGGTCGACCTCCCTGTGGGGCCACTAGGCCTCCCATGACCCCATGAACCAAGAAGCACCCTGCCAAGTGATCTTGCACCCTTGGATCAAGCACGAGGATCCATGGGCCCACACCAAGGAGATTAATGTGACAATCATCTCAGAACCAACACCTAAAGTATATGACAAGTGGGACCAGCATCCAGAAGGCAGAGGTGGGCCAGAGACCCCATAATGGGGTCGGCTGACCTATCATGGGTTCCACCAGCCCCCCACTTGGTCCCTGACCACTGGGACACCTTCTATAAGAGCAAGGGAGGGCCCACAGGCTAGTACGGGGGTTGGCCGACCTCCCCTAAGGCGGTTTAACCTCCAGTAACCGCCATACTGACTCCCCACATGCTGGAAATCATCACCATCCATCCTAAGGCGGTTTAGAGGTCGGTTGGATCCTACGGTGGTTGATGAAGGTGACGCGGATCACTGACGTGGCATCAGAGTAGACCCTACTCCACCTCTAGCTATAAATAGACCCCTAGAGCTCCCTTATCATTCATGTCTCATTGGAAAACTACTACTCCTTAGTCTCTTAGCGGAACTCTTTAGTAGTGCTATGCTAGTTGGAGGAGAGTGAGGGAAGTCTTCTGGAGAAAGCCTCGGGCCTGTCGGGAGCCTTCTCCGGAGATGCACCTCGGCGGATGCAAGTCTCTTGTAAGTTCAGCTCTTGTAAGTGACTTCTTCCGAGTTCTTTATAGTATTTGGCATTCTAAATCTGGTTTAGCTGTTATACAACTTTTGGTGCTTGTTCATCGCTTTTCTCTAAGTGAAGTGCTTTAATCTTAGGCCAAGGTTAAAGTAGTAAGATAAGTGTAGATGTGGTGTCTAAACTCAATCTTACCTTTGTAAACTGCTTATCGCATGGAAAGTCAGTGGATGCTAGTAGGAAGTGACAACCCTATCTAGTCTTCGTATTCCACCCCGTGTGTAAGATAAGTTCTTAAAAGGTAGGGCCTCAATACAACATGATGGCGCGGTCCGGTTAGAGTTTTGCCCTCTTTCTGATCTATCCCATCGCCTCCTGCAAGAGAAGGGTTGGTAAAGCAAGTATAACCAGCTTTACCTTGTTAGATATCTTTGCTATATCGAACCTCTCAACTCAGTTATCATAGTCTCCCTTGATCCATCATAGGATATATCCATCTTCCTAGTTAACTCACTTCTCATTTCCTGTGGAAAATACGATACCTGGAATACTCCCGGTGAAAGCTATGCTTGACAACCGTACGCTTGTGGTCTTTTCCGTTTGCCACCTTTGGTGTCAACAAGTTTTCTGGCGCCGTTACCGGGGAACAGTAGCTGTTTTAACTAGTATCCTTTGGTCCTATTTTATCTTTGTTTGAGTTTATCCTTCCTTCCACATACACATGTGGATCAAACACCTCTCTTTGAGTATGGTGCTCCAACGGGCGCTATGTTGGAGCCACCTAGTTCATCTCAGGCCGTTTTGGCCGTTCGTTATGAGCTTCGCCCAAGTCTCATAGCGATGGTTCAGGAACAACATTTTTCTAGGGACGAAGATGAAAATCCTTACACTAACCTACGAGACTTTGAACAAATTTATTCATGTGTTCACATCCAAGGGATGATTCAAGGTACTCTTAAGTGGAAGTTATTTCCATTCTCTTTGACGGGAATAGCCAAACATTGGTACGCTCGCCACGTAGATAGTGCAAACGGAGAATGGGAAAAACTGCAATCCAAATTCTGTTTAGCTTTCTTCCCTATCTCTCGTGTTATTCGTCTTCGAGTAGAGGTCCTAACCTTTAAATAAAAGGAGAGGGAATCTCTAGGTGCGGCATGGGCCCGTCTTGTAGATCTAGCAGCTTCTGGCCCTGATCTTGCTATAACGGAGCCTATAATGTTACAACATTTTTATGGCGGTCTTAGCAAAGATTCCGCACAACTTCTTGATATCTCTTCCGAGGGAGCCTTCCTGAGTTTACCCATTAGTGCAGGGAAGAGTCTTCTAACAAAGATTCTTGAAAACACCCCCTATACTAACGTTTTTGATGAAGGACCCGCGGAAGAACAAAAACAAGACCCCAGGATAGAAACAACCTCGATAGCCAAAACTCTTTCTTCTAAATTCCAAGATCCTGCTATCGAACTTGAACCACCAAGGGAAGAAGAAATTCAACCCTTGGAATTCCCCCTTGATATCGAGGCTGATTTATTTTCCGATTTCGGAAATGCCTTGAATCAATCTGTGCAAAAGAAGTCTTTTGCTCGCAAAGCTCCTAACCTTCACATTCCTGGCCGAATAGAGGAAGCCTACCTCTAGGAGACGGTTCAAGAGCTAGCTTCTATTATGAGCAGTGTGTGGTTAGAAGAGGCCGAATCTTCATTTGAGCCAATTCGAATTCTTTCTTCCTCTACAACCATTCCTTGTCAAATCAATAGAGAAAAGTTAGACTCTCTTTATGATCATGCCGTAGGAGTAAGCATCATGTCTAAATCTTTAGCTAATGCTCTCCTAGGTGAAGTAGCTCTGACTCCAACCAATAAGTTCTTGAAGATTCCTTCAGGACAATTGATTGAGAGTTGTGGGATCGCACAGACCATTCCTATGCTAATTAACAAAGTCAATATCCTCTTAAATTTCTTCATATTTGATATAGAGGAATTTGACTTGTTAATTGGGCATCCAGTCATGAGATTTCTTGATGGATCTCTTGATGGAAGCCTTAAGGGTCATCTGGGGAGTAGTATCAAGCTCTCAATTCCGTTAACCAGCTCCGCAAACACCATGATAGAATCGCTCCTAGAATCAGACCCCATAGAGGAAGTGATGGTAGCATCTCTTCTAGAATCATCTCATCCTGATCTAGAAGAAGACGCTGAAGATTTCATCCAAGAAGACGATCTAGAAGAACCCATAGATCTGGAGAAATCCGAACCCCCATCTAAACCCTCTATAGAACTTAAACCCCTTCCAACTGGTTTAAAGTATGCCTTTCTTAACAATGATCGTGAGACGCCTGTAATCATAAGTGACAAACTCTATCCTGAAGAGTCATTTAAGCTCCTCACTGTCTTAGAAAAGTATCAATCATTCTTAGGCTACTCTCTCCAAGATCTTAAGGGCATTAGTCCCGCTCTTTGCACCCATCATATTCCTATAGAACCTGAGGCTCTTCCTTCTAGAGAACCTCAACGCAAATTGAATAATGCGATGAGAGAAGTAGTGAAGAAAGAGGTCTTAAAACTCTTGCACGCAGGGATCATCTACCCTATTCCTCATAGCGAATGGGTTAAACCTTTGCAAGTAGTGCCTAAGAAGGGAGGTATGATGGTCGTTCGAAATGACAAGAACAAGTTGATTCCTCAATGAACCATCGCAGGTTGGAGAATGTGTATAGATTACCGAAAACTTAACAAGGCTACAAAGAAAGAGCACTTCCTGTTACCCTTCATCGATGAGATGCTGGAACAGCTTGCAAAGCATTCTTTCTTTTGTTTCCTTGATGGTTATTCGGGATATCATCAAATACCAATCCACCCCGATGATCAAAGTAAAACCACGTTCACATGCCCTTATGGAACATATGCATATGGGCGAATGTCATTCGGCCTATGCAATGCTCCTGCTTCTTTTCAAAGGTGCATGATGTCCATTTTCTCCGATATGATCAAAGAAATCATGGAAGTTTTCATGGATGACTTCTTTGGCTATGGAAAGACTTTCGATGATTGTCTTGAGAATCTGGATAGAGTCTTACAGAGATGTGAAGAAAAGCACTTAGTCCTGAACTGGGAGAAATGCCACTTCATGGTTCGCGAAGGCATAGTGCTAGGACATAGAGTGTCCGAACATGGGATAGAAATGGATAGATCTAAGATTGAAGTCATAGAACAGCTTCCACCACCCACGAATGTCAAGGGAATCTATAGCTTCCTTGGCCATGCCAGCTTTTATAGATGGTTCATCAAAGATTTCTCTCAAATTGCCCGTCCTTTAACAAACCTGCTAGCTAAGGATGCACCCTTTGACTTCAATGATGAGCGCTTAGATTATTTCTACCTTCTCAAGAAAGCACTCATCTCAGCTCCAATCATTCAACCCCCTGATTGGGAGCTCCCCTTTGAAATAATGTGTGATGCTAGTGACTATGCTGTTGGTGCGGTCCTAGGCCAAACCAAAGATAAGAAGCATCACGCTATCTCTTACACTAGCAAAACCTTAACAGGGCCACAGTTAAACTATGCAACAACTGAAAAAGAGTTGTTGGCCGTGTTTTTTGCTATAGACAAGTTTAGATCTTACTTAGTTTGAGCAAAAGTAATTGTCTACACCGATCATGCTACTTTAAAGTACTTGCTCACTAAGAAAGATGTTAAACCCCGCTTAATAAGATGGATCTTGCTACTCCAAGAATTTGATCTTGAAATAAAAGATAAAAATGGAGTAGAAAATTCTGTTGCCGACCATTTGTCTAGAATGCAATTCAAAGAAGCACAAAATTTTCCCATCAACGATTTCCTTCGAGATGACACACTCCTCAAGGTAACAAACTACAACCCCTAGTATGCAAATATAGTCAACTTTATGGTTGCAGGCCATGTCCCACTAGGGGCAGATACAAAGAAACTAGTTCAGGAGAGTCGAGTGCATCTCTGGGATGAGCCATACCTCTATAGAGTATGCAATGATGGATTGCTAAGAAGATGTGTAACTATGGAGGATGCAATCAAAATTATGGAGAAATGCCATGGAGCAGAATACGGAGGTCACTATGGAGCATTCAGAACTCATGCTAAGATCTGGCAAAGTGGTTTCTACTAGCCAACCATGTATAAGGATACCCAAGATTATGTCAGAAAATGTGCAAGGTGCCAGAAGCACGGGAACATCAACTCCCGAGATGCTATGCCACTCACCAACAACCTACAAGTCGAGCTCTTTGATGTTTAGGGCATCGACTATATGGGACCCTTTCCTCCTTCGAAGGGGTGTGAGTACATCTAAGTAGCAGTGGACTATGTGTCCAAGTGGGTAGAAGCAATACCCTACCGTAAAGCAGATGCAGCCAACTTAAAGAGAATGTTCCATGAAGTGATATTCCCTAGATTTGGAACTCCAAAGTTAGTTATAAGTGATGGGGGATCTCACTTCATTGATAAAGGCTTCCACTAGTTCCTCACCGATCAAGGATTTTGGCACAATGTTGCAACTCCATACCATCCTCAAACCAGTGGTCAAGCAAAAACATCCAACAAACAAATCAAGAACATTCTGTAGAAGACTGTGGATGAGATGGGTACAACTTGGAAGCACAAGCTACCAGATGCACTATGGGCATATAGGACCGCATACAAGACACCCATTGGTATGACACCATACCAACTTGTATACGGAAAGACATGCCATTTGCCTGTAGAATTGGAGTTCAAGGCACATTGGACAATCAAGAAGTGGAATATGGACCTGCCCGCTACTGGAAAATTCAGGAGAATGCAAATCTCTGAATTAGAAGAGTGGAGAGAGAAAGCATACCATAATGCCAGAATATACAAGGAGAGAACCAAAAGATGGCATGACAAGAGAATCAAGTCTAAGGAATTCAATCCATGAGACAAGATCTTGCTTTTCAACTCAAGATTCAAGCTCTTCGGTCACAGAAAACTGAAAAGCAAATGGGAAGGGCCATACCTCGTCGTCAATGCCGCATCTCATGGAGCAATCACACTACAGGACGATGATGGCAAAATCTTTAAGGTAAATGGCCAACGTCTTAAAGTTTTTCATGAGCACGAAACCCCTAAACAAGAAATTGATATGATAGATTTTGTTCTTAATCCAAATTAGAACTAAAATCTACATGTTTTAACTTTTTTGCTCAAATTTCATGTTTGACCTTAGACTTAGCCTAGAATTAGCCTTGTCTTCCCCCTCGACAAAATTTGGCCCATTTGTCCTCTTTAGGAGGTCGACCGACCGCATCTTGGGGCCTTTCAGCTTGAGGTTTCATGGCCTGACTCACCTGACCCGAGGGAGTTCAAAACCTGGTTCGGTCGGACCATAACTTTCAAAAGGCGGTCGACCGACCGTGGTTCGAACCCATTCAAAGTGCCCGTTGCACATGAACGTTGGGCCAACATTCCCCTTCTGTTTCATCATGATTCGAGCGAGAACGAAGGCGTTTGAACATTGGATTTCTCCTTCTTAACTCCCTCTCCTTCTTCTTCCTCCTCCTACCTTGCTCTTTTTCATAACCAGTAGCACCAGCACCACTCCTTGCATCCCTTCACACCCACCTTGATCCTCACCATGGCTCCACTAAGAAACAATGGAAAGATGCCACTCAACCCCTTTGATGGAAGCCCTTCCAAGGTCCAAGACCCCATCAACACCGATGCCATGGCCGTCGAGGTCCTCGACGTTGCTCCCCTCGCCATGGCGCTGCCGCCAGCCCAACCAACCACCCCTAGGGGGGTCGGCCGACCGGGTCATGGAGCTCAGAGAGGATGAGGAGCATTGCACGATCAATGTCTCATTGTCGCAATCTAAACAAGCCGGCTGCACGTTCGGTAACTCCCAAAAGGCCCCACCGGTCAATTGGGGGTGAAGAAGGCCATCGTCTCCACCAACGAAGGCGACACAAGCACGGGCTACACCAGCTCGTACTCGCCATCGACGCCGACGTGGATGCGCCTTCAAAGGGCTCATGGTGGACCAGGAGTGGGCAAGGTGCTTGTCCCTCCTCTCACCTCCGAGGAGCAGAGGGAGGCACGAAACTCCCTGGAATCAAAGGCCTCTTGCAAGTCGGTCCGGCGGACTACCAACCCGCCTTCCATCACCAGCCCTCCAGGCCAATTCCAAGAGGAGGACGAAGAAAGCGACATGGAGAAGCTGCTACGCATAGTCGCTAGACTTAGAGACAGTAACACAAAACTAGCGGAGAGGGCAGCAGAAGAAAGGAAGGCACATTTAGATTTGGAGGATAGCTTCAATGATCTTCGCATTAGCACTAGCGCGAAGATCAAACGCTTGGACCAGGAAATTAAGAGAGAGGATCTCTTTGCCCCTCCTTCTCCATAGATCACTAGTGTCCCTAATAAGCTAGACAATTAGATTTGTTTTCAATCATTTTTCCTTCATTATTGTAACTTGTGCCTAGAATGAAATTTTGAATTGAATAAAGATTTGGTTCTGCTAGTGTCTTACCCCAACAGAACCCCTGCATTTGATCTATCTTTATCACTGGTTACAGTATGCTCCAAAACAAGTATGGGGGGGTGTCAGTCGACACCCCAATGTACCAATTCACCAGTTTGGCCATGGAACTATGGTGTACACGGTCATGACATGTTCCACAAAAAAGTTAGACCTCAATGACCACTTTTGTGCATCGGCCGATGCACCTTAGAGACTAAATTTCAGAACTGACAGAGAAGATCAACATTCGGCCGACCTCACCTATAAGCCTCGGGTCCACCAGCCAGCATCCACTTAGCCTCAACATCAATCCTGACTGGTTTGCCACATCTCTCCCCTTTTCCTCTATGCTTTTATTTGTTTACTCATTTTCTCTATTTAAAGAAAAATGAAATAAAAATAATTTCTTGATGAAATGAATCTCTTAGTTTATTTCCCTTTTCATTGTTGAATAAAACAAGAAAATCGCATCCGAAATTAAAATTTGAAAAAAGTGACATGGTCTATGACATTTAAAGGACAAAAGCGTCAGAAAGACAAATTCTTGCTTTTTGTTTATGCTAGTGGGAAAATACTTTGATAGGAAAATGATATTGACTAAGTTGTTGATTATTGTGATATAGTCTCGGCTCATGATTCATACCCTTTCTATTTAAAGTTCTTGGAGATTAATTTTTGAAAATGTCATAAAACCATAATGTCACTACTCCTCTATAGTAAGAAAATTCGTACCAAAGCCATAAATGTTTATACATGTTGAAAAACTTCCTCATATGCTGCTTGTAATTGCTTTGAGTTTAGTCAAACCTTGTGACCTTTGTTGAGAATTTTGTCATAGTTCAAAGATCAAGATCACGTACACCCACATATATTCACTGCTTCTACACTAGAAGTACGCAAAAACATGCCTTTCATTTACATGATCCATGTTCATCCAATAAATACTCTGGAAATAAATGATATGATCTCTTCCAAAATTCTTCAAAAGAGATATGGCTATCACAAAAATGATGATGAGCAAAAGCTCTAATATATAATATATATATATATATATATATGATGATAGCCATGTCTCAAGTATTTCTAAAGTTAGAGAGATCATATACATAGTTAAAGAGTACATGTTAGTCCACTACCATTTATCCACACACATGCACATCTTGATCTAGGATTATGACAATCTTCTCCTTGGATCCTTGTTTTGGCTTCACAATATAAGACATGCAAGTTTGCTACATTGTTTATCCCTACCTAAGCTCCACATAAGCCTTTTAGAAGTAGGAAGATAAATAGAAGGCAACTTCATGCCTTGGTGAGGATTTATACACCTTGAGCGATCTCGAGTGCTATAAGAGGAGTAACTTGACTTATGAGCTTTGTTTTTGAAAAACTTATCAAAAACTCCAAGTACTAAAATATGATTTGGAGAAGATGAATTTGCTTTGAGAATTGTTCCATTTCTCAACCTCTCAAGGATAAGTTAGCTAATACCACATATCCCACTTGTATGACAAAATGTCTTGAGTAAATCTTTATGCTTGCTTTATACTTTGAATAGCATAGTCATGTTAACTTCTATCCTTTCCTCGAGGACGAGCAAAGAGGTAAGTATGGGGGATCTTGTTGACGGTAAGAATGACCCTTTTTGTCACAATCAAAATACCGTCAACATCCTCATAATCAAAGAAAGAAAAGCATAGCATCAGCATATTTTATCCAATAACTAGTTCCACATGTCCCTTGAGTATTTGAGTGCAGGTAATTACAAATGGAGAGATTTGGGAGCCAGTGGGCCCACATAGGGGGTCGGCCGACCACCCTGTGGGGCCACTAGGACTCCCATGCCCCCATGATCCAAGAAGAACCCTACCAAGTGATCTTGCACCCTTGTATCCACCCTGTATTACCTCTCAAAGGTTCGGATTCAAAGCACGAGGATCCATGGGCCCACACCAAGGATATTAATGTGACAATCATCTCAGAACAAACACCTAAAGCATATGACAAGTGGGACCAGCATCCAGAAGGCAGAGGTGGGCCAGAGACCCCATAAGGGGGTCGGTCGACCTATCATTGGGCCCACCAGCCTCCCACTTGGTCCCTGACTAGTGGGACACCTTCTAGAAGAGCAAGGGAGGGCCCACAGGCTAGTAGGGGGTCGGTCGACCTCCCCTATGGCGGTTTAACCTCCAGTAACCGCCATAGTCACTCCCCACATGCCATAAATCATCACCATCCATCCTAAGGTGGTTTAGAGGTCAGTTGGATCCTACGGTGGTTGATGAAGGTGACGCAGATCGCTGACGTGGCACCGGAGTAGCCCCTACTCCACCTCTAGCTATAAATAGACCCTTAGAGGTCCCTTATCATTCATGCCTCATTGGAGAAACACTACTCCTTAGTCTCTTAGCGGAGCTCTTCAGTAGTGCTATGCTAGTTGAAGGAGAGTGAGGGAAGTCTTCTGGAGAAAGCCCCGGGCCTGTCGGGAACCTTCTCCAGAGCTGCACCTCGGCGGATGCAAGTCTCTTGTAAGTTCAGCTCTTGTAAGTGACTTCTTCCAAGTTCTTTATAGTATTTAGTATTCTAAATCGATTTTAGTTGTTATACAACTTTTCGTGCTTGTTCATCGCTTTGCTCTAAGTGAAGTGCTTTAATCTTAGGCCAAGGTTAAAGTAGTAAGATAAGTGTAGACATGGTGTCTAAACCTCATTCTTGCCTTTGTAAACCGCTTATCGCACGGAAAGTCAGTGGATGCTAGTAGGAAGTGACAACCCTATCTAGTCTTCGTATTCCACCCCGTGTGTAAGATAAGTTCTTAAAAGGTAGGGCCTCAATACAACATGATGGCACGATCCGGTTAGAATTTTGCCCTCTTTCTGATCTATCACATCGCCTCCTGTAAGAGAAGGGTTGATAAAGCCCGTATAACCAGCTTTACCTTGTTAGATATCTTTGCTATATGGAACCTCTCAATGCAGTTATCATAGTCTCCCTTGATCCATCATAGGACATATCCATCTTCCTAGTTAACTCAGTTCTCGTTCCCTGCGGAAAATATGATACTCGGAATACTCCCGGTGAATGCTACGCTTGACAACCATACGCTTGCGGTCTTTTTCCATTTGCCACCTTTGGTGTAAACAATTACCTTAGTCCTCCATGGGGCTTATGGCTTTATCCTTTGTCTTGGGTGGTTGAGAGATAGAACAACTTGACTTGAGCACTACTTTCTTATTCTTCACAAGTTTCATATCGGAGGTTTTGTAATGTTTTCTAAAAGAAAGACTTAATGTTCCTCAAATGGTACTCTCGAGTCGCTCATATGGTGTATGATTCCTCACCAAGGCACATATTTAAAGTTGCCTTCTTTGCATATATTGTAAAGTCAAATGTCGGATCCAAGGAGAGAAGTGTCATACTCTTAGATCAATATGTGCAAGTGTGTGAAACATGGTAAATGATCAATACTCCTCTATTTAATATGATCTCTCTTTTTAACTTATTATTTTGAGACATAGCTATCTTTTCTTTTTCTATGAGCTTTCATGTGCTCATCATTTTTTTCTCTAAAACTTGGGACCTTCATGTGTCCCTATTTTTCTATTTTTCATAATTTTGCATAGTTTATTTCTCATTTACTAGCAATGTACTAGAGAGATACTCTTTTATAACATGGAGCATGAACTTTGTGGAAAATTGAAGGCATGTTTTTGCGTACTTCTAGTGTAGAAGCAACATGTATATGTGGTGTGTGCGTGATCTTGATCTAGGGAGCATGATAAGTCTCTCAACAAGGGTCACAAAACTTGACCAAACTCAACACAAAGTAAGTAGCTTATGTAGAAAGCTTATATCATGAAAGAGCAAATATGGCTTTGGTAGGAATTTTCACCATTGAGGAACAAAAAGTGTTTTTATCATTTTAAGAAATAAAAACTCTGATAGTCATTCTTGTTTTAAAATAATATTATAGCAGCTCTTGTCTTGTTATATCATGTCTCACAACAACTTAGACTTAGTTACAGCATTTGCAACCCACAAAGTTTAGGTTCATGGTGGTTTCAATTAAGCCAAGTAATCCATACATAGAGAAATACCAAGTTGTAAACTAAGCAATAGAGAAACATTTAACACAACAACTATTCATCATTTCCATAAGGGAGATAAACATTCATGAATCATATATAAGTAGCGGGAAATATTTTTGTTCTTTTTGTCATATTCAGATTTTTTTGAGATGCAAGCAAAGATAAGCGATAGAATGCATAAATGTAAATGCTAAAATTAAACACTTACCTTAGTGGGGGAGGGAACGTCCCCCCAAGCTTATCTTTTGCTCAATAGTGTGGTGGCTGATATGGATGTTGTTGCCACCACATTCTCCATTGCTAGATTTCTTCTTGAAATGTTTGGAGTTGTTCGGTGGTTTGTTGAACTATACTTGTTGTAACACCATTCTCAACGTGAAGCTCACCTATGGCATTGGTGAGATTATCCATTTGTTGCCACCGGTCGTGATGCTCCCTGTCTTGTGAGGACGAGAAGGATGCTCTTGGTCCTTGGAGACGTGGTGGTCGAGGAGGCCTACCACTAGAAGTGTCCATGGCATCAGAAGTTGCATCATCTTCCTCCTCACCAATAACTCTTTGGGAAGGACCACCTTGCTCAAAATGAGCAAACTGTGGCCCCTCACGTGCTTTCCTGTTTGAACCTGCAACACCTTTTCGTCTACTTCCTTGGTCCAAATCAAGGGTTAGTTGGCAGGTCCTATACAACTGACGTTTCTCATTTGGGAAAGGAACCTCAATTGTATGGCCACGATAAATCATTTTAAGGCCACCTCTTGGCCCTCTTTTGAGCATGTGAGCAAGTTAAAGATATTCTTCATAAATTATTGCTCTAGGTGCATCGATATATTCAAAAGGATAGGTACCATCTAGCAAGTTCATAGATTTGGCAAGACGAATGATTAAGGATGTGAATTTAATGGGACCATTTATTTCAACCGATCTTTGCCCAAAATCTACTAAGCATTTGATAGGAGAGACATGAATTTTATGAACCATGGCATATAGCAATTTTAACTCTATAGCTCTTAGCATGTTAACATCATTTCCAGGAAACATTGTCAAGCTCATCCATTCGTGAGTAAAGCGAAGAGTTGGGTTATGAATTTCCTCAGGTTTGGGGTTGGAGCAATCATGTAAAGTAGATATAGACACCCAAAATTCCTTTTTGTTAAATCTACTTATGGCATAGTCGAAGTCTAGCAAGCATGTGTCATCAAAACCAAGAGAAACATTAAGTTGGTTCCATGTAAGATTAAAGCCTTGGTTGAACATGTGAAAGGATATCTCATCATGAGAAACTTGTAAAGAGCACAAGAACTCTATGGTGAGCAATTTAATTCCTCGTTCATCAGTTACTTGCCAAAAACTAGACCCACCAATGGTAGAGAAGATGACATTAAATTCGGTTTCCATACCTACGTTGTGGAGGAGAGTAGGATCCAAAATCCAAGTATGCTTGAAGGAGAGTACCCCAAGGGAGAGATACTTCTGATACTCTAGTTGGTTAAACCAGAGACCACTTTCTGAATTGTACGATCTCATTGGGGGCACCATGAGTGCACCAAGATGAGGTACCTCCATTGGCGTTTCTTGCTCCTCTTGAGGTTGTTCTTCGCTTGGGTGGTTCTCCCAAGTGTATCGGGCAGAACCACCCTTTCTCCTTCCTTGAGAAGTGTCATTGGATTGGTGGGAGTGTCAAGATGAACTCTCACTTAGAGCTTGCTTCATCTTCTTGAATGCAGACTTCAAAGGGTTCTTCATTTTCTGGAAGACAAGCGAGACACAAAAACAAGACTAGGACAAGGATTAGCGTTAGTGTTAGTTTCCTAGTTTGCCTTGCGGAAGGAGACTTGAGCTAAGAGAGAAGCTTGATGAAGGTATTTTTGGGTTTTTGTTTTTGTGGACTTGAGAGAGAGTAGCACTACTTCTATGGGGCTAGGAACTTCACTTGAGAGAAGTGGAGAAAGAGCAAGGGAAGAGCAAGGAAGAAGTGCTTTGAGCTCGAATGAATTCTAGTTGGAGTGTGCGGATTTGAGCTCTTCTTGCATGGGCTTTTATAGGGGGAGAAGATGGAGTGGTGCAAGCACCATGGGGGGGGGGGGGGGGTCGGTCGACCCATCCTTGTCTCCTTTTTGCACAAAAGCTCCTTGGATACCTTGCTTTAGTCCTTAGTGGAGACATGGAAGTGATAGGGCACCAACAAGAGAGGTCGGCCGACCCCATGATGGCCCCATTGAACTTTGGAAAAGGCACCCCTTGCTCATGACTGGAAGACAAGCAAGGATGGGGACACCAGTAATCTCATGATGCTCATGCTAGTGGGGTTTACTTTGGTTGCCTTTGAGGTGGTGAAAAGAAAGAAAGGAAATGTCCCTAAAGCATTTCAGGATTTGAATTTCACTTTAGACAAAGCATGATATTCTTAGACAAAGCATGATGGGTGGAGGAGATGTGACCAAAGGGTCCTAGGGTGGTCGGCCGACCTACCCTAGGCCTCTTTTGCTTTTCTTTTTGATCCATTAATGTCACATCATGCTCCCCATGGAGAAAAAGGGGCTTATGGTCATTAGGGGTTCGGCTGATCCCACCTAGGACCTAAGCCTGGCCATGTTTTAGTGCTAATCTAGTCTCAAGGTTTTATTCGATCTAAACTTTATTTTGCTAAGTTTTAAGCATGATAAAAATTAAAGGAATGGAATAAATGTAAACATAAATAAAGGAAATAAAAGATAACTACCGATTTACCTTTCGGTGAGGGCTCCTTGATTTTAAATCCTTGGAATAGGACTTCTCCTTCTCGTTCATTCTTCGAATGCACTTGCTGGTCCCGGAGATGGAGACCGGGATGCGTGCACCTCCTTCTGTTGCCATACCTGCCTTAGCTTGGTGGGTCCGTTCTTCTTGAGTTCATTAATCTTGGCCTCCAGGTATTGCTTCTTTTGGCGTGGAGCTTGAACTCTTCTTCTTGGTTGATGTGCTTTGACCTGTTTGTTAATTTTATAACCATTGCAAGCATACTTTACCTTGTGACTCGGGAATTGGAAATGGATTTGACCCGATCCCACATAGATGACCGTGTTGGTGGCGTTGAGGAACAACCTTCCCAAAATAATGGGAACATCCACATTGGCTCCCATGTCCAAGATGATGAAGTCGGTAGGGATGTATTCATCTTGGATGCTCACCAAGATGTCCCTAGCAAGTCCTTCGGGAAACCACATGGTTTGATCTGCCATCTGCAAATGAACACATGTAGGGAACAAGGGCCCGCCTAGAAGATTATTATAAGTTACCTTGGACATGATGTTGACGCTCGATCCAAGGTTGCAGAAGGCGGTGTGGAAGGTCTGTTGTCCAATTGAGCACTTGATTGTCGGATGGCCTGGATCTTGCTTCTTCATGATGAAGGGAGGATCGAGAAGATAGCCCCAATTGGAGCGAAGTGGAGGCTTGCCGAACCTCATTATGACCATGTTAACATTTTCAATTGGATCATCTGGTTTCCTAGAATTCTACCTTATTCTATAGATGGAATAGCTGCAGCTAATTGAGCTAGTTGTGTTTCTAACATTTTGTTAAAGCTCAATTGATTTTTCATAGCAGAGGCAAAGCTATCCATTTTCTCACTAAGGCTTTCAAGAACTTTATCATTGGCTATCATCTTTTTATTTATACCATCATTAATTTTAGATTGGCCAAGAACAAGATCTTTCAATGAAGGTTGGTTATTGTAAGAATTGTAATTATTATAACTGTTACCTACATTACCTTGGTAGAAGGGGCGTGAATTTCAATTTCCTTGTTGCTAGGTTCGATACCCGTTGTTGTTGTTGTTGTGGTTGTTGTTGATGAAGTTCACGTCCTCCTTCGTCATCTCGGGACAATTGTTGCCTGAGTGATCATTTCCCCCGCATACCTCACACCATGGATCGGCTTTGATAGCTTGTGCGGCGGCAATGCGGTAAATGGCATCTTGTTCCTTCTTGGAACCTTCTTCTATCTTCCTCATCAAGAGGTCCATCTTGGCAGAGAGTATGTCCACCTCATTGACGGTGTGCATTGTTGGGGATATTACCTAGGCATATCCCCGGGGACCTTATGGGCCTACCGACCAGAAGATGGCCTAGCTCGCGAGGCCCTGCAGCACGCGACCAGCCCATCGTGCTCGCTAGGGACTCCGAAGAATTCTCGCTCGCCAAGGAAGATCCTAGTAGATAGACTCGGATCCCTTACCTTAAGGGACCGATCGCAATCTGTTAGGATATGGAAACTGTAACCCAGCTCCCCGGCTATATAATGCGAGCAGGGACCCTTCGAAACCATCTGATCTACAACTCGTGTAACCTAATACTCATATCAATCCAACCACCAAAACATAGGACATAGGGTATTACGTTGATTTGCCGGCCTGAACCTGTATAAATCGTCGTTTCTACGCTCTCTGTGTTATGCTTGATCGCCGTTGCCACACCTTCGCCTACAATCTACTACCGTAGGGTACCCCCTAGGTAGACTGCGATGCATATTTCGTCGATAGTTGGAACGCCAAGTAGGGGGTGTATGCAACGACCCCATGGCTCGTCGAGCGGTTACCTTCCCCAGATCCATGATCATCCCTACGAGCGGAGCTACCATCCAAATCAGATCCATGATCTGGACCATTGATGGAACCATCTCCATCTCGGAGATCGCGGAACCCACTCAGCCCCTCACGCTGAATCCTCCTCTGATCGAAGAACCAACTACCGAGACGACACGAAACGCTCCGGATCGCGTTGCCCTAGACAACTTCGCGAGCACCATCAACCGCGTTGATGAAGACCTCGCCGACTGTGTCAGCCTCGTCGACGCCGCCCGATGTCGACTTTTTCCTCATATGTTGACCACGCGCGCCTTCAAGAAGTCCTCTCTAGAAGCTTCACGACGCCGACCAGCGCCCGGCTCCGCGAGCCCCACCACCGGGCAAAAGCGCCGACGTGGCAACAGTCACAAGGAGATTCTCGATGGCCCATGCCTTCTACATGAACAGGGAAAACACACCACGCGGGAGGGCATCGCGCTTAGAGAAGTTGTTCAAAGCAAGGCGGACAAGAAGCGATCAGACAATGATCCGGCGAAAGACGACATGGCGGAAGCACCAACCGCCAACTTCACGAAAGTCGCGCGCATCTTCCCCATATTCGGCGGGTACCCAAGAGATAATGGTAGACGTCGCCGCCGAACTATCACCAACGACAACGGCACGAACGCCTCTCCCTCGGGATGGGCGAAGCGCCAAATCGATTTCTCCAGGAACAACCAGTGGACGCACCACGATTACCCTCGTTGCTTTCCGTTGATCTTCAGTGCGGTTGTCTCGACCAGCCTTTTTAAGAAAATACTCATTGACGGGGGTAGCTCCCTCAACATCATCTTCCTAGGTACGCTTCAACGGCTCAAATATCGGGAGAGAAACCTCCATCTGGTGGGCTTCTCATTCAGCGGCGTTATCCCTGGTGGGACCTCGAAGCCCGCCGGATAGATTACTCTCTTGGTACGATTAGGGTCAGGTCGCCACATCCGCAAAGAACCCATCAACTTCATCATCACCGACTTCGACACCCCATACACCGCTATCCTTGGTCGGCCGATGCTCTCAAGACTTATGGCTAAATTCTTGGCCGATGCGATCAACCATGTCGAGCGTCAGTCAGCCTGCATCGGCCGTAGCTGTTCAACCCACGGTGGCTACAAATCAAAGCTATCATCCCAGGATACAAGAGTTGCAAGCCCCAGCTGGCTATCAGTCACCGGCAACTGCTTGGCCGATGCAACAAGGTGTGCCAATTGCCAATCAATCTGCATCGGCAATGACCGCTCAAGATGTGGTACCCACAGGTCAAGGCGATCATTCAAGGGTACAAGGACAGATCTCAGCTAGCGATCAACCGATGGTGAATTCTTGGCCGATGCAAAGCGTGTTACATGCCAGTCAACCTGCATCGGCAATAGTTGCTCAGCCTATGGTACTTGCAGATCAACGCTATCATCCGAAGGTACAAGGGTTGCAAGAGTCAGCTGGCTGTCAGCCATCGGCAAATCTTTGGTCGATGCAACAAAACATGCCGAGTGTCGATCAGTCTGCATCGGCAATAGCTGCTCAGCCTGTGGCACCCGCAAGTCGAGGCTATCATCTGAATGTACAAGGGCTGCGGGAGTCAACTAGTTATCAGCCATCGGTAAGTTATGAGCCGATGATGCCTAATGCAGGTTGGATCGGTCAATTGCTGATTCAGAGGCAATATGTGCAGCCTGAACACCGAGTGGCAGAAGTTCCACAGCATCACTCAGCGAATCTTCCGAGCGAAGGATCGGTATATCAACCGATAAATACTACACTGCAGTACTTGCAAGAAAGAGCGTACAATGAGACATCGGTACAGCAACCGATGAATGCAATAAATATAACGCCACGGCACAAGCTAGCAACGGTGCAAAATTACTCATCGGCACTACAGCCGATGCATGGTGTTATCATAACTGGTGCTATGCACGCGTCAATCGCCCGAAGTGCTTTGAATTCAAGATCTGGAGAGACAGATCAGCATACTCGGCCGGTAGGCATCCAGAACTGCTCATCGGTTAATCAGCTGATGCACAATATTCAGCAAATTGGTGTTACTGATGTATTGGCTGCCCCGATTTGCTCGCCACAGGGATATGAAGTACATCAACTAGTGGACATCCAGAGTGGCCCATCGGTCAATCAACCGATGCACAATATTCAATAGGTTGGTGCTGTCAAGGAGCCGATCACTCCGGCCTACTTAGTGCAAAGATGTGAAGAGGTGCGTCAATCTACTCAATCAGTAAGCGTCCAGGATTGCTCATCGGTTAGACAGCCGATGCATGATGTCCGACAGATTGGTACCGCTGATGTATCGATCGCTCTGGCTTGCTCACTACGGAAACATGAAGGGATGCATCCATCTGCCCAACTAGAGAACGAATTTGCGCATCGGCAAGATCTAGACATAAAGGTGTTTTCGACCAAGAAGATAGAACATTCAGAGCTGGACGAAGAGCCAGACCTCGACACTGCTGAGTTGGAGAAATTCACCTTTGATATCACAGAAGTCGATCAGGACGGTAAATCACCTGGGCATAGGAAGGCTCGGAGCGCAGGGGTGCTCTTCGTTGGACAAGGGAGCTCTGAATCAGATGACGAGACGAATGTCGGCACTGTTGAATGGGTAAATGATGGGGAGCCGATGCCTCGTGCGCTTAGCCAGAATAGGGCTGGAAAGTTCACCTTCGATGTCACGAAGGCCGATGGGATATTTGACTTATTGCTTCAGGAAGGGCGAATTAAGCTAGCCCCTAATCAGGTAATTCCATCGGCCGAGGAGCTCAAGGATACCAGGTACTGCAAGTGGCACAATACAACTTATCACAGTACCGACGACTGCAAAGTGTTCAGGCAGCAGCTGCAGTCAGAAATTAACTCTGGACGGATCCAATTTGAAAATCCTAAAGTCCAAGAACCAATGGAAATTAATCAGCGCCTGTTTCCAAATAATATGGTGGGAGCCGGTGGAAAAACTAAGGTGCTGACATCGGACGCTGCTAGAAAGAGTGCATCGGTAGATCCTGATCATCAAATGGCTGAGCGTGACGTCGGAAAGTTTGCCGATGACAGGAAAGGCAAGAGAATTGCCGATAAAGGTGCATGTGTCAGTAGGGCTCCTGGTATAGTAATCACGCACAAGCTACCAAGGTGGAACTATCGGCAATCACGAGATGAACGATATCGGTAGGAAGAAAAAGAACATTGGGAGTGGCTTCGTCGGAAAAATTATTGGAAGTGTCCCTTCTTCATTCACTGTTGGGAAGAAGGCATTAAGCTACCCACTGCCGATGACTATCCTGAATGCAACGGGTATCACACTGCCGATCAGTCAAGTAAGCCTTGTTTGGATGATTGTGCATCTAGGTGCGCCAAGCCGCTCAGAGAGAGGAGATCGGCACATGACCAACTAGGGGGCAAGCTTAATGCCCATAGCAGGCTTGATAGGCAGGTTGATCAAGGGGGGAGCAAGGAGCAGACCAAGATAGAAACATCCGATGAAGAAGTGCTCTCCAGAAATTCAAACATCGGAAGCAATACCGATGTAAGTAATGAAAGGCAGCACCAGCCTGTCTAGAAAACCAAACTCCCTCAGTGGTGCCCTAAGAGTTTAACAAAAACCCAGAAAAGAAGAATTCAGCGCCAACGCCGCAATGACCTGTACGATGATGCAAAACTCCCAAGGGAGAAGCAGTGGAGGCCAAAGCGCAAGGATGGAGATCCATCGGCAAACAGCAATATTTTGCTAGTGGTCTAATCGAGGTCAATCATGGACCTGTTGGCTTGAAGGCTGCAATCGGCAAACTAGCGATTTCAATTATTATACTTGGGGGCACCTACCGATGGTTTGTGTATGGGACGTCGTATTGCCGATAGGTTCATTAACTGCCAGAAGATGGTTGTAAGAATGATTCTGCCGCGCTTGCGATGACTAAGTGTGTGGTGCACGCATTCTGGGGGTTACTCCTCGTACTCTTTGGTGGGTCTGTCGGCATTGTTCTAATTCTGATCCGATGGAAGTTTGGAGCCTCATTGCCGATTATTGTTATAGTGTTGCTAAATGCCAGGGTCTGTTAATAAGTGAGGATTACTCAGGATTTTAGCCGACTTGATGAGTTATGGTATCGGTGATGATTGCCGATGACTGGGTGAACGAGTTTGCCGATGGTACTCTGGTGTGGAGGTTGATTTTACCGATCAGGATTGAATTCTAGGCCTGGGAGTGGTTTCCTAATCAAGTTCCTATCGGATAAGACAGTCTGCCTCCAGCAAAGCATACATTCCAGGAACTCTCGAAGGAGTTGACATATGACGTGCTTGTTTGGATGCCGAGGAAAGAGAAAATTATAATACATCGGTAAAAACGTGTAAACGTTATATTACAAGGCCTAGAATTAAGTATCGGAGTTACATTTTCGCCGATACGATAAATAAATTACAGTAGGGAATGAATGACCGATATCGTACGCAGGCGAATCTGTTCTATCTCGTTCATCTCCTTGGCGTCAGCATCGGCAGAGCCCTCGACCGGCTTGATCTTCTTCTTCCACGAGATGGCTTGCCGGGCATTCTGGTCCCTCTCTTGCCGCAGAACCCTGATGGCATCGGATAATTGGGTTCTCTGCTGGTTGGCTGCGGTCAGGTCCTCTTCAACCTTTTGTAACTCGGCCAACAGCTCTTCTTTTTTGGCCGATAGCCGAGTGATTTCTTGATCGAGGCCGTTGATGGAGGCTTCTGCCTGGCCGATGCCCTTGTGCTTTTCATCGGCAATATTCTTGAACTTAAGCTTCTCTTCCTCGCTCTTGGATTGAGCGGCCCTATCGGCAATGCGACGGGAAAGCCGCTGGTATTGAATTTGCTTGATGTCGAGGAAGGTTGCCTGGAGAACGATTTCTGCCATATCGACAGGGAGATGACTTTGGATGTCTTTGAAAGCAATCCTTGCTGCCGATGAGTCTTGAATGAGCTGGGATGTGTCTTGTAGCAGCAAGGAAAGCAGTACCTCGAGCTTGGTCTTGATCTCTGCCGATAGAGCTGGGACAGAGCTCTCTTCCTCCTCGTCATCGGGTATGTCAACCGAGAAGGAAAATAGGTTGTCTGCTTGGAGGGGGTTTTGGCGTCTATCTTCGTGCTGCGGGTTGAGGCTGAAGGAGAAAAGACTATCTGGAGAATCTTGGGCCTGAACATAGAGGGGTTAAGATATGCCGATCGAAAGATTATACTAGAATTTTCAAGTGATTAACTTACCATCTTGAAACGGATTTCTTGCCCAGGACTTGGCATATTAGATGGTCCAACCTCGTCTTGAACATTGGCAGCAGTTGCCGATGACTGGGCTTCTGCCAGAGGAGCAGTCGACGCCGTCGGTGATGGTAGTATTGTCACTAGCGTTGCTTCCGGTGTGATACTTGGTGGTGGCGGTGATGCCGCTCTTTCATCGGGGTCTTCGGTTGGTACCGATGCCGATATTGCCTTTGCTGCTACAACGGGAGTTGTCTTGTCAGCAGTTTCGGCTGACGGCGCCGACACTGTTGCTTTGGCTGCTGTAGGTACAGCTGCCTCATCAGGGACATCGGCTGATGGTACCGATGCCGATGCCACCTCCACCACCATTATGGGGGTTTCTTCGTTGGGAGCTTCGGCTGACGGTGCCGATGCCGCTTCCGCCTCTGCCGCTGCAGCGGATGGAACTGCCTCCTGACCGAAGACGTCGTCCATCGGATGATCTAGGATAGGAGCCGTTGGAGTTTCTGCCGATGACGCGCCGACAGTTGGTGGTGCGACTTGTGCCGATGACGAAGATGGGCTAGCCAGCTTCAAACGCCTCCTGTTCCTTGGCGCGGCAGTAGAAGAAGATCCAGCCCATTTCGACGAGGACTGGGGGGGCATCGGCAGCCGAACTTGGAGGTGCTTGTTTGCTTGGGGTAGTTGTCGATGACCTCATAGCCTGAAAATATTCAATGCAAGTTATACAAAGTAAATGTTGTCGATTAAACAGTATATAATCGGTATGAGTGAAGATGAGTTTACTGCAAACACCCGCGTTAGGGCAGCAGCAGCGGCCGATGTAGCCTTGGCTTTTGCATGTGTCGGTGTGGGTACCTGTCAAAGGATGAAGGCAGCTAACGAGGGAGCTTTATTGCCGATGAGTGATACGGGACTCATCATTCGAAGCTTGAAGGGCTTGCCACTCTTACTCATCGGAGGAATCGGGTCATCAACCTGTCAAACGCAAAAAGGTTAAATACCGATGGCGAAGGTAAAAGTAAGGAATGCATCGGAATGAGGACTTACTACGTCATTGGGGATGATATGATCGGCATCGATCATGTGCCGATAGTAGTGCGATGATTTTGCAAACAGTTGACACCTCCATTCTTGCCACCAAGACTTGTACTCATTTGTAATAAAGGAGGTTGGTGACCAGGAGGACAAGTCAAGATCTGATACATCGGCATCGGCAGGAAGGTTGACAACCTTGTTCCAGTCCAGAGCACTGGAGAATGTCTGCCTGGGCTTCACTACCTTGGAGTAACAAAGCTTGATCGGCAGTTGGCCGAACGCCAGTTGTCTTGCCGCTACCGATGGGGAGTAAAACTCAAATGATGGAGGGGCATTCTTTCCCGATCCAAAGATGTTCACTGGGATAGCTCGAGGAGTGATGCTGGCCTTCATGATTATCTGGTTTTCAGGTACATTCCCATCGGTAAGGTTAAACAATAGTGGGAACTGGCTGTCTTCATCGGCATATGGCCACCAGAGCCGTTCTGTGGCAGGAATTCCATTGTAAAACTTATGAAAAAATAGACCGAATTGCTCCGCATCGGCATCGGTCCCTGGCAGCACTATAGTGGCCTCTCCAAAGTTGAGTGGAGGGCGAGTTGCTGATTCATCCTCCCCACACTGGTGGTCTTCTGGTATGTCTCTCGGGAAACGTTGGGCGAACAAGTCAAGTTGAAGTGCTTTCTGCATATGTGCGTTCAGCCATATGTTGACGAACCACCAGGGGCCTCCAAGGTTGCCGATGTGCTCACCTAGCAGTAACTTCTGGGATACTTGATGGAGAAGACGATATACCGATCCTAGAAGATATCTGCCCAGGGGAAGTCTTGTCCCATCGGCATGCAGCTCAGCTGTTGGAAGATACATGGCCGTAGGTCCAACTGCCCTACCACAAAAGATGAATTTATCTAGCCACATGTTCAGGAAGGTAGCATGCTCTCTCTGGTTTACCGATCCCATTTTCTGGTATTCCTGAATGTAACCCGTCCAACCGCCGATGTTCCGAGTGTTTACTCTGTGCTCAGCTTTCCTATTGAATAAGGAGAAGGTGTCGGCAGAGGAGATGTCTAGGCCGGTCAGCATGTGGACATTGGCAAGAGTGGCGGTGGCTGGTCCATGTCGGAATAAGAAAGCATTCAAGGTGTCTGACCAAAAATAAGAAGCAGCTATTAACATGTTCTCGTTCTTCTCTATATCGGCAATGGAAAGCCTGATACATTGGTCCAAGCTGCGTTCTTGCCAGTAAACTTGTTGCGCCCTAGCAACCCTGAGATACTAGTTCTTCCACCGCTTAGTGGGCTTGGGCCATGATCGGAAAACATCCTTCCACAGTCCTAAACCAAAACATTCAGATCTGAAGGGGATTCGGTTGGTTTCTGCGTTGATTATGTAGCTGGGATCCGGATTGCCCATGGGGCCTAAACAGCTAAAGGTGGAACCAGTGAGTGGGATCACTACCTTGTTATATAGCTCCTAGAGTTCGAAGGAAAGAAGAGAAAAAAATCAGAAAAGGAACGGGGATAAATCCAGATTTGTGCGGGAAAAGTGCCAGCAGAAGGTTGGATTGGGAAGGAAATAGGTCTCACCTTGGGGTTGTCAACTTGGATTGCCATCGGAGTCGAGGGAGTGCTTGCAGTTCGTCCTTGGATTGCGGAAGAGTACTGTTGCTCGAGTTCGTGTTCTTCGGAGCGGCTGGAGGTTGAAGACGACAGCAAGAAAGTGAAAGTGGACTCAGGATGAAAAGTAGTGTGGACCCCGGTAACTTTTATAAGCCTGCTCAGGGGCATTTTGGGGTTCTGTTTCACATTGTGCAGGAATGTGGAGAAGCCTGCGGTAGATACGCGCGGTGATCGAGGTAGTTTGCAACTGTTTGTGCTACAATCGAGGGATTTTATTATTAAATTGCAGTTCCACACACGGAGATCGAGGAAACTGTGCGTCTATCTCGGGAGTAACGGCTACAGCAACGGCTACAGTGGAGAGAATTTCGGCACATAAAGTATTATACGCTCCGAAACTGGGGGGCATGTGTTGACACCATTTTTGAACACATGTCAAATGGACTGAGGCTTGACTGGTCAGTCGCCGTTCTCCATCGGCATCGGGAAAGTTTTGAGCCGATATTGCCGATGGGAGAGTGTCGTGGGAAGACTAAGTTCGTTACCAATGGAGGCTGGATAATCTTTGCCGACAAAGGTCAATTGGTGGTCTTGCTGGAGCTGATTGCCGATGAAGAGTCATTGCCGATGGCAGATGAACAGTCATTGTCAATTGCCGATGAGGGGTCATTGCCGATTGCCGATGAAGGGTCATTGCTGGTTGCCGATGAGGGGTCATTGCCGATTGCCGATTGGGGATGGTTGGTGAGTTACCAGCACAAGGTCGCTAATCGGAAATGTTGCCGATTGCCGGTCAGGAAAGTGTTGCCGATGCCGATGGGCGTAACTTAGCGCTTGATGGCAGCAGAAGGTTACCAGTGGTCAAAATAAGGAAGACGCGGATTAAAGGGATCTGCCGATGGAAAGCTTCCATCGAGGATAAGTATAAGGAAACTGGTGCTTTACCAGTATTATTATTATAGTAGTTTGAGTCCGACTCTTGCATGAGTCATTTATTTTCCTTTAAAATAGGTGTGTTTGTTTAGGAAATAAATATTGTTATCCGGATCCTGCGCGAGTCAGTTTCCTTTAAAATAGGAGTTTGTTTTAGGAAGGATATGTGTCGTGTCTTTGTACAACTCTCCCTGCAGGAGTATAAATATGTGCCCTTTTACTTATTCTACCTTTTTATCGCAATTTACCCTTTTACTGCATTAGCTATAGTCTTCAACGAGTTCTTCAAGCTTTCGATGGGCGGCATCACCTTGATCTCCGTCAAATCCTTGTTAGTTCCGCGTGGGAGTACCTCTGAGCTTTGGCAATCCGGACGCATCGTTGTTTGCCTCGTTCAGCTCTGCTCTAGTTATCCTTGATCAATCTAAGCCTTGACGTCCGGGCGCATCGCTATCATCTCGTTCAGTTTGTTCTAGTTATCATCCTTGTCGATTGATTGGTCAAATCGACTGGCATGCCTCCGGAATACCGAGCTTTGGGTAATAGCCCGAGGTGTTCACAGATCTGACGCTTTTTGTGTCAACAAATATGTACCTAGGGGTCGTGAGAAAATAATAATCAATACATCAAACAAAATCAATTACTCTTATTTATCTTTACTGCAATTTACCCTTTATTGCATTAGTCTTAGTTTATCTACGAGTTCTTCAAGCTTCGACGGGCTGCATCACCTTGATCTCCGTCAAACCCTTGCAAGTTCCACGTGGGAGTAACCTGAGCCTTGACATCCGGGCACATCGCTGTTGTCTCGTTCAGCTCTGCTCTAGTTATCCTGATTAAGTCTGAGTCTTGACATCCAGGCGTATCGCCGTTGTCTTGTTTGGATTTTGTTCTAGTTATCGTCCTTGTCGATTAACTGGTCAAATCGACTCGCACACCTTTGGATATCGAATTCGGGTAATAGCCCGAGGTGTTCGCAGATCCTGACGCTTTTTGTGTCAACACCTCTTTTGGCACACCCGGTGGGACAAATTACACATCTATCATTGGTGATAACTCCGACGTTAACCAGAGGAACGCCATTGAAGTCTCCGAGGCCGATCTAAAAGATGATCAAAGGCTGGCTATGGAGCGGGCTATGGAGGAGTACAAGTAATTGTATCTGAAGTCCTTCAGCCTAAGCAGAGCGGCGAAGCCATCCAGAAGCAAGATCCGCCGTTGCCGCGGCAGGTCACGTATGATGCCAATCCTGGTAAGCTACAAGAGATGGTTAATTCTGCCTTACATCAAGCATTAATTAACCACTCCAGTGTGCTGTCCAAAACTGTATACAATGTTGTCATGCAATCTTTCAAAGAAGGACAAGCACCTAAATATATTGGTCCAGCGTATCATCAACCTGGATCGGCATCTATAAACTCATTGGCAGCCCCAATGGCGTCTTCCACTCCCGTGGATCTGTCTGCCGATGTGGCTACACCACCAAGGCCAAGTCTTGAAGGCGTTACCAAGCCTAGTGCAGATCCCGTGGCGTCGGCAATCTCGAGACCTGCTACCTAGGATCATCCAGCTCCTGCCAACTGGTGGGGTTACGGTATGTCTTCAAATCCATTTGCTGGTTCCAATCTGGTGTAGGGAGACAGTTCAGCTTGGAAGGGCTCCATGGCATCGGCAATGCAATCACAGCCGACGATCCCTATGGTGCATTACTCTACGTCTTCTCCAACTGTACAAGTGCCATCAAAAGATTTTTAGGTGGTGATTCCTAAAGTACCTCTGATGCCACCATGGACGAATTCTGTGCCGATGCAACATAGTATAGCAACTGGAAGTCAACCTGTGGTTGTAAATCCTCAAGCCGGAGTACTAGCACATCAAGTTAACCAATTTGTTGATTACTCTAAGGTGCAGGAGCAGCAGGTGCCAGTCAGCTATCAGCCATCGGTAAGTCACATGCCGATGATTTATAATCTTGGATGGACTAGTCAGCCACCGGTTCAACAGCCTGGCGTACTAATGTATCAGTATGGAAGTCCAGCAAACACTCAGAATGGGGCATCGGTACATCAACCGATGAATATGATGACACAACATAACCCAGTAATTGTGCAGAATTATCCATCGGCAAATCAGCCGATGCATAACGTCCAGATGACTGGTAATGCGCCCGTGACGACTACTCCGCATCATCTTCTACCAAGACCTGAAGGGGCGCATCAGCCGACTCCACCAGTCAACAACCAACCAATGAGTCGGCAAGAGCAGGATACATATTGGACAGATAAGATTGCTGAAGTGATGAAAGAGCAATTCGGCATTAAACCCAAAGTTAATACATATTCTTATCAGACACTGTATCCTCTGGAATATGATTTAATTCCTGTCCCAAATTGGTACAAGGTGCCTGATTTCACCAAATTCTCCGGCCAAGATGACACATCAATGATGGAGCACATCAACCGCTTCATTATCCAGTGTGGAGAAGCTGCCAGCAGAGAAGAACTGAGGGTGAGATTGTTCTCATCATCATTGTCTGGATCGGCATTCACATGGTTTATATCATTGCCTCCAAATTCTGTAATCACATGGGCCGGTCTAGAGAGGCAGTTTCATAAATACTTCTTCGCTGGCATACATGAGAAGAAGATCACCGATCTGGTTAAGCTGAGGCAACGCAATGACGAATCGGTGGAAAACTTTGTTCAGAGGCTGCGAGACGTAAAGAACAAATGCTACAGTCTGGTACTTGATGATCGGCAACTGGCAGATTTGGCTTTCCAAGGACTACTGCCGCATATCAAAGATAAGTATGCGTCTCAAGAATTTGAAAGCCTAAGTCATCTTGTACAAAGGATTGCCGATCAAGATGTCAAAACCTTTGAACCTAGGAAGACTTGGAATAAGAAGGTGACCTTCATTGGGCAAGAAGAAGATTTCGGGTCAGATGAAGAGCTAAGCATCAGTGCGGCCGAATGGGTGAAGGATAAGAGATCTGTGTCTTGTCCATTTGGCCAGAAGGAAGCTGAAAGGTTCACCTTTGACATCACCAAGGCCGATAGGATGTTTGACTTATTACTTCAAGAAGGGCGGATCAAGTTAGCGCCTAACCAAGTAATTCCATCGGTCGAAGAGCTTAGAAAAATCAGGTATTGCAAGTGGCACAATGCAACTTCGCACAGTACCAACGACTGCAAGGTATTCAGGCAGCAGTTGCAGTCGGAAATTGAATCTGGACGAATCAAATTCGAAAATTCTAAAGTCCAGAAACCGATGAAGATTGATCAGTATCCGTTTCCAAATAATATGGTGGAAACTAGTGAAAAAACTAAAGTGCTGACATCGGAAGCTGCCAGGAAGAATGCATCGGTAGATCCTGATCACCAAGTAGCTGAGCGTGATGAGAGAAGGTTTGCCGATGACAGAAAGGGCAAGAAAGTTGCCAATGAAAATAGCAGTGCCAAGAGGGCTCCTGGTGTTGTAATCACGCATAGGTGGCTAAAACAAGATTATCGGCAATTGCAAGAAGAGCGGCATCGGCAAGAAGAAGAAGAGTACCAAGACTGGCTTCGGCATAAGTACCATTGGAAGTGTCCCTTCTTCGTCCACTGCTGGGAAGAAGGCATTAAGCTATCTACTGCCGATAATTGTCCTGAATGCAATGGATACTACCCTACCAATCGGACAGAAAAGAAGCCTTGTTTTGACGATCGAGCATCCAGGTATGCCAGGCCGCTCAGAGAAAAGAAATCGGACATGACCAACTAGGGGGCAAGCTCAGCGCGCATAACAGGCTTGGCAGGCGTGTTGATCAAGAGGAGCTTGAGGAGATGGCCAATGCAAGAGTACTTGACGAAGAAATATTCTCTTGAGATCCAAACATCGGGAGAGGTGCCGATGTAAGCAATGAAAGGTAGCGTCAGCCCGTTTGGAAAACCAAGCTTCCTCAGTGGTGCCCCAAGGGTCTGACAAAGACTCAGAAAAGGAGAATTCAGCGCGAACGCCGAAGTGACTTGTATGACAATGGAGATCCTTCAAAGGAAAAGTAGTGGAGGCCAAAGCGCAAGGATAGGGATCCATCGGCGGAAATTAATATGGTCGTCATATTGCCGATGGAGTTCATGGCGCCTGTCAGTGATGATGAAGAAACTGCTGAAATGGCGCAATTGGTGTTGGATCCTATGGCGGCTGTCTTTGAGAAGCCTGCTGATGATGAAAGGCAGCACTTGAGGGCCCTGTTTGTTAAGGGCAAAGTGGATGGACAGCCTGTAATAAAGATGTTGGTGGATGGTGGTGCGTCAATAAACATAATGCCAGATGTCATGTTCAGGAAGCTTGGAAAAGGCGACCAAGACTTAGTCAAAACGAACATGAAGCTCAAGGACTTTGAAGGCAATGTGTCACCAGCCATGCGGGCCGTATGTGTTGAATTGACCATCGACAGTAAGACTGTGCCAACGACGTTTTTCGTGATCAGTGGCAAAGGCACCTACAACTTGCTTCTAGGAAGGGATTGGATCCATGCCAATTGTTGTATTCCTTCTACTATGCATCAGAGTCTTGTGCAATGGGTCGGAGACAAGATTGAATCGTCGTCGAAGTGAAGCCCCATCCATTGTTGCATCGGCAGAATCGGAGACTTATGAGAAAACCAGGTGCATATCAAGTGAAGCTTGGGACACTGAGTTCCTCAAAGTTGCCTATTACCTCATTACACCGATCCAAGCAGTCGGTCCTGAAGAAGAGTTTTAATGGATCGGTTCGCTGATGATGGAAAACTGGGGCAGGGCTTCACATCTGCCGATGATTTACTCGAGATAGACATCGGCGATGGTAGTAAACATAGGCCTACTTTTATTAGTGCTAAGTTAGATTCCCAATGTAAACAGCAGTTAACCGATTTATTAAAGGAATACAAAGATTGTTTTGCTTGGGATTATACAGAGATGTCTGGTTTAGACCAATCGATAGTCGAACATCGATTGCCTATTAAAACTGGTTTCCAGCCACATCGGCATCCTGCGCGCCGATGCAATCCTACTATTCTACCCGATATTAAAGCTGAAATTACAAAGTTAATTGAAGCTGGATTTATTCGGCAATGCCGATATGCCGAATGGATTTCTAATGTGGTTCCTGTGTATAAGAAAAATGGAAAACTTCGTGTTTATATTGATTTCAGGAATCTCAACAAGGCTACGCCGATGGATGGTTACCCGATGCCCGTTGCCAATCTGCTGATTGATGTTGCTGCTGGACATCAAATCATTAGCTTCATGGATGGTAATGCTGGGTATAATCAAATATTCATGGCTGAGGAAGACATATCCAAAACTGCTTTCAGATGTCCAGGTCATGTCGGTTTATTCGAGTGGGTCGTCATGACTTTTGGCTTGAAGAATGCCGGAGCTACTTATCAAAGAGCAATGAATTTTATCTTTCATAAGTACATCTGCATGATAGTCGAAATCTATATTGATGATGTGGTGGTTAAGTCCGGAAATTTTGAGAAGCATCTTGCCAATTTGCGAAAAATCCTAGAATGCACAAGGGAGCATGGGTTGAAGATGAATCCTAACAAGTGTGCATTTGGTGTATCGGCAGGTCAGTTTCTGGGTTTTATGGTGCATCAAAGAGGCATCGAGATCGACACAAAATCTATTGATGAAATTAACAAAGTGGTTGCTCCTACGAACAAGACTGAGCTGCAATCCTTGATCGACAAGATTAATTTCATTAGAAGGTTTATATCTAACTTATCTTGTAAGATTAAATCTTTTAGTCCATTGTTGAAACTGAAAGCCGATCAAGAGTTTACATGGAAAGAGGAACAACAGTTAGCTTTGGAAGAAATCAAGAAATATTTGGTAAACCCTCTAGTCTTGGTTCCACCTCAGCACAGGAAGCCTTTCAGGTTGTATTTGTCTGCCGATGACAGTGTTATCGGGTCAGCCTTAATTCAAGAATTTGAAGGGAAAGAACGTGTGATATATTATTTGAGCAGAAGGTTAGTAGATGCTGAAACCAGATATTCGGCCATAGAGAAATTGTGTTTATGTTTATATTTCTCTTGCATAAAATTGAGGCATTATTTATTGTCGGCTGAATGTATTGTTATCTGCAAAGATGATGTGGTTAAGTATACGCTATCGATGCCGATATTAAGTGGGAGAATCGGCAAATGGATTCTAGGACTTTCAGAGTTTGATCTAAAGTATGAATCGGCTAAGGCGGTTAAAGGTCAGGTGATGGCTGATTTTGTTACTCAGCATTGCAATGTGGTAAGCTCTATAGAGATTGCTCCTTGGACTTTGTTCTTTGATGGGTCTACGTGCAAAGAGGGGGCAGGTATCGGTGTTCTCTTAATTTCACCCTGGGGACGGAAGTATGAGATTTCGTTGCCGATTGTTGCTATGTCAACAAACAATCAGGCTGAATATCAAGCTTTAATAAAAGGGATGGAATTACTCAGGGAAGTGCATGCCAATGCTGTTGAAATTTTTGGCGACTCTATGTTGGTGATCAATCAATTGACAGGGGTATATGAATGCTGAAGTGAAGTATTGATTGCACACCATGAGAAGTGCTTGCAGTTATTAAAAGAATTCAAAGAGTACTGCCTTGAGCATATTCCTAGGTTGCATAACGAAGAGGCCAATCGGTTAGCACAGAATGCTTCAGGGTATCAGCCGATTCAAGAAGTCATGACATCGGTAATGGTTGCCGATGAATAGAAAAAGGAAATCGCCGATTATTTATGAAATCCGCCCAAAAAAGTTGAAAGGCGTCTAAGGTTCCAAGCTGCCAAGTATGTGCTCCTTGACAATGAATTGTATTATCGAACAATTGATGGAGTTTTGCTCAGATGCCTTAGTAAAGAGGAGTCAAAAGAGCTGATGGGCGAGATCCATGAGGGCGTGTGTGGAGCACATCAATCGACATTTAAAATGAAGTGGATGATTAGGCGGAATGGATATTATTGGCCGACAATTCTTGAAGATTGCTTCAACTATTTTAAAGGGTGCCAGGATTGTCAGAAGTTTGGTAATGTCCAGAGGGCACCTGCATCGGCAATGAATCCTATAATCAAGCCATGGCCATTTAGAGGATGAGCTATTGATCTCATCGGCCAGATTTATCCGCCATCAAGAAAGGGGCACAAGTTTATACTGGTCGCTACCGATTACTTTACAAAATGGGTTGAGGCAATTCCTTTGAAGATCGACAAATATGATAGATTTTGTAAAAGAACATATTGTTTACCGATTCGGTATCCCTCAGACTATTACTACCGATCAAGGAACTATGTTCACATCGGGAGAGTTTGATGAGTTTGCTGCTAGTATGGGGTTCAAAGTATTAAATTCTTCTCCTTATTATGCTCAAGCTAACGGTCAGGCTGAAGCAACTAATAAAGGAGTCATTAAGCTTATCAAACGCAAAATTAAAGAAAACCCTAGAAGGTGGCATATAGTGTTAAATGAAGCCCTATGGTTATATCGGATGGCTTGTCATGGTGCAACCAAAGTTTCGCCATATCAGTTAGTCTTTGGACACGATGCTGTCCTGCCTTGGGAAGTTAAAACTGGTTCTAGGCGATTGTCTTCTCAAGATCAATTAACAGCCGATGAGTATGATACTCTTATGAAGGATGAGTTAGAAGACTTAGCAAGTCATCGGTTGAGGGCTTTGATCAGCATTGAGGAGAACAAGAGAAGGGTTGCCAGATGGTATGACAAGAAAGTAAAGTTGAAGGAATTTGCCGATGGTGATTTGGTATGGAAATTGATTTTACCGATTGGGACTAAGAGTTCTAAGTTTGGAAAATGGTCCCCTAATTGGGAGGGTCCGTTTCGGATAAATCGGTCTGTTCCTGGTAATGCTTATATTTTGGAAACTCTAGAAGGAGTTGCATTTTCCAGAGCAATCAACGGTAAATACTTGAAGGAATATTGCCCTAGTATTTGGGTAGACGCATAGAGTACCCGTTCGAATACCGATGAAAATAAGTTATGTGACATCGGTAAAAAGCGTACTGGCGTTATATTACAAAGCAAAATCAAGTATCACTCTTACACTTGCCGATATGATGAATTACAACAAAGATTGAATGGATGATATTGCACACAGGCGAATTTGTTCTATTTCTTCCATTTCCCTGACATCGTCATCGGCGGACCCTTCAGTTGGTTTGATCTTCTTCTTCAGCAGGATAGCTTGTCGGGCGTTTCTATCCCTTTCTTGTCGCAGGGCCTTAATGGTGTCGGGCAGTTGAGCTTTCTTTTGGTTGGCTGTGTTCAGGGCTTCTTCAACCCATTTTAGTTCAGTCAGCAGTTCTTCCCTCCTTGCCGATAGGTGAACTATCTCTTGCTCAAGATTGGCACCGGAAGCTTCTACTTGGCCGATGTCCTTATGCTTCTCATCAGCAACTTGCTTGAACTTAAGCATTTCTTCTTTGAGCTTCGATCGAGCAGTCTTATTGGCTATGCGACGAGAGAGTCTTTGATACTGAAGTTGCTTGTTCTCGAGAAACGCTGCCTAGAAGAGTATTTCTTCTGTATCGGCAGATAGGTGGCCTTGGATATCTTTAAAAGCTATCTTTGCTGCAGTGGAGTCTTGGACGAGATGGGATGTGTCTTGTTGCAGTAAAGATAGCAATGTTTCAAGCTTGAACTTGACCTCTGCCGATAAGGCTGGAGCAGAGCTTTCTTCGTCTTCGTCTTCACCGGGAAGGTTGACGGCGAAGGAGAATAAGCTGTTTGCTAGAGCAGAGCCTTCTTGGTCTTCGTCTTTATCAGGGAGGTTGACGCCGAAGGAGAACAAGCTATCGGGAGAGTCTTGGGCCTGAAAAGAAGAAAGTTAGAATTTGCCGATCATGAGCTTATATTGCAAGTTTTGTGACAGTCGGCTTACCATTAGGAAGTAGATTTACCTTGGGGACGTCGAACTGGATCGCCATTAGAGCTGGGGGGATCTTTGCGATTTGTTCTCTACTTGAAGGAGCCGTTCTTCGGAGTCGCCGCCGGAGTCGCCGCCGAGGTTGAAGATGAGGGCAGGTAAAAGTAAAAGTAGGCTCAGGGTAAAAACAGATTAGATGGTGGTAACTTTTATAAGCCTGGTCAGGGGTATTTTGGAATTTTCTTCGCACTGAGCAAGAATGTAGAGAGGTATGCAATAGGTATGTGCAGCAATCGAGGAGATATGACTGGACTCACGACTGCTGGTACTGCAGTTGCGGAATTTTGTTAATAAATGACAGTTTTGCGCACGGTAATCGAGGAGGTTGTGCAGTTATCTTGGAGAGAGCAGTTATAGTAGAAAATTTTGGCACGTAAAATATTCTACACTCCGAAATTGGGGGGCATGTGTTGATACCGTTTTTGGCATGTGTCAAATGAGCTAAGACTTGCCATCGGCATCGGGAAGTCATCGGTCAATGTTACCGATGAAGGTAAATGCTGCGAAAAGGATAAGTTTGTTGCCGATGGAAACTGGACGTTTCTTGCTGATAAGGATGATACCGATGGAGGTGAAGGTTGCCGATTGGGAAGTATTGCCGATGTCGATGGGCATGGAGTGCCGATGGACACAGGGTAACGTAGCGGTTGACATCAGCGGAAGGCTACCGATGGCAATAAAAGGAAGCTGCGGATTGAAGGAGTCTGGCGGTGGAAAGTTTCATCGTGAAGGAGATGGCGTACGGAAACTGGTAATCTTACACCAGTATTATTATAGAAGTCTAAGTGTGACTCTTGCACGAGTCATTTTATTTCCTTAAAAATAGATGTGTCCGTTTAGGAAAATAATATTATTATTTGGGTCCGACTCCTGCGCGAGTCAGTTATTTCTTTTAAAGTAGGAGTTTGTTTTGGAAAGGTACGAGTCGTGTCTGTTTACAACTCCTATTGCTGGAGTATAAATATGTACCTAGGGGTCGTGAGAAAATAATAATCAATACATCAAACAAAATCAATTACTCTTATTTATCTTTACTGCAATTTACCCTTTAGTGCATTAGTCTTAGTTTATCTACGAGTTCTTCAAGCTTCGACGGGCTGCATCACCTTGATCTCCGTCAAACCCTTGCAAGTTCCACGTGGGAGTAACCTGAGCCTTGACATCCGGGCGCATCGCTGTTGTCTCGTTCAGCTCTGCTCTAGTTATCCTGATCAAGTCTGAGTCTTGACATCCGGGCGTATCGCCGTTGTCTTGTTTGGATTTTGTTCTAGTTATCGTCCTTGTCGATTAACTGGTCAAATCGACTGGCACACCTTTGAATTTCGAATTCGGGTAATAGCCCGAGGTGTTCGCAGATCCTGACACTTTTTGTGTCAACAATATGCAACGAGCACTTTGAACGGGTTCGAACAACGGTCGGTTGACCTCCCTTTGAAAGGTATGGTCTGACCGAGCTAGGTTTCGAACTCCCACGGTTCACGTGAGGCAGGCTGTGAAACCTCTGGTTGAAAGGCCCAAACACAAGGTCGGCCGACCTCCTAGTGAGGCCAAAAGGCCCAAACTTTTTCGTGGGGCGAGACAAGGCTAAATCTAAGCTAAGTATAAGGTCAAACATGAAAATTGAACAAAAAAGTGAAAACATGTAGATTTTAGTTCTAATTTGGATTAAGAACAAAGCCTATCATGTCAATTTCTTGTTCAGGTTTTCATGGTCATGGAAAACTTTAAGATGTTGGCCATTTACCTTAAAGATTTTGTCGTCGTCGTCCTGGAGTGTGATCGCTCCATGAGTTGCGGCGTTGACGACAAGGTATGGCCCTTCCCATTTGCTTTTCAGCTTTCCATGTCCAAGGAGCTTGAATCTTGAGTTCAATAGCAAGACCTTATCTCCTAGATTGAACTCCTTGATTTTGATTCTCTTGTCATGCCATCTTTTGGTTCTCTCCTTGTATATTCTGGCATTGTGGTATGCTTTCTCTCTCCACTCTTCTAATTCAGAGATTTGCATTCTCCTGAATTTTAGTGGTTGGCAGATCCATATTCCATTTCTTCATTGCCCAATCTGCCTTGAATTCCAATTCCACAGGCAAATGGCATGTCTTTCCGTATACAAGTTGGTATGGTGTCATACCAAATTGGTGTCTTGTATGCGGTCCGATATGCCCAGAATGCCTTTGGTAGCTTGTGCTTCCAAGCCGTACCCATCTCATCCACGGTCTTCTACCGAATGTTCTTGATTTGTTTGTTGGATGTTTCTGCTTGACCACTTGTTTGAGGATGGTATGGAGTTGCAACATTGTGCTGAATTCCTTGATCAGTGAGGAACTGGTGGAAGCATTTATCAATGAAGTGAGATCCCCCATCACTTATGACTAACTTTGGGGTTCCAAATCTGGGGAATATCACTTCGTGGAACATCCTCTTTGAATTGGCTGCATCTGCTTTGTGGCAGGGTATTGCTTCTACTCACTTGGACACGTAGTCCACCGCTACAATGATATACTCACACCCTTTCGACGGAGGAAAGGGCCCCATGTAGTCGATACCCAATGCATCAAAGAGCTCGACTTTTAGGTTGTTGGTGAGTGGCATGGCATCTCGGGCATTGATGTTCCCGTGATTCTGGCACCTTGCACATTTTCTGACATAATCTTGGGTATCCTTGTACATGGTTGGCCAGTAGAAACCACTCTACCAAATCTTAGCATGAGTTCTGAATGCTCCATAGTGACCTCCGTATTCTGCTCCATGGCATCTTTCCATGATCTTGATTGCCTCCTCCATAGGTATGCATCTTCTTAACAATCCATCATTGCATACTCTATAGAGGTATGGCTCATCCTAGAGATGCACTCGACTCTCCTGAACTAGTTTCTTCATATCCGCCCCTGGTGGACATGGCCTGCAACCATAAAGTTGACTATATTTGCATAGTAGGGGTTGGAGTTCATTACCTTGAGGAGTGTGTCATCTCTGAGGAAATCGTTGATGGGCAAATTCTGTGCCTCTTTAAATTGCATTCTAGACAAATGGTCGGCAACAGAATTTTCTACTCCCTTTTTATATTTTATTTCAAGATCAAATTCTTGGAGTAGTAAGATCCATCTTACTAAGCGGGGTTTAGCATCTTTCTTAGTGAGCAAGTATTTTAAAGCAGCATGATCTGTATAAACAATCACTTTTGCTCAAACTAAGTAAGATCTAAACTTGTCTATAGCAAAAACCATAGCCAGCAGCTCTTTCTCAGTTGTTGCATAATTTAGTTGTGGCCCTGTTAAGGTTTTGCTAGCATACAAAATAGTGTGACGCTTCTTATCTTTGGTTTGGCCTAAGACCGCACCGACAGCATAATCACTAGCATCACACATTATTTGAAAGGAAAGCTTCCAATCAGGGGGTTGAATGCTTGGAGCTGAGATGAGTGCTTTCTTGAGAAGGTAGAAAGAATCTAAGCACTCATCATTGAAGTCGAAGGGTGCATCTTTGGCTAGCAGGCTTGTTAACGGATGGCCAATTTGAGAGAAATCTTGTATGCACCATTTATAAAAGCCAGCATGACCAAGGAAGCTACAGATTCCCTTGACATTTGTGCGAGGTGAAAGTTGTTCTATGACTTCAATCTTAGCTCTATCCACTTCTATCCCACGTTCGGACACTCTATGTCCTAGCACTATGCCTTCCCGAACCATGAAGTGGCATTTCTCCAAGTTCAGGACTAAGTGCTTTTCTTCGCATCTTTGTAAGACTCTGTGCAGATTCTCAAGGCAATCATCAAAAGTCTTTCCATAGACAGAGAAGTCGTCCATAAAAACTTCCATGATTTCTTCGATCATATCCAAGAAAATGGACATCATGCACCTTTGGAAAGAAGCAGGTGCATTGCATAGGCCGAATGACATTCGCCTATATGCATATGTTCCATAGGGGCATGTGAAGGTAGTCTTACTTTGATCATCGGGTGGATTGGTATTTGATGATATCCCGAATAACCATCCAGGAAACAAAAGAAGGAATGCTTCACAAGCCGTTTCAACATCTCATCGATGAAGGGTAACGGGAAGTGATCTTTCTTTGTAGCCTTATTAAGTTTTCGGTAATCTATACACATTCTCCAACCCATGACGGTTCGTTGAGGAATCAATTCGTTCTTATCATTTCGAACGACCGTCATACCTCCCTTCTTAGGTACTTCTTGCACAGGGCTAACCCATTCACTATGAGGAATGGGGTAGATGATTCCTGCGTGCAAGAGTTTTAAGACCTCCTTCTTTACTACTTCTCTCATCGCATTATTCAATCTGTGTTGAGGTTCTCTAGAAGGAAGAGCCTCAGGTTCTATAGGAATGCGATGTGTGCAAAGAGTGGGACTAATGCCCTTGAGATCTTGAAGAGAATAGCCTAAGACTGATTGATGCTTTTCTAAGATAGTGAGGAGCTTGAAGGACTCTTTAGGAGAGAGTTTGTCACTTATGATCACAGGCGCCTCGCGATCGTTATTTAAGAAAGCATACTTTAAACCAGCTAGAAGGGGTTTAAGTTCTATAGAGGGTTTAGGTGGCTGCTCAGATTTCTCCAGATCTATAGGTTCTTCTAAATTGTCTTCTTCTTGGAGGAAATCTTCAGCTTCTTCTTCTAGATCAGGATGAGATGATTCTAGAAGAGATGCAACCATTACTTCCTCTGTGGGGTCAGATTCTTGGAGCAATTCCGTCATGGTGTTTTTGGAATTGGTAAGTGGAATCGAGAGTTTGATATTACTCCCAAGATGACCCTTAAGACTTCCATCAAGAGATCAATCAAGGAATCTCATTAGTGGATGTCCAATTAACAAATAAAATTCCTCTATATCAAATATGAAGAAATTTAAGAGGATATTGACTTTGTTAATTAACGTGGGAATGGTCTGTGCAATCCCACAACTCTCAATCAATTGTCCTGAAGGAAGCTTCAAGAACTTATTGGTTGGAGTCAGATTTAAATTGCCTATGAGAGCATTAGCTAATGACTTAGACATAATGCTAACTCCTATAGCAGGATCGTAAAGAGAGTCTAACTTTGCTCTATTGATTTGACAAGGAATGGTTGTGGAGGAAGAAAGAATTCGAATTGGCTCGAATGAAGATTCGGCCTCTTCTAACCACTCATTGCTCATGATAGAAGCTAGCTCTTGAACCATCTCCTGGAGGTAGGCTTCCTCTATGCGAGTAAGAATGTGAAGGTTCGGAGCTTTTCGAGCAGAAGACTTCTTTTGCACAGATTGATTCAAGGCATTTCCAAAACCAGAAAATAAATTAGCCTCAATATCAAGAGGGAATTCTAAGGGATGAATTTCTTCTTCTCTTGGTGGTTCAGGTTCGATAGTAGGATCTCAAGATGTAGAGGGAAGAGTTTCAGCTATCGATGTTGTTTCTATTCAGGGGGTTGGTTTTTGTTCTTCCACGGGCCTTCATCATAAACGTTAGTATAGCAGGGGTTTTCAAGAATCTTCGTGAGAAGACTCTTCCCTGCACTAATGGGTAAACACAGGAAGGCTCCCCCGGAAGAAATATCAAGAAGTTGTGCGGAATCTTTGCTAAGACCGCCATAAAATGTTGTAACATTGTAGGCTCGGTTATAGCAAGATCAGAGCCTGTAGATGCTAGATCTACAAGACGGGCCCATGCCGCACCTAGAGGCTCTTTCTCCTTTTGTGAGAAGTTAATGACCTCTTTTTGAAGACGAATAACACGGGGGATAGGGAAGAAGGCTAAGCAGAATTTTGATTGTAATTTTTCCCATTCTCCCTTTGTACTATCTACGTGGTGAGCGTACCATCGTTTGGCTAGTCCCGTCAAAGAGAACGGAAATACCTTCCACTTAAGGGTACCTTGCCTCATCCCTTGGATGTGGACACATGAAAAAAGTTGTTCAAAGTCACATAGGTGAGTGTAAGGATTCTCACCTTCGTCCCCAGAAAATGGTTTATCCTGAACCATCGCTATGAAACTCGGGCGAAGCTCATAACGAACGGCCAAAACAGCCTGAGATGATTTAGGTGGCTCCAAACTAGCACCCGTTGGAGCACCATATTCGAAAAGTGGTGTTTGATCCATATGTGTATGTGGAAGGAAAGGATAAAATCAAACAAAGATAAAATAGGACCAAAGGATACTAGTTAAGATAGCTACTATTCCCCGGCAACAGCGCCAGAAAGCTTGTTGACACCAAAGGTGGCAAACGGGTAAAAGACCACAAGCGTACCATTGTCAAGTGTAGCTTTCACTAGGAGTATTCCAGGTATCATATTTTCCATAGGGAACGAGAAGTGAATTAACTAGGAAGATGGATATGTCCTATGATGGATCAAGGGAGACTATGATAACTGGGTTGAGAGGTTCAATATAGCAAAGATATCTAACAAGGTATAGCTGGTTATACTAGCTTTATCAGCCCTTCTCTTGCAAGAGGCGATGGGATAGATCAGAAAGAGGACAAAACTCTAACTGGACCGCTCCATCATGTTGTATTGAGCCCCTACCTTTTAAGAACTTATCTTACACACGTGGTGGAATACGAGGACTAGATAGGGCTGTCACCTCCTACTAGCTACCACAAACAATCCGTGCAATAAACGGTTTACAAAGGCAAGATTAATCTTAGACACCACGTCTACACTAATCTTACTACTTTAACCTTGGCCTAAGATTAAAGCACTTCACTTAGAGCAAAGCGATGAACAAGCACAAAAAGATGTATCACAGCTAAACCAGATTTAGAATATTAATTGCTATAAAGAACTCAGAAGAAGTCACTTACAAGTGCTGAACTTACAAGAGACTCGCATCTGCTGAGGAAGAACTCCGGAGAAGATTCCCGACAGGCGCGAGGCTTTCTCCAAAAGACTTTCCTCACTCTCCTCCAACAAGCATAGCACTACTACAGAGCTCTGCTAAGATACTAAGGAGTAGTATTTCTCTAATGAGGCATGAATGATAAGAGAGCTCTAGGGGGCTATTTATAGCTAGAGATGGAGTAGGGGCTACTCTAGTGCCATGTCAGCGATCCATGTCACCTTCATCGGCCACCATAGGATCAAACCGACCTCTGAACCCTGCCTTAGGATGGATGGTGTTGATTTCCAACATGTGTGTAGTAAGTATGGTGGTTACTAGGTACTGAACCGACTTAGGGGAGGTCGACCGACCCCCCATAGTGGCCTGTGGGCCTTCTCTGATCCTTCTAGATGGAGCCCCACTGGTCAAGGACCAGGTGGGGGCTGGTGGGCCCAATGAGAGGTCAGCCAACCTCCTCATGGGGTCTCCGGCCCACCTCTGCCTTCTAGATGCTGGTCCCACTTGTCATTTGTGTTGGGTGGTTGTTCGGAGATAATTGTCACGTTAATCTCCTTGATGTGGGCCCATGGATCCTCGTGCTTTGATCTAGAACCGTTGAGAAGTAGCACAAACTGGATCCAAGGGTGCAAGATTGTTGGGATTCATACACAATTGCACTTCGGGCCACTAGGCCACTTAGCAACAAAAGGTTGCTAAACTGCCTAGCACAAGAAGGCCTACGCTTTAAGAACTTGGCCAAATGTGGTGGGATCAAAGCCTAGATAGGTCTGTCACCCCTACTAGGTACCACAAACAAACCATTGGACAAGCCGCAGACACCGGTAAGCGTAAAGTCTAGACACCATGTATACACTATATCTCACTACTCTAATCCGACATCCAGTGAAACTAATTAGAGCATCGGGTTAAGGGTGGTGAACCAGTGCAAAGGTATACTACCATTATCTTACTATCAAACAACTATGACTATGCTAACAACCAATACAACATAACTAGTCATGCTATAATAAAGTAAAGTACTAAGGCAAAGTAGAGAAGATAACTATATAATATAACTCAAGTCTTACAAAGAGAGAAATAAATACTATAAGCATACCAGGCCTCCTGGAAGACTAGAGCTGAAGACCAGAGGCTCACTCTAACTCCTAACAACACTAACACTACTACAAGTGCTACATCTTGAGAGAGAGTGGAGAGCTCCTCCTTGTGTTGTGTCTTGAATGAGAGGGAGTGAGGGGGTATTTATAGTGGAGAGGTGGAGTAGGGGCTATTCCACCACCACATCATCGATCCGCGTGATGAAAGCCCTTGGATCCTAACCGCCTATAGATCAATGGTGCAAGAGAATTCAGCATGTGCTTCTTTAATTCGGCATGTGCATCTTTGCATGGCGGCATGCAAATGGCGGTTGGGAGAGATAAGTAGCCGCCAAGCCACCTTGGGGGGCTCGGCTAACCCCCCTATGACATGTGGGACCACTCCAAACCTTCTAGAAGCATGGCCCACATGTCATGGAGTGGTTAGAAACTTTGGTGGTGGCCATTGATGTATCGGCCGACATGCACAAGGGGGCTAGTGACCCTCCTACTATGACATGTGGGCCCTCTTATCATGTGGGTGCTTGGGATGGATGGTGGGCCCCATATGGTGGTCGATCGACGCCCCCTATGTGGGTCCCACTAGCTCATTTCTCTCCATTTCCTATAGTCCTGCAAGAAATACTCCATGGACATGTGGAACTAGTTATTGGATAAAATATACTCATGATATGCTTATGTCCCTTAATTGTGACGCTGTTGACGGTGATTTTGAGCGTAGAAAATTATGACATTTTCACTGTCAACAAGATCCCCCAAGCTTAAGTCTTTGCTCGTCCTAGAGTAAAGGTTAAAGTAATCATGAGCATAACACCTTAAGATATATAGAAAGCATAAAATTCATTCCAAAACATTTCTTAAACATGTGGGATATGTGGCATTTGCTATCATATATCCTTGAGCAGTTGAAAGTGGAACAATTGTTGAAGCAAAGTTGTCTTCCCAATCCATTTCTTAGTAACTTGGAGTTTTTCAAAGTTTTCACAAGAAAAGCATAGTTCACTTATACTCCTCATATAGCACTCTCGGATCACTCAAGAGTGTTTGATTCTTTACCAAGGCATAGCATGAGTTTGCCTTGTTTTGTTTCCTCCTACTTTTATATGGCTTATGTGGAGTTTAGGTAGGGATAAATAAGATATCATACTTGCATTGCATATATTGTAAAGTCAAAACAAGGATCGAAGGAGAAAAATGTCATAATCCTAGATCAAGATGTGCATGTGTATGGAACATGGTACATGGAAAAAGTAATGCTTCTTTATTGAATTGATCTCTCTCTCACTAACTTATTCTATTGAGACATGCCTATCATTTTGTCATGAGCCTTCATGTGCTAACTTTTTTTTCTTATTATTATTATTTTTTCAATACTTGGGACCTTCATGTGTCCCTATTTTTTTTATACTTTTGCATAACCCACGCCTCTTCTACTAACATAATACTAGAGAGAGATCAAACTTTTAAAGCATGAAGCATTTATTTGTCAAAAATGAAAGGCATGTGGTTGCGTACTTCCAGTGTAGAAGCAACATATATATGTGGTGTGTACGTGATCTTGATCTTTGAACTATGAAGAAATTCTCAACAAGGGTCAACAAGGTTTGACCAAACTCAATACATAAACAAGTAGCAAATAAAGAAGGTTCTTTGATCATTGCATGACCATATATGGCTATGGTAGGAATTTTCTCACTATAGAGGAGTATGTGACACTATGGTTTTATGACATTTTATCAAAAGCAAGATCTCCAAGAAGTTTGAATAGTAAAGGTAAGATTTATAAGCTAGAACTATATCACACATCACAACAACTTAGTCAATATGAGTTTCCTATTAAGATATTTCCCACAAGCATACGCACATGTATATGGAATAAAATTTATGCAAGCTTCTATCTCAAGAATGTCATAAGTATGTCACTTTTCAAAATTTCAATCCAGGTTTGGCTTTAGTTCATTTTGGGTTGCATAAGATCATGTCAAAATATCACACATCTACTGAGAAGAGAGGAGAATGTGTCAAACCAACGTTTTGAAGTGAAGTATCTGACCCATAGCTCACTTTAGGAGAGGATGACAGGTGGGCCCATAGCTCCATGATGGGGTCAGCCGACCCCATCAGGAGGTATCTGGCCCTCGAAGGTGTGTCTCCTCCTTGTCCTCTATGCATACACCAAACTTCAGCTCAATTGGCTACTCTTGGGACGTCGGCCGACACCCATATGGTGGCCAAATTGGCTCAAGTTGTGTGTGACAGCATCTTGTCAAGTGTGCATCACTACTGCATTTTCAGATTCTTAGTGGGCGAGGGAACCTCCCCCAAGCTTGGTCTTTTGAGTGCCCCTGTGTTTCCATGGTAGTAGAGGAGGGGCTCCTCCCCCAAGCTTGTTCTTTTGAATGCCCTTGCATCTCCATGTTGTGTTTAGATCTTTTTCTCAAGCCTTGATTTGTCTCCAAGAATGATCTCATGAATTTCACACCAAAATTTTAGAGGTTTTCCTATAGGGGTTAGTCCAAACAACCAAATTCTATACAAGTATATTTTGATTCAATAATCAAACTTGACACCATGCCTTGTTTTGATTAAGGCAGACTATTTAACCTAAGCACCATGCTCAATTTAAAAAGACTATGGGAGTACATTTGAATGGTACTTCCAAACCAAAGCATACAAGAATAGAAAAAGAAGCATTGAATGAGATCGATTTAATTAGAGATAAGAACATGAGTGGTGAAGCAGAGGAGAATTTTTTATTTTTTTATATATTATTTTTTAAGCAGATGGGGTGGATGAAATGCATTCAATCAAACATGTTATAGTTTTGGAAAAGGAAATTAATGTAAATGATCGATATGCATGAATCTCTAGACTTAACCAAAAGAAGCACTAGAGACATGATGATTTAAGCAAGCATGCAATGGTAAGAAACAATAAAGAAGAGTGCAAGGATAATGTTGGGTTGCCTCCCGATAGGGTCTCACTTATCTTGATTGATTCCATGTTCACCCACAATCTGAGATGGAGTCATGAGTGCTTTTGCTCCGTCACATGTTGATTTCCTTTTTTTTTGGACGGCGACCTTCTCTTTATATCTACACAGGGTTGGAAAAATGTATACATATACGCACCTGTGAGATGGCAGGGATGAACAATTGATTATTCACGAATGATCAAACACCCTGGGCTCTTTTCTGATTTTTTTCTTGTGGAAGAACACCGGAAGGTCGAGACGGTTGATGTCTTGTTTATTCCACACTCAACAGAACAATGGTAATCCCACAATAGCTAGTGGTAACATAGATTAGCAGAACAAAGTTAGTATCAAGATCTTTTACCAATTGCTTCCCCAGCAACAGCGCAAGAAATGCTTGTTGGTATTTATTATGCTCATGTAGAATATTCCGCAAACACGCAGAAATACCGTTGTAGCATTTCACCCAGGAGTATTCCAGGGTATCATATTTATCCTCAGGGAAGCAATGGTTAAAGAATATGATAGCTAACCATGGTGATCCACTAACTAATATACCAACTAAACTATGGTAGGGGTAATGATAAGTGCAATGACACATAGGAGAAGTTCCAATGATATTCCTATAGTCCTGCAAGAAATACTCCATGGATATGTGGAACTAGTTATTGAATAAAATATACTCATGATATGCTTATGTCCCTTCATTGTGAGGGTGATGACGGTGATTTTGAGCATAGAAAATTATGACATTTTCACCGTCAACAAAGATCACTTGGGAAGGTGTTACTTAGATCATGGGGGCATGGGAGGCCTAGTGGCCCCACAGGGAGCTCAGCCAACCTCCTAGGTGGGCCCACTGGCTCCCAAGTGTCCCCATTTGTCATTACCTGCACTAAAATATTCAAGGGACATGTGGAACTAGTTATTGAGTAAAATGTGTTCATGTTATGCTTGTCTTTCTTTGATTATGAGGATGTTTACGGTATTTTGATAGTAACAAAAAGGGTCATTCTTACTGTCAACATGGATCATGGTGCCTTGGCTAGCCATAAGGGCCCAAACCCAGGTCGGTCGACCTATGTTTGGGTCCTTTGGAGCCAGGCTTCTTCGTGGGAGCTCCTAGACATGTCAGGAGTCTCATGGTGTAGAGGGATTGGAGTTTGGCTCCAATCACAAGTCGGCCGACCTACAAAAGCAGCCTCCAGCACCCCTGACTCTCCTAAAATATCATCTCCTACAAACAAAGGCTATCCATGTACATGTGGAACTAATTGTTGATAAATAACTTCATAAAGTGTTATTATTCCCTTGAAACCAAGGTTGTTGACGATATTTTGAGTATGTAAAAGTATGTCATTCTTAGCGTCAACAAGAGCCCCCAAGCTTAACCATTGCTCGTCCCAAGAAAACAATCAAACTTAGCCTTGGTGGATTAGGAGCTACTATGCTTCATATTTGAAGAGTACTAAATCTACAACAAACATACTTCTCTTTTAAATGGAAAAATTAGCAATGAAAACTCACCCATATTACCTTAGTCCTCCATGAGGCTTATGTCTTTATCCTTTGTCTTGGGTGGTTGAGAGATAGAATAACTTGACTTGAGCACTACCTTTCTTATTCTTCACAAGTTTCATATCGGAGGTTTTGCAATGTTTTGTAAAAGAAAGACTTAATGTTCCTCAAATGGTACTCTCGAGTCGCTCATATGGTGTATGATTCCTCACCAAGGCACATATTTAAAGTTGCGTTCTTTGCATATATTGTAAAGTCAAATCTCGGATCCAAGGAGAGAAGTGTCATACTCTTAGATCAAGATGTGCAAGTGTGTGAAACATGGTAAATGATCAATAGTCCTCTATTAATATGATCTCTCTTTCTAACTTATTATTTTAAGACATAGCTATCTTTTCT